>OZ019976.1:29324010-29902130 GCA_963970395.1 Ephialtes manifestator | reverse complement strand
TCACCATCGTTCTCAAGTCGCATATTGTACCTCAGAAAGTACCTGTTACATGCCTTTTTACGATGATTTTTAAAAATGTCACTTTTGGTTGGTTCTTCTCAGATCCGACTTTTGGTCGGAAAATCCAACCTAAAGAACCTAAATTTTTCTTTTCTTCAAGATATCGAATTTTGGCCTTCACCATCGTTCTCAAGTCGCATATTGTACCTCAGAAAGTACCGGTTACATGCCTTTTTATGATGATTTTTAAAAATGTCACTTTTGGTCGGTTCTTCTCAGATCCGACATTTGGTCGGAAAATTCAACCTAAAGAACCTAAATTTTTCTTTTCTTGAAGATATCGAATTTTGGCCTTCACCATCGTTCTCAAGTCGCATATTGTACCTCAGAAAGTACCCGTTACATGCCTTTTTACGATGATTTTAAAAACGTCACTTTTGGTCGGTTCTTCACACATCCGACTTTCGGTCGGAAAATCCAACCTAAAGAACCTAAATTTTTATTTCTCCAAGATATCGAATTTTGGCCTTCACTATCGTTCTCAAGTCGCATATTGTACGTCAGAAAGTACCCGTTACATGCCTTTTTACGATGATTTTGAAAAAAGTCACTTTTGGTCGGTTCTTCTCGGATCCGACTTTTGGTCGGAAAATCCAACCTAAAGAACCTAAATTTTTCTTTTCTTCAAGATATCGAATTTTGGCCTTCACCATCGTTCTCAAGTCGCATATTGTACCTCAGAAAGTACCCGTTACTTGCCTTTTTACGATGATTTTGAGAAAAGTCACTTTTGGTCGGTTCTTCTCGGATCCGACTTTTGGTCGGAAAATCCAACCTAAAGAACCTAAATTTTTCTTTTCTTCAAGATATCGAATTTTGGCCTTCACTATCGTTCTCAAGTCGCATATTGTACGTCAGAAAGTACCCGTTACATGCCTTTTTACGATGATTTTGAAAAAAGTCACTTTTGGTCGGTTCTTCTCGGATCCGACTTTTGGTCGGAAAATCCAACCTAAAGAACCTAAATTTTTCTTTTCTTCAAGATATCGAATTTTGGCCTTCACCATCGTTCTCAAGTCGCATATTGTACCTCAGAAAGTACCCGTTACTTGCCTTTTTACGATGATTTTTAAAAACGTCACTTTTGGTCGGTTCTTCACACATCCGACTTTCGGTCGGAAAATCCAACCTAAAGAACCTAAATTTTTATTTCTCCAAGATATCGAATTTTGGCCTTCACTATCGTTTTCAAGTCGCATATTGTACCTCAGAAAGTACCGGTTACGTGCCTTTTTATGATGATTTTTAAAAATGTCACTTTTGGTCGGTTCTTCTCAGATCCGACTTTTGGTCGGAAAATCCAACCTAAAGAACCTAAATTTTTCTTTTCTTCAAGATATCGAATTTTGGCCTTCACCATCGTTCTCAAGTCGCATATTGTACCTCAGAAAGTACCCGTTACTTGCCTTTTTACGATGATTTTTAAAAATGTCACTTATGGTCGGTTCTTCTCAGATCCGACTTTTGGTCGGAAAATCCAACCTAAAGAACCTAAATTTTTCTTTTCTTCAAGATATCGAATTTTGGCCTTCACCATCGTTCTCAAGTCGCATATTGTACCTCAGAAAGTACCCGTTACTTGCCTTTTTACGATGATTTTGAAAAAAGTCACTTTTGGTCGGTTCTTCTCGGATCCGACTTTTGGTCGGAAAATCCAACCTAAAGAACCTAAATTTTTCTTTTCTTCAAGATATCGAATTTTGGCCTTCACCATCGTTCTCAAGTCGCATATTGTACCTCAGAAAGTACCCGTTACTTGCCTTTTTACGATGATTTTGAGAAAAGTCACTTTTGGTCGGTTCTTCTCGGATCCGACTTTTGGTCGGAAAATCCAACCTAAAGAACCTAAATTTTTCTTTTCTCGAAGATATCGAATTTTGGCCTTCACCATCGTTCTCAAGTCGCATATTGGACCTCAGAAAGTACCGGTTACATGCCTTTTTACGATGATTTTGAAAAAAGTCACTTTTGGTCGGTTCTTCACAGATCCGACTTTTGGTCGGAAAATCCAACCTAAAGAACCTAAATTTTTCTTTTCTTCAAGATATCGAATTTTGGCCTTCACTATCGTTCTCAAGTCGCATATTGTACCTCAGAAAGTACCGGTTACGTGCCTTTTTATGATGATTTTTAAAAATGTCACTTTTGGTCGATTCTTCTCAGATCCGACTTTTGATCGGAAAATCCAACCTAAAGAACCTAAATTTTTCTTTTCTTGAAGATATCGAATTTTGGCCTTCACCATCGTTCTCAAGTCGCATATTGTACCTCAGAAAGTACCGGTTACATGCCTTTTTACGATGATTTTGAAAAAAGTCACTTTTGGTCGGTTCTTCACAGATCCGACTTTTGGTCGGAAAATCCAACCTAAAGAACCTAAATTTTTCTTTTCTTGAAGATATCGAATTTTGGCCTTCACCATCGTTCTTAAGTCGCATATTGGACCTCAGAAAGTACCGGTTACATGCCTTTTTACGATGATTTTTAAAAAAGTCACTTTTGGTCGGTTCTTCACAGATCCGACTTTTGGTCGGAAAATCCAACCTAAAGAACCTAAATTTTTCTTTTCTTCAAGATATCGAATTTTGGCCTTCACCATCGTTCTCAAGTCGCATATTGTACCTCAGAAAGTACCGGTTACATGCCTTTTTACGATGATTTTGAAAAAAGTCACTTTTTATCGGTTCTGATTTCAGAATTCGCAGATCTGACTTCCGGTCGGAAAATCCAACCTAATTTTATTTTAAATGATATTGTAATTGCAGTATAATTTCTATCCATGTACCACTTCTAATACCAATTCACGAAACTAATAAAATGGCACGAGTTCTTATATCGAAAATGCAACTCATTTCTTCCACGATAATCTGTAAAAATCACAGAACGCTAATAAAAAATGTTGTACCGAGGTTTGATGGTTAGCAACCACTGCTAGTATTTCAAATTTTTAATTTCCTCACCTATATATCAACAATGACTGAAAAAATGTCTTTATAGCAATTCTTCAAGTTCAAAATCAACATAAAAGAGTGTGAAATTTCACAAAAATCCGATTGGCGTGCGGTCGCGTGACAAACGGAGTCGAAATTCCCAGTTGAGTTAGAGATCTCACTTCATCCGGTCAATAATAACAATTAAGGACATCCGCTTTTTTTCTTTTTCTATCGATTTTTAGTTTCGGTGCACGCGAGAGAGTTTCGGTTCACGCGAGATCAACACACGAGAATAATTAAAGAACCGAGCTGCTGCTACTCCTTAACGCGCTCTCACGTATCCAACACTATACCTATGTATATATATATATATATATTTATTCTGGTGCAGCAGAACGTCTCGAGTCCGCTTTATATTAAGTAGAATGAGAGAGTATCGAAGTCGTATACAGGGCAAGGAGCCTTACTTGGCTCGAGTGTACAGGACGAGAAGAGTAGATAATTTATAAGCGTAATATGTAAAGTGGTAATGGAACGCGTTGGTGTAGCGATCGCGTCTCCCGGGCACGAGTTCTCCAGTCGCGGATCCAAGAAGCAGAAGCAGGATGACGCGAAGTGGAAAAGGAGCGGGATCGGGCAGACACACGGAGAATTTCTCGTCCGCCGTGTGTATCTTCGTCTTTCATGCCTCGTTCGCGTTGTGTATATGGAAGAAGCGTGCAACACAAACAAGCGATGGGAATAAGAAAAAGAGCGATAGAAATATATATATATGTATATATAGGTGAAAGAACAGAGGCGAAACACTTTGGCGAAGGCGAAGCTCTCTTCTGAACGATGGTAACGCGAAGGTGGAGATGTTACACTTAGAGGGTAGTGACGGCAGGGGAGAAACGTGCTAAGGTAGAATGTCTCCTCACGTACATTGCTAATACACATTCTCGCTGTCTCACGCTCTGTTTGTCTCGTGGGCAGATAAATAAAGTGTACCAGTCATTGACCACGTTTTGTATATTGATCAAACCTGATTGTATATTTATTTCATTGTTTCGATAACACTATTTTGATTTTTATTTAATTTGTTAGAAAATACAATTTGGATCTTTATAGTATTATTTAGAAACTACAATTTGTATCTTTATTTAATTATTTAGAAAATACAATTTGGATTTTTATTTAATTGTTTGGAAAATAAAATTTGGATTTTTATTTAATTGTTTGGAAAATAAAATTTTTATTTTTATTTAATGGTTTAGAAAATACAATTTGAATTTTTATTTAATGGTTTAGAAAATACAATTTGAATTTTTATTTAATTCTTCAGAAAATACAATATGCATTATTATTTAATTCTTTAGAAAATACAATATGCATTATTATTTAATTCTTTAGAAAATACAATATGGATTATTATTTAATTCTTTAGAAAATCCAATATAGATTATTATTTAATTCTTTAGAAAATAGAATCTGGATTTTTATTTAATTATATGGAAAATAAAATGTTGATTTTTATCTAATTGTTTAGAAACTATATTTTGGATTGTTAATTAATTTCTTAGAAAATACAATTTGGTTCAAGAACGAAATAATAATATTTTATTCTGACTGATTCGGAGATATTCTATTTTATTTCGATCGTATGGGTAACAAATATTTGAGCATTAAGAAAAATTATGTTAATTACGATATCATGAGGTTTCGATTAGGGGTTTCATAAATTATTTTCAATTTTAAAAAATTGTACAATTACTTTATTATTTTTTTATTGCCCAAACCCTTTTTCCCATTAAAAACTTTTGTGAATATTAATGGTGGAAAATATGCCAAAATATAATGTTTCTCATATACATTGTGGATACACCTTCTCGCTGCTTGTTTTGTGGGTAGATAAATAAAGTGTCCCAGTAGTTGACCACGTTGTATACGTTGACCAAACCTGATATATCTACTTTCCCCGCACGTAGAAGTCACTTTTAAATTGTTAATTACTATAAATACACATGGAGGAAGCGGATGGTTTGATTGATTGATTATTAAGTAATTAAAGCGCAATTACTCTGTGCAAAGCTGTAATGATGTATCGTCGAAGTTATGTTATGGTTCAGAAAGCCATGCCTGGTCACATACTCTCTTAAAATTAGTTGGATCACTAATGAGAAGTATTTGAATTAAAATGCACTCAAAATATTTTTTTTCTTCGAACAGCAATATATAAAACCTAACATAACATAAAATCATTCATTACACTCAAGTTTTTATTCCAAACGCATATCGTAAATTCGCATTTTTCAAATTAAAAAAAAATTCAAAATAAAGAAAAAATTCATATGTACCAATTAGTAATTATATTTTGGAATTATTTAGCAATTAAATATTATTATTAATTTACCAATTAATAATAATATTTTTTTTCTTATTATTTATTTTATTTTATTATTATTATTTTTTAAATATATTATTATTAATTGGTAAATTAATTTTATTTGGTAATTAATAAAGTAAAGGAATTCTTATTATGCAAAATCGATGATTTTTTTTACCAATTATTATTATTATATAATAATAATAATAAATAATTATAATATAATAAATTATTATATTATAATTATTTACTTTATTAATTACCAAATAAAATTAATTTACCAATTATTTATTATAATAATAAATAATTACAAATTATTATTATTATATAATAATAATAATTGGTAAAAAATCATCGACTTTGCATAATAATAATTCCTTTACTTTATTAATTACCAAATAAAATTAATTTACCAATTAATATTATGCAAATTATGCAAATCATCATTATGCAAAATCGATTATATTTTTCCGATTTTAATATCATCGGGTGTTTGAAATTTTTTCTGAAATTCACGTTTGGTGTTATCTATAATAAATTATTAAATTTCAAGTAGATTTTTTTAATAGTGATGATACAAAAAATATGGAATTTTGGAGAATGTGACTTGATTAGGTATTGTTGATAAATAATTCGTTAATTGTTTGGTAGTGAATGGATCAGTAATTGGAATGGTGAGTTCATCAACTGGGACATATTATAGTTTGGATGGAGCTGCTGGAAAGGTAGGCGGGCGGGAAGGTACAAGATCCATGGAGTCCTGATCCTGCTACATCCGACGCCGCCACTGCTGCTGCTGTTGCTTGCGTGTTGAGTCTTAATGAATGCAAACCACGATCCGGAGGCAGGCTCCAAGAGCCTCTACCTGTTGTTTTCCAGACCAGATAGCCTATAATTTTTATTGTCACGGGAGAAATAGCGGCCCTGTGATGGAGGCACCGAGGCTTATATAGATGCTTGTTCGTTTTGTACTCTTCGCCATTCCTGCCGTCGGGTAGAGGCACGAAGGAAAGGGTGAAATTGAAAGAGAGTGAGAGAGAACTGAATGTATGATGTATTTTTTGAGATACTCAGAGCATGTTGTTCTTCATGATTCTCGAATTTTTCCACTCTTTTCATTTTTAAACTTTTGATTTTCAAAATCTTACATTCTGGATTTCATTCGTATTTTATTTTTCTTTAAAAAATTCAACATTTTTGAATGCTAAAATATATTAGATTTTTATGTCATTTCTGAATTTTATTTTAGTAACTATGACAACGTCGATTTAAAAAAATAATTAAAAATTTCAGAAAATGGGAATTTTTTCAAAAACTTTCCTCAGAATCAAATTTAAAAAAATGCCCTTAAAGAATAGTTTCAAAAAATTTATATTGGATCCAAAAAGTGATAAAATTAAAAACCACAAATTATTATGATGAGTCTGATCGTTCCACATATTTTTTTAGTGCACTGAGATAAAAAATGTCGTGCAGTGGATAATTTTTTTTTTTTAATTTTACGTTGCTGTTATCTGACAGTTCATCAAGCCACGAAGCGTCCGCTTTTTCAGAATCATCAAGCATACATGATTGTACGAAGCAATTGCAAATTGTACCTCATATTATCTTACATAACCAGTTAGTTTCGCTCGAAGTGATTCTGAGCCTGAAGGCAGAATCCCCAGCATCGTCCTCATCTTCGTTTCTTCTTCGAGCAACTATTCCATCGTCTCCGAACTCTAAAAGTCCCGAGGCTCATGAAGTCCTTGCACTCGTTTTACTCACAATCTTCTCACTCTCTTAGCATTAGTGTATCTTTCGCGCATTCTCTAATCTCTGTCCACTCTTCATCGCTTCCACTACAGCCTGTCCGATCGAATAACATTCGCAGCCCTTACGCCATGAAGTTCCAGTCCTTTATTTATTATGCAACACACAAGAGTGCATAATATCCATATCCCAGAATTTAACATCACACTTTCATCCACATCAATGTCATTTAATTTCCACGTTACAATATTTCGCAATTACGCGAATATAATAATAACCATATGTCTGCATGTGAATGCTTATAATATCATCTGAATAATATAATACTGAAACGAGAAATTTTACAGAGCCATTTCTTTGCTCTAATCTCATACGATTTTCTTCAGCAACTGACGGGCAACTCTAACAGAAACTTCTGTACTATCTCGATATCCGACAACCTGGTGTACAAGCATATAACCAGCTTTACGTTTTCAAGCGTACATCTCTTATCCGTAGCCGAGCTACCGTGAGGATCATCAGCTTTTCGCTGTCCTCTTTCTCTCTGTTGCTTTTCTGTCCTTGTATAAATGCGTCTACACAGGCTATGGAGTCGAGTTAGGAGTTGAAATACGTTGAAGGGTGAGTGGAGGTTCTCTTTCTCTCTTTCTCTCTCTTTCGGTGTATAGAAATGCACTGAAGTATCAGCAGGGAGCGAGAATTCCAACGGTAAACGCCCGAGCGAGAGAAGCTGAAGAGACCGCAGGGCAATCAGAGTTAACAATGTTTTATTGTTGCGTCAGGATTCTCGCGACGTTTCGTTCCATGCCACTTCGGGCCACTACTACTATTGCTGATGTTGCTGCTGTTGATGCCAGAGGCCAAGCATGCATTATGCTTATCATAACGGTATTGCCGGCCGCGTTTAAAGTCGAGAAGAGTTTAGCGCGAGGCATCGACTGTCAGATCCCATGGATTGGATCCGTAGATACGAACAATGCGTTCAACCGACACACCAGCTAAGGTTTTACACCAAGTCCTGTCAGTGCTAAAGCTCGTACTGTTGTTCCTGGTCGAGCAACTTTTCTCTCTACCCCAAACCTTTTTATTCTCATTCCTCTTCTCTTCTAGTTCTCTTCTTTCTTCAAGATCTTCTTCGTGGTTTGTTTTTTGCACAATTTTTTTTTGTCATGTGGTTTTTTCGGCTGGTTTTGTATGAGGCATTTTCTGTCGAATGAGCCTCTTTTTATTTCGACACTCGCTGATCGGTGACGTGGAAAAAAATCGCTAATGTTTTGACTACTTTGCATTATTTGTTGGACTTGCAAATAAAAATGGACTGGATTTGTTTTTTATTGTGGGAAGTTTTTTTTATTGATGAGGCTATGAAATAGTTTTTGCTGCCATATTAGCAAAATACGGGTTAATAAATTAATAAATTTAAAAATATGGACATTATTCAAAATGGAATTTCTGTAAATTGTTAAGCTAATGGAAATTTATGTTCAGGATGTTTTTAGTCACTTATAACTTATCATGAGATGCGATAAAAAATATATAGCATTACTTCGGACATCAAATATGAATGTCTGAAGAAAAGAAATGGAGTGCCATTGAATAATAAAAAGTAGCCAATTGTGGGACAAATCACAAAGAGCAAAAAAAGTGGTTTATTTGACAGAGTACGCATTATACAGATTTACAATGGCATGTGTTAAAAAATATATAGTGTTACTTTGAATATCAAATATGAAAATCCAAAGAAAAAAAATGGAGTGTCATTAAATAATAAAAGGCAGCCAATTGTTGGACAAAAAAGCAAAAAAAAAGTAGTTCATTTGACAGAGAACGCATTATACATATTTATCATGGCATGCATTAAAAATTATACAACATTACTTCGGACATAAATATGAAAATCTGAAGAAAAAAAATGGAGTGCCATTAAATTAAAGGCATCCAATTGTTGGACAAAAAAGCAAAAGAAAAGTAGTTCATTTGACAGAGAACGCATTATACATATTTAACATGGCATGCATTAAAAATAATATAACATTACTTCGGACATAAATATGAAAATCTGAAGAAAAAAAAATGAGTGCCATTAAATAATAAAAGGCAGCCAATTGTTGGACAAAAAGCAAAAAAAAAGTAGTTCATTTGACAAAATCGCTAATTGTTGGACAAAAAAGCAAAAAAAAAAGTAGTTCATTTGACAGAGAACGCATTATACATATTTATCATGGCATGCATTAAAAATAATATAACATTACTTCGGACATAAATATGAAAATCGGAAGAAAAAAAAATGGAGAGACATTAAATAATAAAAGTCAGCCAATTGTTCGACAAAAAAGCAAAAAAAAAGTAGTTCCTTTGACAGCGAACACATTATACATATTTGTACCTGTATAAGCTTAGGTGAGAGGTTAGAGAAAGGGAACAAGAATTAGAAGGGTATATAAAATAAAAAGAGGGTTGATGTAACGTTGTTCGTAACGGTATCTCCTTTGCTGTACGTATGTATCACGTACGACCTTAAACGATAGAAAAAAGACCGCGGTAACGGAAAAAAAAACGAGAGAATGATCGACGACGCGGGGAAAAGAGGGAAGAAAAACGTGACAACCAATTTATAACCGAGATAATTACAATATCAAGCGATGGGGCGGTATTTCATATTTATACGCTTCATAACGATAAAGTGCTACGAAGGGAAGTCCCGGGACCACCTTACTCTCGATAATAATTACAATAATAATACTCGCCACGAGAAATAATTGTTCTGAAGAATTTTATTTTATTTATAATCTCGAAGTAATCATGCTCCTTTAAACTGCTTTGGTCTGGTGCAGCGGGTAATAAAAGCGAATATTCCTTTCTACTAAATTTAAAAACCCAATCAAGCTCGATAAAATAGCACTTGCAACCGGAGTTATAAAACAAATATTTTTATATTTATTATTATTTGAAGAAATATATAAAGATTTCATTAAAAATACAAAGTCTAATATTCTCTCACATTGACACATTAAAAATATTATAGTAATAAAATATTTAATAGTGCATAATAATAGGAATAATTGACTTCCAAGACATTTAGTGTTGAATTTTTGTGGAAAATATTTTTGGTCAAATATTTATAAATTCTAATTTTCAACCCTTTTTAACCCTTTTAGTGTTGGTGTGAATTATCTAGCGAAAAAAATTTAATCACAAGTGTATAATAATATTTTGTTTAAAAATTGTTACATAAATTGTGTTTTAGCCTATGTATAATAAATCCTTACTAGAATTCCTTCAAAATTTGTCCACATTTACAACTCTCACTTTGTCCGGGAGATGCTTAAGAGATTCTAGTTGGTGGTCACTTGTCTCGAGTAGATCGTTACACACAATGTAATAGCGTGGAGGTAAGAGCTGGACGTCGAATAGCAAAATAGTGTATGTATACACTATCAGTGACGCAGTAGAACCACAGAGGGACTTGCACTTGGCACAAACCAAGAGCTAATCGGCAAACATTGACGAACCTCGTGTAGTAAGCACACGGCAGCGACGGCCAAGTGCCAAGCGAAATGCCTTTTGTTTGCCAGCCGGACCTTGCCAACGCGGCTGGTCACAACGTTCAGTCCTTCCCTGCGAATCCCAGACGGCCTTCCAGTCTATTTCTCCTCGTCGCTTCTATTGACACCCTTTGACTATAAAACAGCATCATGGAATCTACAGTGTTCAAAATATTTTAAAAAACATATTAAATTTCAATTAATATACAAAAAAATTGTTGTGAAATTAATATATATAATCTGTATATTAAATTTCATTTAATATATATATTTATCATATTAATCTATGTATTAAATACATAGATTAAATTTAATTTATCTATATATTATACGGTATTAGGAAAAAAAGTACTTGGAAAAAAAGTCTCACGGAAAAAAAACCCTGGAAAAAAAGTCCCTCAGAAAAAAAGTATCAGGAAAAAAAGTCCTTCGGAAAAAAAGAACCCAGAAAAAAGGACCCTTGAAAAAAAGCTCTTAGGAAAAAAAGTACCCCGGAAAAAAAGTACCTCGGAAAAAAAGTCCCCGGAAAAAAAGTCCCCGGGAAAAAGTCCCCGGAAAAAAAGTACCCCAGAAAAAAAGTCCTCCGGAAAAAAAGTCCCCGGAAAAAAGAACCCCGGAAAAAAAGTCTCCGGAAAAAAAGTCCCCGGAAAAAAAGTCCCCGGAAAAAAAGTCCCCGGAAAAAAAGTACCCCGGAAAAAAAGTCCCCGGAAAAAAGTACCCCGAAAAAAAAGTCCCCGCAAAAAAGTCCCCAGAAAAAATGTACACGAAGAAAAAGTCCCCGCAAAAAAGTCCCCAGAAAAAATGTACACGAAGAAAAAAAATCGTTAGAACCAACAAAATGTCCGTTTGCGGGAGGTGAAAAGAATATTTTGTTGATTGGACAAAATATTTGGCAATGCTAATCGAATCATTTTCGGATTGATTGCTGTTGCTTCGATCAATTACATATTTAATTCGATCAAAAAAATATTCTTTTTGGTTCTACCGATTTTTTTTTCTCAGTGTATTTTTCTCAAAAAAAAGCTAAAGTCTATTAAATAGTAAATTGAGTCTGTTTGGTGCATCCTTAACTTTTTGGTCGTAGAATTGTTCCAGTGCTATTGTAATGCGCTGAGAGTCTCGAGGCAGAAGGACCGTTACTAAACTCGGTGTATATACCCACTTACCATGAGGGAACGAGTAAATGATGGGTTATCTCCTTCTTCTTCTGTCTCCTCATTCTCGAGCTCTCTCGCACATCGTCCTCGCCTCTGTCTCCGCTGCTCTTCCCCATAGGTTTTTTATTTTTTCTTGGTATGCTTTCGTAATCACAAGGTCCTCACGGTCCTCGCGAAAATAATATACTCCGTGTGGGCATCCGCGAATTATGAGAGTCTTCCGAGTATACTGGTACGCACCGAGATGCGGCGATTGATCGGGAGGGTGCATTGAAGCATCAGTAACAGCAGCAGCAGCAGCATCAGCAGCAGCAGGAGGAACAGCAGCAGGAGCAGAAGCAGCGGTTAGCGTCCCTTGCTCGGGGCATCGCAATGCAAAATATAATTTGATCGGAAATTTTCGTTGCATGCTTTGGCCTCTTCCCTTCGCCAAGAAACCCCAAACAACTTGCATACGCATTTTATTTTCTTCATCGTGAATAAATTTACTCCTGTCGTGATGCATCGCGATTAGAGAATTCGCATCAATTCGTCGAGCTATCAACTATGTTTTCTCATTCTACCTGGCCATGGATTTTAATGAGAAATACGTTTTTTTAAAAAGTGCCAATACAACGTCATAAGCAAAAGTAGATGGATAGATAAATTACAAATAAATGAATAAAATAACGATTGGTAAAGTCGCAGAGGAAACAACTTTCCCTGCTAAGACTGACTGTGACGTCTCAGGATGTAAGATGGAAATGGTCCCTGGCTTTTCAACGCGCCGTTATTAGTTTTCTCCGCGCACATGCCAATCTAACTAGCAAAAGAGTGACAACTTTTCCATACGACAGCACAAGTATAGAATACATATATATATATATATATATATATATATATATATATATATATATATATATTACGTGTATATATATATATATGCAGATCACGAGCGACGTACAGAGCCTGGGCAGATCGAAGTAAAATCGAGTTTTGCATTCAATCGCCCGAACGATTCGACCGCATTCGCAAACGTAATATCTTTACTTTGGAAAACTAAGATTGCCTTCGATTTTTCCTGGCTCGTTTCTGCCTCTCTTTCCCTCACTCGTTGGAAAACCAGACGAAGGTTTCTGGTACGAAGATGATGGAGCGAAGAGACGAGAAAGAAGTCAACATCACTCCCACCATCGTGTCTCTCTCGTGGACATGGCTTCTGGAATCCGGGAAGCGATTACCACCCGGAAAATTTCCACTATCCAATTTTCTCATTTTACGCACTTAAAGTGGCGATATATTTTCCTGTGTCGCGCGAGAGCCGATGTTGCTAAACGACTGCGACGAATGAGAGCGACGATGAAGAGCTATTACAACCCCTGGGCATGGAGACACTAACTCTATGTCGTACCATTAATTCACGAAGCATCAGATGGTTCAAGCTACACTTAAGCAGTTGTAATTTTTAGGAGATGAATAAATTATACAGTAATAAATCAACTGCGTTTTTTTTAATGAGTTCGACACCATTCAATGATACCTTTAGTTATGTAATGTATTTTAATGCACTGTTTTTTAGAGGAAACTTTATTTTAGTTCATTTTTTTCGAGTCTCCAATGTCACGTGATCAAATTATGCCAAAATGTCCAAGAATCATATTTTGTAATTTTTATAAGTTGTAATTTTCAGGGGTTGAATAAATTATACAGTAATAAACCAACTGTAGATTTTCAACGAGTTCGGCACCATTCAATGCTACCTTCAGTTTTGTAATTTATTAAAAAATTTTTGATTTAATAATTTTTATTTAATTTTAAGTTTTTTAGAGGAAACTTTTTTTTTGTTTTTTTTTTTCGTGCCTCTAATGTCACGTGATCAAATTATGCGAAAATGTTCAAGAATGATATTTTGTAATTTTTATAAGTTGTAATTTTCCGGAGCTGAATAAATTATACAGTAATAAATCAGCTGTAGTTTTTCAACGAGTTCGGTACCATTCAATGCTACCTTCAGTTTTGTAATTTATTTTAATTTTTGTTATTTAATAATTTTTATTTATTTTTAAGTTTTTTAGAGGAAACTTTTTTTTAGTTTTTTTTTCGTGCCTCTAATGTCATGGGGTCAAATTATGCGGAAATGTTTAAGAATAATATTTCGTAATTTTTATAAGTTGTAATTTTCAGGAGCCGAATGAATTATACAGTAATAAATTAACTGTAGTTTTTCAACGTGTTCGGCAGCATTCAATGCTAGCTTCAGTTTTGTAATGTATTTTAATACACTGTTTTTTAGAGGAAACTTTGTTTTAGTTCATTTTTTTCGAGTCTCTAATGTCAGGTGATCAAATTATGCCAAAATGTCCAAGAATCATATTTTGTAATTCTTATAAGTTGTAATTTTCCGGAGCTGAATAAATTATACAGTAATAAATCAACTGTGGATTTTTAACGAGTTCGGCACCATTCAATGCTGCCTTCAGTTTTGTAATGTATTTTAATACACTGTTTTTTAGAGGAAACTTTGTTTTAGTTCATTTTTTTCGAGTCTCTAATGTCAGGTGATCAAATTATGCCAAAATGTCCAAGAATCATATTTTGTAATTTTTATAAGTTGTAATTTTCTGGAGCTCAATAAATTATACAGTAATAAATCAACTGTAGTTTTTCAACGAGTTCAGCAGCATTCAATGCTACCTTCAGTTTTTTAATGTATTTTAATATACTGTTTTTTTAGAGGAAACTTTGTTTTAGTTATTTTTTTTCGAGTCTTCAATGTCACATGATCAAATTATTCCAAAATATCCTAGAATCATATTTGTAAATAATTCCCAGGTTTCTGAGTGTGTGTACAATTTTGAACCCAGCAATAAAATGAATTCTTACAACATCCAGAATTTCGGGAATTTTCAGTTTTTTTTTGTAAATGACTATAATTGCTTCAGACTTCGAAAATGTCAAGATATCGAGTTCTCATATCTACCATTCCTGAAGAAAATATTCCTCCCATTTGTTTTTTACATTATTTTTGCCATTCCGATCGTACGTTAACATTTCTTGAAGTGGGAAAAGCAGGTGGGCTCGATACAGGAACATACTCATATATTTTATCCGGACGAGCTGGAGAATAATCAATGACGCGATGAGAATAACGAGACACCTGATAAATAACTGTAGATCTTGTGGATTGCTGGTACGTAGTCTTCGAATCCAACGTTGCATATCACGCACACACTCAAACTCTACATCTTATTCGATAGTCCAATAGATACACGTAAATATGTTTCGTGTTCTTGTGACTTTTTTTCTCAACGCCAAAGAGCGAGACATACGACGCGCGACTTCTTATCTTAACTGCTGAACGCATTGCCAACTTTTCTGGCTCAATCACCGTCAAACGCTCCAAGACATATAAAGTCCCGTAGGCTTGTAAATGAAGCTCGCCGAGAGATCGTTGCAAGTGTATACCGAATACTGTCGGGTTAGTGAGCGTTAAAATTTTCACAAATTTTATTTATATGGAGAAATGCAGATATACGTGTACATTAACATATATGCTACTTGCTGCAAGTTGCCTCCAGTATCTCTTGAGTTGTACGCACGACAGATAAGGCCGCATTACGACGTGGAGTAATGCGGCCGTGGTCAACAAGAATTTAGAAACTCATTGAACGGTCACTGGATTTACAGGACGATTAGCACAAGCTCATGATGGGGAAAATTGGAGCAAGAAAATCACTCATATTCCAGGATTTGGTGTAACACAATTTGGAAAAATATTGCGTCATCATTTTCCTGCTTTCACAAGGCGATTTTTACGAGGAAGAATGTTGATCAATTTTACCTTCCTCAACACTGAGAAAAAAAAATGTTTGAAGGAACTGAATCGACGTACATCTTCGTTCAAACGAATTTATAGTTGGTATAACGAATATTTTACTTACTGAAAATATATTGTGGTCAACTGAATCCAATAATTTTTTATGAAACTAAACATTTGGTTGTCCTAAAGAAAAACTAATGTGATTGAGGGTGAATTATGACGTGAAGTAATGCGACCGTAGTCAACAAAAATTTATAAACTCAAACGGTCACTGAATTTGCAGGACGATTAGCACAAGCTCATTACGAAGAAAATTGGAGCATCAAAATCACTCATATTCCAGGATTTGGTGTAACACAATTTGGAAAAATATTGCGTCATCATTTTCCTGCTTTCACAAGACGATTTCTACGAGGAAGAATGTTGATCAATTTTACTTTCCTCAACACTGAGAAAAAAAAATGTTTGAAGGAACTGAATCGACCTACACTCTCGTTCAAACGAATGTATAGTTTGTATAACAAATATTTTAGTCACCGCAAATATATTGTGATCAACGGAATCTAATACTTTTTTAAGAAATTAAACAATTGGTTGTCCGAAAGAAAAATTTATTTGATTGAGGGTGTACGCTGATTTAGTTCATTCAAGCATATTTTTTTCTCAATGAATGAGCAGGAACTGGAAAAATTGGAAAATGAGGAAGCAAATTCCGACCTTGAGTCAGTGTTGTAAAAAATTACAAAAATGTATTTTGAATTCAACAAGAATTTCGAAACTCGTTGAACGATCACTGAATTTGCAAGACGATTAGTACAAGCTCATGATGGAGAAAATTGGAGCAAGAAAATCACTCATATTCCAGGATTTGGTGTAACACAATTTGGAAAAATATTGCGTCATCATTTTCCTGCTTTCACAAGACGATTTCTACGAGAAAGAATGTCGATCAATTTTACTTTCCTCAATGAGCAGGAACTGGAAAAATTGGAAAATGGAGAAGCCACTTTCGACTTTTAGACACTGTTCTAAAAAATTACAAAAATTGATTTGGAAAATTTCGTATTTCGAGTTGTACGCACGACAAATAAGTCTCATTAACTCATTGAAGGGTCGTTGGATTTGCAGAACGATTAATTTTACTTTTCTCAATGAGCAAGATGTGGAAAAATTTGAAAATGGAGAAGCAAGTTCGAACTTTGTGAAATTGTTGTAAGAAATTACAAAAATGAATTGTGAATACTAACAATTCCTTTGCTTATGATTCCAACTTAGTAGATGGTAAACTGCTCCACATTAATCCAAATCCACATAGAGACCTCTTGCCTTATTTCATAGAAATTCTTGTGGCTCTCGCATCAGTACAATCCATCTGCAAGTGTTTTCCCTCACAAGAAACCGCGAGGCACGAACACAAACTCCATTTGCCGATTTAATATTGTTTATTTAACTGAATATCCTGCCGAGTTTATACAATCAAGCGTCGTTACGTCGACGTTCGCTAGTTACTTCTCCTCTTAGCAAGCTTTCTCGATGGTGGCGCGACTCTCGCGCGTAGAACAGTATTCGATGTTGGGTAATTGTATTTCCATGCTCGGTAGGCTAAGAGGGGTTGCGGGAACAACCCTCGGCTTCTGACAGTACAGCTGGTAGCTCGATTTGGCCTAGAAGTCTGAGCTCGAGCTCAGAGAATGCTCACGATTGAAGCTCGATCTGTCTTTCACTACTAGCTGCGCTGGAGAATGTATCAACGTTACCACTGGAGCACAGAATGGCCTGTTCAAAACGACAATAATCCTCCCTAAACCTCCTACCCTCGTTCTATACAATTCAGACCACGATGAGATTTTCGTGGGCGACAATTCTAACAAACAAAACGTGGCAAAGCAACAATATTGGAAGTCACACATTGCAACGCTGGTGTACATACTATAGATTAGTATCGCAATATAGTCGACGTCTTACGATTAAGTCATTGTTACCACGTAACTTGATCTATATCCTGCCTTCCACGTCGTGGCAACTTCATTGAATGAATATCTCCCACTTGAAACCCAAATGGACGGATGAAAAGTTTCTGTACGCGAAAAAAAAAAATTGGTTGAGTAGGCTCCAAACGACAAAATTGGTGGACAATAAACTAGTTGGTTACGGAAACAAATCAGTTAGTTGGGGCGACAAACCAGTTAGTTGAAGCGACAAACCAGTTAGTTGGGGCGCCAAACCAGTTGGATGGATTAGCAAAATAATTGTTTGGCACCTAATTGGGTGGCACAACAAACTAGTACGTCGGACCAACCAAAAAAATTGGTTTACCTAGCCAACTGAGTCTCATGGAGTGTATTTAGTCATGCGAATGGTTGGGGCAACCAATTTTTTCTCTACGTGTACGGCTTAGGTTTTTATCTACAGTAGAACCTCGATTTGATTTATCCGAAGCGTCAATTATCCGAATAGAGATTTAGTTAATCTGAATTTTTGTGTTTTGGCAGCTTAAAAATGAGATTCTGTCGTAAAATAGAAGAAAATCCTTCATTTTTTTTGCCAGGTAATAGAAGATGGAACAGAATCTATTGACAGAATATATAATATATAAGTAATACTATATAAAAAATATTAATTGTCGTTGAATACATTCAAATATTTTTAGCGTTCCAGTGCTTTCCTCCCACCTCAAAAACAATTATTATTTGGTCATCCGAATTTTTAATAATAGTCGGCCCCAATTATTTTGGATAATCGATCTTGTACTGTATGTTAGCGGTAATTAAATAAATTACAGATGCTACGTTATTGAGAACGTTTGCAGGTAAGGTTGTATACATTTTTCTGGAGAGTTTCTTTGTGAGGTTTTATCGGATACTAAGAGGAAAATAAAATTGGAAGACTATGCAATTTTAGCATGGAAGCGCCCGTATATGTACTATGAGACGTACGCCCACCCGACTGGAACCCCAACCGGAACTCGATGTTTCGCGAAACAATATCCGTGCTGATATTGCATGGGTTCCCGCAGTAATTCGTTCGGGAAATACAATTGTTCCTCGCACATTGACAAATGAGCTTTGCCCACACTGCTTGAGCCTCATACCTCCAAATGCTCGACAAACTGCTTCGGTTGGGGGACTGGAAAACTAACTTCACCCTCACTAAGGAAGTCCCGGAATCTTCACTCTCCTCCTCATCCTTCTCCACCTTTTCATTCAAGTGTGTTTTCCTGTCTAGTTTTCCTGTGGATTTCCTCGGGCGCTCTATGGGGTGAGACGAAAACACTGGGAATCCCCGCTGTGGCAAAGTTTTGGAAAAATTGCGCTTTTATATGTGTATTTTTCATCAATGTAACCGCAGCAAAGTTTCCTTTGCTGATATTTGTTCAGTTGTTCATTTAATTCCAGGTTAGTTAAACTGGACTTAAATCGACTCTACATTCCGTTAATTTACTTATGTCGTAAAAAAAGTAATTGCCCAAAGATTCCAATGCGCTGTAAATGTCAAGAAAATTGTTCATTCAGTGATATGGTGATAAGATGACCATTTGATATGAGAACTGGTCAATTGACTGGCAGCTACTGGCTACAACTGCCACGATGACAAGCATAATCATCTCTGCAAACTTGAAACATCAAATGAGATCTGAAGAAAACCGTATTCATGAAAATCTTTATAACTTTATAAAATCAATATTCTATCATTATGCATAATTATCGTTTTACTGACGTCCGAACAATCTCAAACTTGGAATCTACGTATACCTCTTTTCTCTCTACTATTTAGACCGGATTTACTACTCTCCAGTCTAGTCGAACAAACTGGTCAATGTCTGTGTTTACTATTTCTACACGCACTCAGCAGGCAACCGGAGTTGAGGATTAATCGATAGTCGTAAAGATCCCCGACAAGAGATCAGTTTCAACTATCATCCAATGTGGAATCCAGTTCTCCTTTAACTTTCAGAAATCATTTGATCCTCAAAACAAATAAACAAATAATGTGATTCATATAACTATTGACACGAACATTAGAATTCTCTAGACGTTGAAGACTGAAAAAGGTGCATAAAACTTTAAAACAGAACTTTTGTATCCAATGATCAACTGAATCTAATTATTTTTTAAGAAATTCAACATTTGGTTGTCCTAAAGAAAAATTTATTTGATTCAGGGTGTGCGCTGATTTAGTTGATTCAAGCATATTTTAGCAGGAACTGGAAAAATTGGAAAATGAGGAAGTTAGGAAAAATCCTCAACCGGAGTTGAGGATTAATCGATAGTCTTAAAGATCCCCGACAAGAGATCAGTTTCAACTATCATCCAATGTGGAATCCAGTTCTCCTTTAACTTCCAGAAATCATTTGATCCTCAAAACAAATAAACAAATTATGTGATGCATATAATTATTGACAAGAACATTAGAATTCTCCAGACGTTAAAGACTGAAAAAGGTGCATAAAACTTTAAAACAGAACTTTTGTATCCAATGATCAACTGAATCTAATAATTTTTTAAGAAATTAAACATTTGGTTGTCCTAAAGAAAAATTTATTTGATTCAGGGTGTACGCTGATTTAGTTGATTCAAGCATATTTTTATCTCAATGAATGAGCAGGAACTGGAAAAATTGGAAAATGAGGAAGTTAGGAAGAAGGAGGAAATTAATCCTCAACCGGAGTTCGGGATTAATTGATAGTCGTAACGATTCCCGACAAGAGATCAGTTCCACCTATTATCCAATGTGGAATCCAGTTCTCCTTTAACTTTCAGAAATCATTTGATCCTCAAAACAAATAAACAAATAATGTGATGCATATAACTATTGACAAGAACATTAGAATTCTCCAAACGTTGAAGACTGAAAAAGGTGCATAAAACTTTAAAACAGAACTTTTGTATCCAATGATCAACTGAATCTAATAATTTTTTAAGAAATTAAACATTTGGTTGTCCTAAAGAAAAATTTATTTGATTCAGGGTGTACGCTGATTTAGTTGATTCAAGCATATTTTTATCTCAATGAATGAGTAGGAACTGGAAAAATTGGAAAATGAGGAAGTTAGGAAGAAGGAGGAAATTAATCCTCAACCGGATTTGAGGATTAATCGATAGTCGTAAAGATCCCCGACAAGAGGTCAGTTTCAACTATCATCCAATGTGGAATCCAGTTCTCCTTTAACTTTCAGAAATCATTTGATCCTCAAAACAAATAAACAAATAATGTGATGCATATAACTATTGACAAGAACATTAGAATTCTCCAAACGTTGAAGACTGAAAAAGGTGCATAAAACTTTAAAACAGAACTTTTGTATCCAATGATCAACTGAATCTAATAATTTTTTAAGAAATTAAACATTTGGTTGTCCTAAAGAAAAATTTATTTGATTCAGGGTGTACGCTGATTTAGTTGATTCAAGCATATTTTTATCTTAATGAATGAGCAGGAACTGGAAAAATTGGAAAATGAGGAAGTTAGGAAGAAGGAGGAAATTAATCCTCAGCGGAGTTGAGGATTAATCGATAGTCTTAAAGATCCCCGACAAGAGATCAGTTTCAACTATCATCCAATGTGGAATCCAGTTCTCCTTTAACTTACAGAAATCATTTGATCCTCAGAACAAATAAACAAATAATGTGATGCATATAACTATTGACAAGAACATTAGAATTCTCCAAACGTTGAAGACTGAAAAAGGTGCATAAAACTTTAAAACAGAACTTTTGTATCCAATGATCAACTGAATCTAATAATTTTTTAAGAAATTAAACATTTGGTTGTCCTAAAGAAAAATTTATTTGATTCAGGGTGTACGCTGATTTAGTTGATTCAAGCATATTTTTATCTCAATGAATGAGCAGGAACTGGAAAAATTGGAAAATGAAGAAGTTAGGAAGAAGGAGGAAATTAATCCTCAACCGGAGTTGAGGCTTAATCGATAGTCGTAAAGATCCCCGACAAGAGATCAGTTTCAACTATTATCCAATGTGGAATCCAGTTCTCCTTTAACTTACAGAAATCATTTGATCTTCAGAACAAATAAACAAATAATGTGATGCGTATAACTATTGACAAGAACATTAGAATTCTCCAGACGTTAAAGACTGGAAAAAGGTGCATAAAACTTTAAAACAGAACTTTCATATCCAACCAAACAAAAAAAAATAATCGAAAACAACTGTCCGCAATAAGATTTGAATAACTGGTAGCTCCGAGAGAATTCTAGTAGAGTGTTGAAACATCGACGAAATTAATTAAAGGTCATAAAAAAAAGAATATTCTTATGTCGACAGCGTTACAAGATTTCAGATATTCGTTAAATACAAAGTGAAAAAGGAATGATGAGAGGAGAGTTAAGAAGACAGTGGACGCAGAAAACAAAATTTATCGTCAGGGACGGACAAAAAAGTTATGATCATACAGATTTATTTATGGGGCGCCTAACTAATGTCGAATAATACGCGTTTTCGTGGAGATTTGGAAGCTGCGATAAAAAGAAAGAGGTGAATAGGTGGTCCACATGTTTGTTTGTCTGTGCGTGTAAGTTGATGTAATTGGTGTTGGAGACCAAATCGTAAGGACAGTCGGAGAAAGAGAGAAGCTGAGGCGTGGAGAAGAACGACCTTAGGCGAGAGGACAACTATGAGCAAGACAATACCAGCCGGATTGAATGAATGAATACGCTGATGAATGTGCACAATAGCAGAAGAGGCAAAGGCCTGACACAATGGCACGACAAAAACTCCCGTGTTCTTTCGCTCTAGCTTTTCTACTCCCTCTTTTTCATGCCACGACCGAGATCGAGACACGACTTAACTATTGGTATTGTGTGTCATGGACGCCGGCCAAGTGTCTTTGTCACCCGCGAAGTGCCAAAAAATTTGTATCTTTTGCCAATGGAACATTATTATTATTATTAGTAGAAATATTCATTCGTGTATTAGTTAATTTATTTTGCGGAAAACTAAACATATGGAACTGAAATATGGTTGAAATTCAAATAGTTTGATTAGATATTAAAAAATTACAAACGGATATGGGACATTTCACGCCAAATCGACGGAGCTCCCGATCCATGTATTTTTAGATTGGTTTGGTCACAATGACTAACATTTTTTATTATTAAAAAAAACTACGTCGAAGGTTTTAAAAAATTTATTGAGTAAGTTTTACGAAAAATATGAGAATCACCAGCATGTCAGGTTCGTCTGAAAAGTCCCTTATAAATAATCATGAACAATAAAAAGAATCTCTTATAAATACTTTCCTTGAAATTCCATTTAATTTTTTTGCCAATAGAACTTTATTATTAGTGTCGATATTTATTCATGTATTATGGAATTGATTTTAGGGAAGGAAGGAGGAGGATTAAACACATCGAACTGAAATATGGTTGAAATTGAAAGAGTTTGATTACATACAAAAGAATTACAAACGGATATGGGACATTTCAGGCCAAATAGACGGCGCTCCCGATCCATGTATTTTTTTAGGTTGGTTTGGTCATAATAAACCAAAATTTTTATTACTATAAAAAACTACGTTGAAGATTTCAAAAAAATTTATTCAGTATATTCAATATTCAATTTATGCATAAATACTTCCCTAAAAATTCCATGTCATTTTTTTTACCAATGGAATTTCATCATTAGTGGCAAGATTCATTCCTATAAACAAATAGTTAGATTAGATAAAAAAATTACAAGGATATATGGGACATTTCAGGCCAAATCGACGGAGCTTCTAGTCCGTATATGTTTAGATTGGTTAGGTCACAATAATCCAAAATGTTAATTACTAAAAAAAAAAGCTACGTCAAAGTTTAAAAAAATGTATACAGTAAATTCCACTTAAAAAATGATATTTACGACCATATCAACTTCGTCCAAAAAGTCCCTTACAAACAATCATGAATAATAAAAAGAATTTCATATGCATAAATACTTCCCTAGAAATTCCATGTCATTTTTACAATCCTCCGAGTCATTAACACGTGGCACTCTTAATCAATGTCCAACAAAAGTGACTCTACCACAAAATCGTCGACGACACGAGGCAAGAGAAAGAAAAGATGTTCTTGGACTAGTGCTGGCAAACAGCACGAGCGACATTGAATTATTTCACGAGGGCGAGCCTACGCAGCGGTTAATGAGCAATAATTAACATTCGGTAGTAAAAAAAAAAAAAAACGAATGCGGTATCTGAGATATATAACCTCCTCCATCGTCTCGCTCGTTATGGCTGCTGTCAATACATCAGCAGCGTCTTCTCCACTTACAGTTTGGAATAATCTCTGCTGCCATTCCAAGGAGCATTCCATTTCAAAGAAAAAAAAAAAAAAAAATTCCCTCTTACACTGTGCATCATGTCGCAACTGCATAATTTTTAATGTCAACTGCTGTGTAGTAGAGCCATCGCTCTTAATACCGTTACGTCTATAAGAAATATGTGTTTATGCCTTTTAGGCCTTTCGGTTTGAAAAAAAATCCGGATTTCGAGGACCACGAAGATGTTGCCCTGGAGATGAAGCGTCTCGAAACTATTATGTAGTGTACGTTTGGCTCTTCACGAACGATACGTGATTGTGCAAGACGCGTAGTTTCGAAGACAGGCGTAAGTGGATCCGGCGTGTTGAGCACAGGGGATTCTCCCTAGAGAGAGTTAAGAGAGAGGAGGTTCCGTCCAAAGCTAATAGAATATTAAGCGCCGGGTACACGCGAGAAACAGGTACACCCGAAAACTATTTATATATTCTCTCCTCGCTCACGTATATACGCATTCACGTAGGT
Organism: Ephialtes manifestator; assembly: GCA_963970395.1. Classification (NCBI taxonomy): domain Eukaryota; kingdom Metazoa; phylum Arthropoda; class Insecta; order Hymenoptera; family Ichneumonidae; genus Ephialtes; species Ephialtes manifestator. The sequence continues at coordinate 29,877,739 of OZ019976.1, read as the reverse complement.
AGAGGTGAACAGGCGCACGCCTAATACCTCCATTTGTCCGGCAATTAATACGGATGATTAATCACGTGACTGAGGCATGCCGGGTTTTCGGATCACGCACGCCACTGCCACACGATATTACACACCTTCTATCTACCGCATTATGCGTTGTGTTCCAAAATCAGAATGTGAATAAAACTATAAAGACTATTATGTTTGTCAATGTAATTGAAATTTAGTATGTTTATTTGTTCTTCGAGATGGTTTGTGCAGATATTTATTCTGTTTATGAACCATGAAATTATCCGAGTATCATTAATCTTGCATTAACTTTCTGGCCTATTTATTTAAGATGAAAAAAATGTTGGTAAGGTTCGTCGAATTTACAAAAAAAAATTCCGTTTGGTTGCCTGTTTTTAGGTGAAATCTTATATGATCGACCTGATGGAATGTATAACAAATTTTGTATGATTAGTCTGGCGGAATTTAAATAACATCTTACTTCATCGATCTCGCTGAAATTACGACCAATGTTGTCCAATCAGTTGCGCCAAATTTGGAATAAATCTTGTCTGATCGATCATATTTAATTTAAGACAAAGTTTGCTTCATCAGTTTCACAAAAATTAGATAAATTCTGCCTGTATTTTTCCTAAAGGGTAGTTATTCATTGGTACCGTATTTCATGTATCAAATTTAATCTGACTCGAGAACTTATTTGGAACAGTGCAATTAAATAAAAGAATATTTATCTGTTTATATTAATTCGCTAGTAAAATGATATAAATCGTTAGCTAATAGATACAAATTTAAATCTCTTCTAACGCGACCCTTTTTGAATTGTAATAATTTCTCTTTTTACATACTTCATATGTGACGAGAAAGTAAAAATATTTATCTATTGATATTAATTCGCTAGAGAATTGACAAAAATCGTTGGCCGATAGATACAAATTTAAATCTTTTCTAACGCGGCCCTTTTTAGGATTACAATACTTTTTCTCTTTACATAATTCGTATGTAATGAGAAAGTAAAAATATTTATCTATTGATATTAATTCGCTAGTGAAATGATAAAAATCATTGGCGGACAGATACAAATTTAAATCTTTTCTAATACGACCCTTTTTCGGATTGCATTAATTTCTCTATTTACATACTTCATATGTGATGAAGAAGTAAAAAATATTTATCTATTGATATCAATTCGCTATAGTAAAATGATAAAAATCGTTGGTTGATGTATAAAAATTTAAGTCCCTTTTAATACGAATGAAGGATTTTAGGGACAAGGTGGAAAGACTTGCTTTTGTAAAACGAATTAATAAACAACGACGAGGGGTATCTCGGGGTGGTTCTGTGCACCGCACCCTTCAATCGCTAGCACATCTCACGAGAGTTGCCAACACACCAGCTATGTATATATGTAAACCCACGTCAAACCCATCAATATTATATTCGCCCGTCGTCGAACCCACCCAAACAAATCACATTAGTTTCTCTCCTCCACCCGTTGGAGAACTTTAACAATTTGCATGAGATTACCCGGGAAATCCTTTGGCTGAGCAACGCGCGACGAGACGACGGAACGTCGCTTCTTTGACGACGCGAATAAATACTTTTTCAGCCGTAGTCCCTTCAATACTACCACCACTTCGTTCCCTCTGCGCTCGTCGATCGTCGATGACGTACACGATGGAGCAACAACCCTGAGCATTATATTAACGCAAAGCTTATGCCGCTCCAGCGTTGTACTTATAGCACGGAATAAAAATTACACCATCCCTGGCGAAAACTTAAGTAATATCGCAACCAAGAATAATTTGCCTTTACGAGTTCGCTTGCAAGGACATTTTTTCATTTCTAATTCAAATGACAAATCGTGAAATAAATTATAAATTTATTCCAAAAAGCCAATCATTTACTTCAATTATACTAATAACACAAATATATCCATTTTTTTTGGCATCTGGAATAAAATCTTGACTTAAGTATCCATAAGTTTGGTTCGATTATTAACGCAAAGCTTATGCCGCTCCAGCGTTGTACTTATAGCACGGAATAAGAATTACACCATCCCTGGCGAAAACTTAAGTAATATCGCAACCAAGAATAATTTGCCTTTACGAGTTCGGTTGCGAGGACATTTTTTCGTTTCTAATTCAAATGACAAATCGGGAAATAAATTATAAATTTATTCCAAAAAGCCAATCATTTGCTTCAATTACACTAATAACACAAATATATCAATTTTTTTTGGCATCTGGAATAAAATCTTGACTTAAGTATACATAAGTTTGATTCGATTATTAACGCAAAGCTTATGCCGCTCCAGCGTTGTACTTATAGCACGGAATAAAAATTACACCATCCCTGGCGAAAACTTAAGTAATATCGCAACCAAGAATAATTTGCCTTTACGAGTTCGTAAATTTATTCCAAAAAGCCAAACATTTACTTCAATTATACTAATAACACAAATATATCAATTTGTTTAGCATCTGGAATAAAATCTTGACTTAAGTATACATTGATCATAATTTTGGTTCGATTAGAATTTAATTCTTCGCCCCATCAAAAAAATCGAACATCGATTTTCAATACTATTAATGCCAAGAAATTATCAATAATTTTTCTTATGTTTCTATGAGATGAAAGAAAAATTATTCTCCACTCTGAAAGTACAAAGTACTTGCATTCAAATTAAATCGAACTTTTGATACAAAATCATGTATCCGAAAATTCAATATTATTACAGAAAGGCTAAACTTTGATGTAAGCCAAACTTCCTGAATTCCCACCATTTAATTACCAAACTACCAACAGCCAAAGTTTCGAATCGTTGGTAAATGTTTTTTTTGGTCTTACGCACCTTTTCGCTTATTGCCAATCGTGGCTTTACATAATTTAAACCAGCAGTGAGTTTGTGACTGACACGCTTGCAACAACTTTTCCACGCATAGTAACAACAAATCACATTGGTTCATGCATAATTATCAATATTATTATGATTTTGCAGTATAAGAGAGAGAGACTGACAGTATGAATGTGGTTACACTCATCTCAACCAGACTAAGGTGCACGCAAATGTGCCAAGAAGTGGATGATAAGGAGGGGGTTAAGGTCCTCCCCTACTTTGTTGCTCTCGCACTGAGTAGTCGACACTATGGCGAAGTTTACACAGTATATAATGGTATATAGTAATATAGCAATATAGTATAGTGAAAATGCAGGCGAAGTAGCAGAATATCTGGGAGAGGCTCCGAGGTTGCCAACTGGAGTATAGACGGGCGCATTATGTCTCCATCCGCCTTGCAGCGTGCTCCGTGATGTGCCGTGAGTGTTCCAGACAACCTAATTACATCACAACATAGCATGTCGACCTAGCTACCCTTGCAGAGCTACTACGGTGGCAAGCTTCTCTTCCTTCCTTCTCCCTACACTGTAGTATAGTGTACGAACCCATTGCAGCCACTCCCGAGCGACGTCGTCATCGTCGACGTCGTCGTCGTCGTTGAGCTTCCGTTGCAGCAACGCTATACTACACCAAAAGCTTGACGTTGAGGCTACATAGTGTGTACACCTCTTCTTCTGCTTCATGCTACCGCCAATAAGAGCCTTTCAACGTTGAACAGGTCTCACTATCTTGCAACCCTATTGCTTCTAGCTATGAACCGGAAGCAAGTACTATCTTAGTGCTTGTCACGAATATAAATAAAGATTGTAGGGTTGGAAGTGACAATAAAGTTCTTATTGAGGCTGTCAATTATTTTGTTGTTATTTGAATAGAATTTATGATAATGGTGTAATAGAATTTGTAAAAATGCAGTTTCGAAATAGATCAATATTTTAAAAAGAACTGTTTTTGTTAAGTAATCTACTTCATGCTGCCGCCAATAAAAGCCGTTCGAAGTTGAACAGGTCTCAGTATTTTGCAACCCTATTGCTTCTAGCTATGAACCGGAAGCAAGTACTATCTTAGTGCTTGTCACGAATATAAATAAAGATTGTAGGGTGGGAGGTGACAATAAAGTTCTTAATGAGGTTGGCAATTTTTTTTTATTGTTCGATTATAATTTTAGAGAATGGTAAAATATAATATGTGAAAATGCAGTTTTGAAATAGATCAATATTTAAAAAAGAACTGTCTTTATGAGGTCTTCTACTTCATGCTGCTACCAATAAAAGCCGTTCGACGTTGAACAGGTCTCATTATCTTGCAACCCTATTGCTTCTAGCTATGAACCGGAAGCAAGTACTATCTTAGTGCTTGTAACGAATATCAATAAAGATTGTAGGGTTGGAGGTGGTAATAAAGTCCTTATTGAGGTTGTCAATTTTTTAATGTTATTTGAATAGAATTTATGATAATGGTATAAGAGAATTTGTAAAAATGCAGTTTCGAAATAGATCAATATTTTAAAAAGAACTGTCTTTGTTATGTATTCTACTTCATGCTGCCGCCAATAAAAGCCATTCGAAGTTGAACAGGTCTCAGTATCTTGCAACCCTATTGCTTCTAGCTATGAACCGGAAACAAGTACTATTTTAGTGCTTGTCACGAATATAAATAAAGATTGTAGGGTTGGAGGTGGTAATAAAGTTCTTATTGAGGTTGTCAATTTTTTTGTTGTTATTTGATTAGAATTTATGATAATGGTATAATATGATTTGAAATAAAAATAAAATTAAAAATTAAAAAAAAACTCCCGACTTAAAAAAAAACTATATAAAAAAAATTTGATTTTATAAATTCAATATTCATAAAAATTAATCTGAAAAGGATAAAATAATTTCCGGTATCGTTTTAGTGAACAAATCATTTGAATAATAATAATTTATTTACTGCTGTCAATACAGTCCGGAGACGTCTTCTTCTGGGTTGGCAAATGTCCTTATTGTATATAATCATTCTTTTCTATAAGTGTCCAGACGCCAGCGCGTCTCTTGATAGGCAATAGATGATTACGATATTTGAGGGACGTCTCCCGACAGTATTGACAGCAGTAAATAAATTATTATTATTCAAATGATTTGTTCACTAAAACGATACCGGAAATTATTTTATCCTTTTCAGATTAATTTTTATGAATATTGAATTTATAAAATCAAATTTTTTTTATATAGTTTTTTTTTAAGTCGGGAGTTTTTATTAAATTTTTAATTTTATTTTTATTTCATACTTTTTAAAGTTCATCCTTAGGTGAATATGTACATTTACATGACAGCAGACCAGGAATGAGGTAATGGCTAGACGTGTAAGATATAAACAAGACAAAAACATTTTTGTTAAAATACATTTTATCTTATTATTACAATTTGCCTGTTTATTATATATGATACCTCATTATTAATATATATATTTTTTATTAATATTCTATTTTAACACTTGTCAGATGCTTCGAAGAAATTTCGTCGAATCACCTTTATTATTACATTATTATGATACGCGGTTTAATCGAGGACAGTAATGAAATAATAAAAAAAAAGTAAACAATACACAGATTATTTATTTATTAGTATCGTCGTACACTACGCTTCATCGAATTGTTTGTGTAAGGTTAGTACACTGCAGACGATGGATTTATTGGGAATGACTAATGGCGGTAATAAAAAAATATTTTCAAACGGGCTTTTTGAAAAAACACTCTTACCTCAGCGAGTTAGTAACTTATTGTACCGAAATATGTCTAATAACCATCTTATTCACTGTCAGAATTGATGTACCAAATTTGGTTAAGCCATTTATTGTGAATTCGGAGAAAAGTGGCGAAATACATTAATAGTACACAGCAGACGATGGATTTGCTTGAGATGACTAATGGCGGTAAAATCAATATTTTCAAACAGGTTTTTCAAAAAATACTTGTAATTCAGCGAATTAATAATTTATCGTACCGAAATATGTCTTAGAACCATCTTTATCACTGTCAGAATCCATGTGCCAAATTTGGTCAAGCCATTTGTTGTGGTTTCGGAGAAAACTGGCAACAAAGAAATCCGAATCGATCAGCTGATCACCGTGAAACGCATAACACCCGTCTTTTTGCCCGGCGGGCAGTCGGGAGTAAAAATGCAGTTTCGGAATAGATCAATGTAAAAATTACTCATTTCATTTGATAGTCGATGTATCTCTGACGGATCCAAAAAATTCCTGCCGTTTTCCTGATTTTCTTGACCGTTTTATAGTCTCCTGATAAGAACTTAAAATGTTGATGTGGAGGTAACGTAGTTTGTACACCTCATCGACGTTGAACAAAACATAATACAAAAAATTCCTGCCTGTTTTCTGATATCCTGAACAATTTTTCTAGTTCCCCGATATCTCCAGATTCATATTGTCGCTTAATCCTCAGTTGCAAACACTCTGCTAATCTTGAGAATAAATTATCGTTTGATCGCAATCATCATCGCATAAGAAGTTGAGTTTGCAGTTACATTTTCCCAACAAAAATAACACAAAAAATTCCTGCCTGTTTTCTGATATGCTCAACAATTTTTCTAGTTCCCCGATATTTCCAGATTCACATTGTCGCTTAATCCTCAGTTGTACATTCTGCTAATCTTGAGAATAAATGATCGTTTGATGGTAGTCATCATCGCATAAGAAGTCGAGTTTGCGGTCACATTTTCCCAAAAAAAAATAATACAAAAAATTTCTGCCTGTTTTCTAATAACTTGAACAATTTTTCTAGTTCCCCGATATTTCCAGATTCACATTGTCGCTTAATCCTCAGTTGCACACTCTGCGAATCTTGAGAAGAAACGATCGTTTGATGGCAGTCATCATCGCATAAGAAGTCGAGTTTGCCGTCACATTTTCCCAACAAAAAATAATACAAAAAATTCCGGCCAGTTTTCTGATATCCTGAACAATTTTTCTAGATCCCCGATATTTCCAGATTCACATTGTCGCTTAATCCTCAGTTGCAAACACTCTGCTAATCTTGAGAATAAATTATCGTTTGATCGCAATCATCATCGCATAAGAAGTCGAGTTTGCAGTTACATTTTCCCAACAAAAAATCATACAAAAAATTCCGGTCAGTTTTCTGATATCCTGAACAATTTTTCTAGATCCCCGATATTTCCAGATTCACATTGTCGCTTAATCCTCAGTTGCACACTCTGCTAATCTTGAGAATAAACGATCGTTTCATTGCAGTCATCATCGCATAAGAAGTCGAGTTTGCAGTCACATTTTCCCAACAAAAAATAATACAAAAAATTCCGGCCAGTTTTCTGATATCCTGAACAATTTTTCTAGATCCCCGATATTTCCAGATTCACATTGTCGCTTAATCCTCAGTTGCAAACACTCTGTTAATCTTGAGAATAAATTATCGTTTGATGGCAGTCATCATCGCATAGGAAGTCGAGTTTGCAGTTACATTTTCCCAACAAAAAATAATCCAAAAAATTCCTGCCTGTTTTCTAATAACCTGAACAATTTTTCTAGTTTCCCGATATTTCCAGATTCACATTGTCGCTTAATCCTCAGTTGCACACTCTGCGAATCTTGAGAAGAAACGATCGTTTGATGGCAGTCATCATCGCATAAGAAGTCGAGTTTGCCGTCACATTTTCCCAAAAAAAATAATACAAAAAATCCCTGCCTGTTTTCTGATATCCTGAACAATTTTTCTAGTTCCCCGATATTTCCAGATTCACATTGTCGCTTAATCCTCAGTTGCACACTCTGCTAATCTTGAGAATAAACGATCGTTTGATGGCAGTCATCATCGCATAAGAAGTCGAGTTTGCAGTTACATTTTCCCAACAAAAAATAATACAAAAAATTCCTGCCTGTTTTCTGATATCCTGAACAATTTTTATAGTTTCCCGATATTTCCAGATTCACATTGTCGCTTAATCCTCAGTTGCACACTCTGCTAATCTTGAGAATAAATTATCGTTTGATCGCAATCATCATCGCATAAGAAGTCGAGTTTGCAGTTACATTTTCCCAACAAAAAATAATCCAAAAAATTCCTGCCTGTTTTCTAATAACCTGAACAATTTTTCTAGTTCCCCGATATTTCCAGATTCATATTGTCGCTTAATCCTCAGTTGCACACTCTGCGAATCTTGAGAAGAAACGATCGTTTGATGGCAGTCATCATCGCATAAGAAGTCGAGTTTGCCGTCACATTTTCCCAAAAAAAATAATACAAAAAATTCCTGCCTGTTTTCTGATATCCTGAACAATTTTTCTAGTTCCCCGATATTTCCAGATTCACATTGTCGCTTAATCCTCAGTTGCACACTCTGCGAATCTTGAGAAGAAACGATCGTTTGATGGCAGTCATCATCGCATAAGAAGTCGAGTTTGCCGTCACATTTTCCCAAAAAAAATAATACAAAAAATTCCTGCCTGTTTTCTGATATCCTGAACAATTTTTCTAGTTCCCCGATATTTCCAGATTCACATTGTCGCTTAATCCTCTTTTGCACACTCTGCTAATCTTGAGAATAAACGATCGTTTGATGGCAGTCATCATCGCATAAGAAGTCGAGTTTGCAGTTACATTGTCCCAACAAAAAATAATACAAAAAATTCCTACCTGTTTTCTAATAACCTGAACAATTTTTCTAGATCCCCGATATTTCCAGATTCACATTGTCGCTTAATCCTCAGTTGCACACTCTGCTAATCTTGAGAATAAATTATCGTTTGATCGCAATCATCATCGCATAAGAAGTCGAGTTTGCAGTTACATTTTCCCAACAAAAAATCATACAAAAAATTCCTGCCTGTTTTCTGATATCCTGAACAATTTTTCTAGTTCCCCGATATTTCCAGATTCACATTGCCGCTTAATCCTCAGTTGCACACTCTGCTAATCTTGAGAATAAACGATCGTTTGATGGTAGTCATCATCGCATAAGAAGTCGAGTTTGCAGTCACATTTTCCCAACAAAAAATAATACAAAAAATTCCTGCCTGTTTTCTAATAACCTGAACAATTTTTCTAGTTCCCCGATATATCCAGATTCACATTGTCGCTTAATCCTCAGTTGCACACTGCTAATCTTGAGAATAAACGATCGTTTGATGGCAGTCATCATCGCATAAGAAGTCGAGTTTGCAGTTAGATTTTCCCAACAAATCGAGAAGCACGGGCGCATTCTTCGTCTCGGCCACAATTACGGTGCTCGACTCGTTTTCGCACGATATTCTGCCAATGAGCAGCAACCAAGTGAACGGACGTGAAGCAGATTCCCCGGGGAAACGCGCTTGGCAAGTCCCCCCCTCTTCTGGTCCCCTTCACCATCACTGTCCTCTCATTTCGTTCGTTTAATTCCCGACTCTCTGTTCAAATTGCCAAGCAGTGCTGCGCACTTGCTATTTTTCTATGCAACAAGTTGCATACGATGATCAGCTAAAGCACAAGCCTTGGTATTATAAACCTAGAAACTAAATTTGCGATAAATTTCCAATCATCCTCACTAAGATACTCTCGAATAATATTATCCTGAAATTCCCGACTAGTATTTTACCTATGATCTCCTCTTCGAACTCGTGGAGTTCTCCAGAATTTTTAGAAGACGGTGAAACTTATGCTACAGGATTTTCAACGCTAAAGGCGAACCGTTGTTTGGCCTTTGATTTGTTTTTTCTTCTTCACCAAGCAAAAGGCAAATAATTAACAATGAGTAATTGATAGAGCGATATAGAGAAGATATCTTGCTGTGTTGTGCTACATACCATCATATGGGTATCAAATCCCGTAACGATTCGAATGAAAACTCATTCGGTATCACAGCGTGTTTTCTGGCCGCGTGGCCTGTTAGTTCCTTATGCAACATCGATAAATATCCACACTTTACGACACGTAGAGTTGGATAAAATATACCAACGAGCAAGGATTATGACGACGAGTTCCTGCTCATAAGAAAGCTACGTTTGCTCTCATGCTCGGAGACTATAGGAGACTTGGTACGATCAAGTAGTTCGAAAGGTATTAAAGGCACTGGGAGATGCTGAGGACCGTTGCTTCAGCATCTTCAATGCACTATTTGTACAATGAAGCTGCGCTGAGAATTTCAATGTATATACATTGAATATTCTAAGCCTATGTTCGATTATCCGAGAGATTTTGCCTGTGTTATCAAAACTGGTAGGTCGTCGCGGAAGTAACTGGTCTTCAGGGTGGTATCTTCGTGTATGTCATCATTAAATGCGAGATGAAGTCTTTGGAAATGGGATGAATGAAAATCCGGGATTATCCTTAGTTATAAACGAAAAATCTTACCAAAGCCTCGGTAATGTCTTTCTATTTTCTTGATCAGTTCTTAGCAGAGTTGATTGGATTGTGGAGAATTTTCAATGAGTTTTGAATATCTAATGGGACATTTATTTTGTGGGTTATGATGTCCATGGCGCCAAAGCTTATATTGAGATATTTGGGGGTTTATTTATTACTGGACCTTATCAGGAAAAAAAGATACCTCATTTTTTACGTCCGCTAGATAGGATAAAAAAATTATCGAAAAAAATAACATGCAACAATTTTCAATTCTCGCTGATCAAACCTAAAAAATTTGTCGACAATTCAAACTTTAACGGATGTTAATTCGTAATGCGGCGTTTTAAAGCCTGATTCGTTGGGTAGTTATTGCATGATTCATACTCCATTAAGTAATAAAAATGCCTGAAGTCTGAAAATTTGAAGACCGCAGCCCGGAAGAAGTCATCATCATAAATAACCGAAATTCTTCTTCGAATTATGCTTATAGTCATTAATCATATCAAATAGCCCACGGAGATCAAATCGTTAATACGCAATTTTCATATTTTGCAATTAATCATATTAAATAACGCACGAAGATCAAATCGTTTACAGGTAATTACAATTTAAAAAAGGAAACGTCTTAAAATTATATACATTTTTCGCTGATCAAACTTAAAAAAATTGTTAAAAATACACTGAGAACAAAATATGTTTGAAAGAATTACATTAGCGTTAGGACAACCAAATTTTGAGTTTTTTCAATAAACATTAGATTTGGTTGTCTAAAATATATTTGCGGAAACCAAAATATTTGTTATACCATCTAAAAATTCGGTTGAACGAGTGTATATGCTAAATTAGTCCATTCAAAGTTTTTTTTTCTTCGTGTCGAAATCTCAACTTGCTAAACTGTAAATCTCAACTTGCTAAACTGATACATAACCGAAGTTCTTCTTGAAATTATGCTTATATTCATTAAGGGGAGGCAGTCAGGTAAAAGAAATTGATTTTGGACATTCAATATCATCCAAATCCTATTGCATATAAAAATGCCCAACGCACTATATTGTTGGTACTCGATGAAAGGATTTTTTACTGACGTCTGACTTGCATATGCTTTTCAATATTATCTTAAGTGAAGTTCTTAGGTTTTCCATTCTGCGCTTGATTCAGATCAAACTACTAGGCAGATTGGAATGGTTGACGTCTCATTTTCTTCTTCATGAAAAGATACACCGGCTAAATGGAGCAAATGTTAATAAAAGGTAATATTTTTTACGTGACATAATAATTATTAATAAATAAATGTTATGCTATTTTCTAAATCTGTGATTAACTTTGCTTTCAGAATGAAAAAAAATAGTTTGCTCCATTTAGCCGGTGTATCTTTTCATGAAGAAGAAAATGAGACGTCAACTATTCCAATGTGCCTAGTAGTTTGATCGGAATTATGCGCAGAATGGAAAACCTAAGAACTTTGCTTAAGATAATATTAAAAAGCATATGCAAGTCAGACGACAGTAAAAAATCCATTCATCAAACACCAAGAATATAGTGAATTGGGCATTTTTATATGCAATAGGATTTGGATGATAGTGAATTTCCAAAATCAATTTTTTTTACCTGACTCCCTCCCCTTAATCATATCAAACAGCCTACGAAGATCAAATCGTTTACAGGCAATTACAATTTTAAAAAAAAGGAAACGTACCAAATTTTTTTAAATTTTTTGCTAATCAAACTTAAAAAAAATTGTTAAAAATAAAAGACTTAACCTGCTAAATTTGATTCGCTAGGTAATTACTGCATTCTTACTCCATAAAGTAATAAAAATCAAGTCTGAAAATTCGAAGACCGCAAATGCCCGAAAGAAGTCATCACGATAAATAACCGAAGTTCTTTTTCGAATTATGCTTATAATCATTAATCATATCAATTACCTCACGAAGATTAAATCGTGTACAGGCAATTACAATTTTAACAAAAAGGAAACGTACTGATTTTTTAAAAAAATTTCGCTTATGAAACTTAAAAAAAATTGTTAAAAATAAAAAAAACTTGACCTGCTAAATTTGATTCGCTAGGTAGTTACTGCATAATTCTTACTCCATAAAGTAATAAAAATGAAGTCTGAAAATTCGAAGACCGCAAATGCCCGGAAGAAGTCATCACGATAAATAACCGAAGTTCTTTTTCGAATTATGCTTATAATCATTAATCATATCAATTACCCCATGAAGATTAAATCGTGTACAGGCAATTACAATTTAAAAAAAAAAGAAACGTACGAAATTTTTTAAAAATTTTCGCTGACCAAACTTAAAAAAATTGTTAAAAATAAAAAACTTAACCTGCTAAATTTGATTCGCTAGGTACTTACTGCATAATTCTTACTCCATAAAGTAATAAAAATCAAGTCTGAAAATTCGAAGACCGCAAATGCCCGGAAGAAGTCATCACGATAAATAACCGAAGTTCTTTTTCGAATTATGCTTATAAGTCATTAATCATATCAATTACCCCACGAAGATTGAATCGTGTGCAGGCAATTACAATTAAAAAAAAAAAGAAACGTACGAAATTTTTTAAAAATTTTCGCTGACCAAACTTAAAAAAATGGTTAAAAATAAAAAACTTAACCTGCTAAATTTGATTCGCTAGGTAGTTACTGCATAATTCTTACTCCATAAAGTAATAAAAATCAAGTCTGAAAATTCGAAAACCGCAAATGCCCGGAAGAAGTCATCGCGATAAATAACCGAAGTTCTTTTTCGAATTATGCTTATAAGTCATTAATCATATCAATTACCCCACGAAGAATAAATCGTGTACAGGCAATTACAATTTAAAAAAAAAACAGGAAACGTACGAAATTTAAAAAAAAATTTCGCTGATCAAACTTAAAAAAATGGTTAAAAATAAAAAACTTCACCCGCTAAATTTGATTTGCTCGGAAGTTACTGCATAATTCTTACTCCATAAAGTAATAAAAATGAAGTCTGAAAAATCGAAGACCGCAAATGCCCGAAAGAAGTCATCACGATAAATAACCGAAGTTCTTCTTCGAATTATGCTTATAATCATTAATCATATCAATTACCTCACGAAGATTAAATCGTGTACAGGCAATTACAATTTTAACAAAAAGGAAACGTACTGATTTAAAAAAAAAATTTCGCTTATGAAACTTAAAAAAAATTGTTAAAAATAAAAAACTTAACCTGCTAAATTTGATTCGCTAGGTACTTACTGCATAATTCTTACTCCATAAAGTAATAAAAATCAAGTCTGAAAATTCGAAGACCGCAAATGCCCGGAAGAAGTCATCACGATAAATAACCGAAGTTCTTTTTCGAATTATGCTTATAAGTCATGAATCATATCAATTACCCCACGAAGATTGAATCGTGTACAGGCAATTACAATTTAAAAAAAAAAGAAACGTACGAAATTTTTTAAAAATTTTCGCTGACCAAACTTAAAAAAATGGTTAAAAATAAAAAACTTAACCTGCTAAATTTGATTCGCTAGGTAGTTACTGCATAATTCTTACTCCATAAAGTAATAAAAATCAAGTCTGAAAATTCGAAAACCGCAAATGCCCGGAAGAAGTCATCGCGATAAATAACCGAAGTTCTTTTTCGAATTATGCTTATAGTCATTAATCATATAAATTACCCCATGAAGATTAAATCGTTTACAGGCAATTACAATTTTAAAAAAACAGGAAACGTACGAAATTTAAAAAAAAATTTCGCTGATCAAACTTAAAAAAATGGTTAAAAATAAAAAAACTTCACCCGCTAAATTTGATTTGCTCGGAAGTTACTGCATAATTCTTACTCCATAAAGTAATAAAAATGAAGTCTGAAAAATCGAAGACCGCAAATGCCCGGAAGAAGTCATCACGATAAATAACCGAATTTCTTCTTCAAATTATGCCTATAGTCATTAATCATATCAAAAAGCCCACGAAGATCAAATCGTTTACAGGCAATTACGATAAAAAAACTTTAAAAAAAAAAAAGTCGTATGCTCATCCACAAAGAACCGTTTTGGCGGGACTGCGATGCGAATGCTGCATAGTATCGACGCACAACCAGTTCAATCTTGTGCACATATTTTTTTCAAAGTGGCTCGGGCGGCTCTCGTTCGCTTCCGGCGGGGCTTTTGCAAGCGAGAGATATAACCGCGTGTCAGCTGCCGTTACTCGGCGTTGTATCGTTAATAAAGAAGTTATGTCGGTGCAGAGAGTCGAGCGCGAGCGCGCGCCTCCGAATAAGTCGCTTAATTTGCAGCACGTATATTCTTGCGATATACGAGGGAACTATTATCGTTAAGCGTGGTCTGGATCGGAGTGCTATACGCTCGTGCGCTGCTATACGCTTTGGCTGCCGGTGTTTGTGTGCGCCAGTCGCCAAAGAGCCGTGAGTCGCGAGGCGATGATCGATCGACTCGGATGAATGCATCGACATGTACCCGAAGTACACCAATCTTTTTTTTCTCTCTTTCTTTTTTTTCTCTCTCTCTCGCTCTCTTTCTCTCTGATCTGTAATGGATTGCGAGAAATCTCGTTGCCAAAGCCGATCGTGCTTGTTCACTATAGCATCGATCGATACATCATTAATTTCTGGAGTAAAGCATTTCAAAATAATCATTAAATTCTACGTCTCACTTATTTGTACGATTTATTTATTTATTTTTATCTATATGAATCCCGAGGCATTTTGTTTTCGTTCTTATCATCGTGGAAATGAAAAGCTACATATTGAATGATTTTTTTTATATTTGACATTTTTTCCTGTTTGTTTCGGTGATGGAAATGTTGTGTAGAAATTTATTTGGATAAAATGGTACGAAAATATAAACATTATATTACCATGTTGCAATAAACATAGGATATTATTTTATTTGATGATTTTAATTTGATTCAGTGTAATGTCGTGTAAAGATTATTCAAATTCATGTAATATCGGATAATGTCAATGTACTTTTGTTTTAGCGTGCGTGCATTAATATCTAATGGGGAGATGCAACGGTGCGTTATTTTGTTTGAAGGATTATCATTACTCTTAATCGCTGTCGTATTCAATATCGCACTTCAGTTTTACAAAATTCTATTCTACCCTTTTCACGAGAGTCATTATACGTTTTAATATTTTTCCGTCGCTTAAAATATTTTTTGGCTAGTTCGCCAATTTTTCTCTAGGTTCTGTGCATTCAACTGTAAGTTAGAAAAATAAAGCGCAAGAAATAAAACGTAAAAATGAGTGAAAAAGAAAACAAAAATTGGTAGAAAAATCATATTTCATACGTCATATTTTGACGTTTCGAATTTCGCCGTTCCATATGTATTCTGTAACAGCCGTTTGCCGAGAGCTGAACACAATTTTTCAATTCTGTGAGCTGCAGAAAAAAAATTCTTAAAAAAATCATGGTTTTTTAATATAATTTTTATATTTTTATTTTGTGAGGATATTTTGACGATTCGAATTTCGCCGTTCCTTATATATTTTGTAAAAGACGTTTGTCGAGAGCTCAACATAATTTTCCAGTTCTGTGTGAGCTGCAGAAATTTTTTTTTATTCCTGGATTTTTATTACATTTTTTGTTTTTGAATTTTGTGAGGATATTTTGACGATTCGAATTTCTCCGTTCCATATATATTTTGTAAAAGACGTTTGTCGAGAGCTGAACATAATTTTCCAGTTCTGTGTGAGCTGCAGAATTTTTTTTTTATTCCTGGATTTTTATTAAATTTTTTGTTTTTGAATTTTGTGAGGACATTTTGACGATTCGAATTTCTCCGTTCCATATATATTTTGTAAAAGACGTTTGTCGAGAGCTGAACATAATTTTCCAGTTCTGTGTGAGCTGCAGAAATTTTTTTTTATTCCTGGATTTTTATTACATTTTTTGTTTCTGAATTTTGTGAGGATATTTTGACGATTCGAATTTCTCCGTTCCATATATATTTTGTAAAAGACGTTTGTCGAGAGCTGAACATAATTTTCCAGTTCTGTGTGAGCTGCAGAATTTTTTTTGTTATTCCTAGATTTTTATTAAATTTTTTGTTTTTGAATTTTGTGAGGATATTTTGACGATTCGAATTTCGCCGTTCCATATGTATTTAGTAAAAGCCGTTTGTCGAGAGCTGAACATAATTTTCCAGTTCTGCGTGAGCTGCAGAAATTTTTTTTTATTCGTGGATTTTTATTAAATTTTTTGTTTTTGAATTTTGTGAGGATATTTTGACGATTCAAATTTCGCCGTTCCCTATATATTTTGTAAAAGCTGTTTGTCGAAAGCTGAACATAATTTTCCAGTTCTGCGTGAGCTGGAGATTTTTTTTTATTCCTGGATTTTTATTAAATTTTTTGTTTTTGAATTTTGTGAGGATATTTTGACGATTCGAATTTCTCCGTTCCATATATATTTTGTAAAAAACATTTGTGGAGAGCTGAACACAATTTTCCAGTTCTGTGTGAGCTGCAGACGCGCGCGGCTGTAGACAAGAAAAGCTAGAAAACAGAAGAGAAAAAAAATTCTGTAATCAGGTAAAAGGGTATTAGTGGTGAGTTGGGTCCTAATAAGGCGGTGCACGAGCGTTGCC
This sequence comes from Ephialtes manifestator, assembly GCA_963970395.1. Lineage (NCBI taxonomy): Eukaryota > Metazoa > Arthropoda > Insecta > Hymenoptera > Ichneumonidae > Ephialtes > Ephialtes manifestator. Next base: position 29,860,912 of record OZ019976.1, on the reverse strand, counting down.
TGGAGGCCTTCCCGATTGGGCATTTCTCTGTACGTCACATACTCTCTCACTCGTGCACACACTATATCATCGACATAGTATATTATACCTATACAATTGTAGTTGACGTTTTTTTCGCATAAATACCCTCACGCAATCGCGCCACTATAATTCACTAAAGCAGCTCCATCTGTGAGTGAAAATCGTGAGTAAATCTATAGTAGGGCAACTCCGGAATAGATGATTTATTGTTTTTATGATTTATTTAATTCCTTTGGGATTCTAAATTTTTTTCAGCTTCTCTTAGCATCTAAATAAAATTTCTTTGCCTTTATTTACCATTGAAACAATTTGTCAACTTTTACAGGGAAATATATTAACTGAGATATATTCTCTCGCAAAATATATATGCAAATATATTTCAGCTGAAAATAAACCCCACATACATATTAATCTATAATTTTTTTCACTCATTCTAAAAACTTTTATTGTGCTCTTAATAATTAATAACCAGCAATGGTAAGTACAGAATCTATAGTAGGGCAACTCCGGAATAGATGATTTATTGTTTTTATGATTTATTTAATTTCTTCGGGATTCTAAATTTTTTTAAGTTTCTCTCAGCATCTAAATAAAATTTCTTTGCCTTTATTTACCGTTGGAATAATTTTTCAACTTGTACAGGGAAATATATTAACTGAGATATATTCTCTTGCAAAACATATATTCAAATATATTTCAGCTGAAAATAAATCCCACATTAATTATAATCGAATATTTTTTGCAATCATTCTAATAACTTTTATTGCGCTCTTAACAATTAATAACCAGCAATGGTAAGTACAGAATTTATAGTAGGGCAACTCCGGAATAGATGGTTTTTTGTTTTTATGATTTACTTAATTCCTTCGGGATTCTAAATTTTTTTCTTCTCCTCTTAGCATCTCAATAAAATTTCTTTACTTTTACTTACCATTGGAACAATTTGTCAACTTGTACATGCAAGTATATTAATTGAGATATATTCTCTCGCAAAATATATATTCAAATATATCTCAGCTGAAAATAAATCCCACATTAATTATAATCGAATATTTTTTTCAATCATTCTAAAAACTTTTATTGCGCTCTTAATAATTATTAACCAGCAATGGTACGTACCGAATCTATATAAAAATTGACAAAGTGGGGAAAAATATGTACAGTAGTAAAAAAAATTCCACTAGCTCTAGTTCATGAAGAATGGCTCGTAAATGTTACATAAAGATGCACCAAATTATATTTTTTCCACACGATAAATGGCATATGAACTTTTTTTCTTTTTTTAAAAAATCATGAAACATACCATCTCTCCTGGAACGACCCTTATATACAAACAGAAGTCGGCAAAGTCGATTCTGGTCTGTGTTACTAGTTGGCAAACGCACGAAGAGAATATCAGTAGCTGATGTTGGCCGGGGCAAGAAATCGTTGGGTCTCTCGCTACCATTCCTGAATCAAGCACCGCAACTATAGCAGCAGTAGCATCAGCATCAGCAGCAGTAGCAGCAGCAGCAGCAGCTACGAGAGCAACGGCAGCACACGGGAGCCGCATCCCCGACAACTTGATTAATAGCCTTAATTAAGATATTTAATTGCTCTTATTTTTATTTTTGTCCCCGGGTTGGTTATAATGGCGACGTGTACGATCGTTGTGCCACTCGGTCTCACTCTTAACTATAATAAACACGTGCGAGTAAGTGAGACAGTAGAAAATATCGCATCGTCGCGGTGAATGCAACAGCGAAGCTCTTGCAGCTCGACATATTCTGCGTGCATCCGCGAGGCGCCCGAGGTAAGCGCACTTAAGAACACGTCATAATCTACCTCTCGTCTAAGTACGAGTATGTTGGATACACAACGGCTCCAATCTGAGCTGCTCACATACTATATAAACGCGACATATAGTTGCTATATACGTGATACTGTCATACGGATATTTATATGTATATGAGTATGTGTGTGTGTGTGTGTGTGTTTGTGTCTCGGTACGTAGTACGTGCAACGATGCCTGGTACGATTAACGACGCCCAGCGACGCGACCTGTGTTTACGATCCATCGGCTCTTCGAGAGCTTCTTTTCGACGGCCAATCGCGCGCCCTTTTAATGAGCCTACATTATTCATGAATCTTCCACATGCCGCTGTGTATCCATCATCCACTTCATACGTATATTCTATATTGCTTTACGATGAATAGTAATTTCTGAGATATTGCGAGAAATCGTGCGACAAAAACATATAAGCCCAGAATTTTTTAATTGTCATAGAACGAGTTTTAGCGTACAGACTATTACCGCGTTAAAATAATTATGATCAAATTGAGATCACCAATCGACATATGTCAAAAAGTCACATTTTTTAGATGAATCAAGACGAAATATCTTAGAAAATTTTAAAGCGATTTTGAGATCAATTTGATATCACGTTTACTGATATCAAATTACTAAATAGTAGCAAATATATCGTTATATATTTTAGTATAATATATATTATAAATTATAAATAGGAGGAAAAATTACAATTTTATATCAGTAAACGTGATATGTACAATTGATTTTGATCTTTCAAATGGGCAATTGAATTTCCGCGCAATAATTACGCTCAAGTTAGTAAAAAAACTTGGTATCAAATTGATCTCAAAAACGGTTTGAATTTTTCTAAGATTTTTCGTCTTAACGCGTCTCAAAAATGGCACTTTATGAGATATGTCAATTTATTATCATAATTTGACATATTTATTTTTATGCTGGTTATCATAACCGTAAGAAAACACCGTTTCATATTGCTCTTTACTGTGATTTTGAAAAAAAGTGAATTTTGTCCGTTTTTGATTTTAGAATTCAGAAATCCGACTTTCGATCAATCACGTGTCTTTTTAATGAGCCTACATTAATCATGAATTTTCCACATGTCGCTGTGTATCCATTATCTACTTCATACGTATATTCTATATTAATTTACGATGAATAGTAATTTCTGAGATATTGCGAGAAATCGTGCGACAAAAACATATAAGCCCAGAATTTTTTAATTGTCATAGAACGAGTTTTAGCATACAGACTATTCCCGCGTTAAAATAATTATGATCAAATTGAGATCAATCGACATATGTCAAAAAGTCACATTTTTTAGATGAACACTGAGAGAAAATAATGGTATATAAAGTGATATAAAGTATATAAAGTGACAACTATTCATTTTCAACGCGTACGACCAATTTTTTAATAGTTGCCACAACTATCACGTAGTTACTATAACTACCAAATAGTTACCATAACTATTTTCCTAATTACCGTAACTATGACAATAGTTGCATGGACTAAAAATTAATAGTTGTCACTTTATAGTTGACTGTACTACTACAATTTCTCTGAGTGAATCAAGACGAAATATCTTAGAAAATTTCAAAGCGATTTTGAGATCAATTTGATATCACGTTTGTTGATATCAAATTACTAAATAGTAACAAATATATCGTTATATATTTTAGTATAATATATATTATAAATTGGAAGAAAAAATACAATTTGATATCAGCAAACGTGATATGTACAATTGATTTGGATCTTTCAAATGTGCAATTGAATTTCCGAGCGCAATAATTACGGTCAAGTTAGTAAAAAAACTTGGTATCAAATTGATCTCAAAAACGGTTTGAATTTTTATAAGATTTTTCGTCTTAACGCGTCTCAAAAATGGCACTTTATCAGATATGCCAATTTATTATCATAATTTGATGTAGTTATTTTTGCGCGGGTTATCATAACCGTAAGAAAACACCGCTTCATATTGCTCTTTACTGTGATTTTGAAAAAAGGTGAATTTTGTCCGTTTTTTATTTTAGAATTCAGAGATCCGACTAATCTAATCAATCTCGCGCTCTTTTAATGAGCCTACATTATTCATTAATCTTCCACATGCCGCTGTGTATCTGTCATCCACTTCATACGTATATTCTATATTGCTTTACGATGAATAGTAATTTCTGAGATAATGCGAGAAATCGTGCGACAAAAACATATAAGCCCAGAATTTTTTAATTGTCATAGAACGAGTTTTAGCGTACAGACTATTCCCGCGTTAAAATAATTATGATCAATTTGAGATCACTAATTGACACATGTCAAAAAGTGACATTTTTTAGATGAATCAAGACGAAATATCTTAGAAAATTTTAAAGCGATTTTGAGATCAATTTGATATCATGTTTACTGATATCAAATTACTAAATCGTTGCAAATATATCGTTATATATTTTAGTATAATGTATATTATAAATTATAAATAGTAGGAAAAATGACAATTTGATTTGTAATTGATTTGTGATTGTAATGAAACGTGATGAAAATTACAATTTGACATCAGTAAACGTGATATGTACAATTGATTTTGATCTTTCAAATGTGCAATTGAATTTCCACGCAATAATTACGCTCAAGTTAGTAAAAAAACTTTGTATCAAATCGATCTCAAAATCGGTTTGAATTTTTCTAAGATTTTTCGTCTTGCCAATCTATTATCATACTTTGAAAAAAGTGAATTTTGTCCGTTTTTGATTTGAGAATTCAGAGGTCCGACTAATCTAATCAATGCGACAAAAATACATAAGCCCGAAATTTTTTAATTGTCATAGAACGAGTTACAGCGTATAGACTATTATCGTAATCATATATCAGTACTGTCTGCTGAATGATTAAATAAATATTGTGTGAAGAAGAAAAAAAGATGAATGTGCTTATTTTACTGAATTTGCACCAAGCAAAACCGAATCAGACATTAAAAAATATTTTCTGTTCGTTGGATTTTTTTTTCAAACGGACTGATAAATCCGATGAAAATATATAATTCGGGGATTGGGGTGCGGAATTTATGTGCCGGTTTCAAAAATCGATTTGGCAAATCGGGTTTCGCGGAAATGAGGTTTTGGATTTTTATAATCTGGCCATTTTATTTGCACTGGTCATAATTATGTTTTCTGGTTATCCGATCTCATTAATGTATAATTTCACGTGCGATTCAAAATCAATATATGCTGAAATAATTGACAAAATAAAAATACCGGAGCATCCATTTTCTTTCAAGAGAAATTCCACAATAATTTGCAAAAATTTCTAGAAATATAACTAATTTTTAATTCTTTCAGCTAAAAACTCAAAAAGCAATACATTTTTTTTTCAATATACCTCATTTTATTTGCATCAATAATAATAATGACTTTGTGGATGCCTCAACTTCATTGATGTACAATTCCACGTAAGATTAAAAATCAACATATGCTGAAATAATTGACAAAACAAAAATCCCCGATTTTTTCAAGATAAATTCCCAACAATCTGCAAAAATTTACGTATATCTAACTAATTTAAAATTCATCCAGTGGAATACACAAAAAGTAATAATCATTTTTTAATCGATGTCACACGCAAGTGGTAGTAAATAATAGCGTGCATCGTTGAATAACTACTACTTAAATAAATATATTATAATTCGTCGAAGCATGAAACCGATCGGTTTCGTGCATACGAGCTGTCAACGTACGGTATGTGAGGCCACAGTTGGACGTCAGTGAGATGAGACATAATGAGTCAAAGTGACGAGATGCGCCATATCATTTTCCGCCACCGAGCGAGCATCACTTAATTTACTTTGGCGCATAAACCATGAGATCCATCATTCACGTTGAGATGGTTGAAAAAAAATTTCGCTAGTTTGCACGTTACATTGTCGCTCTTAATCTTCACTCACAAATTTTACTATGGTAGAAGGCATATTTGCAGATTTGCATTTTACGTGGTTGCACGCATGTGCAACTTGCACTCTCGCCTGTGCCTCTCGTGACCAAGTACGTTGCGAAGCAATTTGTGCTTGAACGAGAATATGTATACTACATACTATTTACGTGACTCTTTATCTTGAGGCGACCGATCGCATGTACCTAATAGAGCTGGTCGGGGCCGAGTTTTGCGACTGTTGATGCTGCCGTGCCCGAGACCACGCGCGCTTTATTTTTCGCGGCTCTTCTCAACTACTCGCGTTCTCGATTATCCTCGAAAATTGCTCTCTCGCTTTACAAAGTAGCAGCCGCTCACACGTCCGATATATCTTTGCGGAAATAAAGAAAAAAAAGAAAGTAAAACGGTCCGTAAACTCAAGAATAAGTTCCAGGGGCGTCTGATCTCTAGTCACGCCGAACAAATGTATAGAAGCTTGCGAGTGTCGAGAAGCGTCGAAGAGTCTTTCACGATTGGTGTTATTGACGGACAATTACCAGCAGAATCATCGTCTACATCCCTCGAGGATGATTTTTAAGCGATTGGAATTTTGCAATTTTCAAGAAGCCCTCCTGAAAGGAGAACGCCGCGCTTACTCTACGGGACAGAGATCGTGTATATATGAGGCGTGCTCGATACTATATGTACATCGCATGCTCTTGACCATCTTCGACCTCAACTACATATTAAACTTTCGTTCATATAAATTGTGTATTCTGTATCGTGAATTATATGAATCTCAGCGTGGTTTGCATACCTGTTGGAGCAAAAGAGTGACGGCACTTATAATTCATCTTCTCTGCTATGCTCGGGAAGGAATATGTTCGTGACGATACCTCTGACAGCAACGGTATGAAAGAGAAAGAAGAGGAACAAGTGTAGCAGTAATTATAGACAGCGGGATGGAAGATACGTTCGGGTGGTCTCTCAGTGCTACCACGACATCGAAAAATATTCGGAGAATTAAGCGCCGATCACTTTTACTGTGATTAAAGAATGAAAAACTGTCTTTTGGTCGATTCTGATTTCAGAATTTACAGACCTGACTTGATTTTTTTTTCAAGATATCGACTTTTAGCCTTCACTATCATTTTTAAGTCGTATATTGTACCACCGAAAACACCTGTTTCAAACCGTTTTACTGTAATTTTGAAAAAAGTGACTTTTGTCCGTTTCTGATTTGAGAATTCTCAGATCCGGCTTGTGGTCAGAAGATCCGACGCGATTTTTTTTCAAGATATCGACTTTTGGACTTTACTGTCGTTCTCAAGTTGTATATTGTACTACAGAAAACACCCGTTTCAAACCTTTTTACTGTGATTTTGAAAAAACTGACTTTTGTCCGTTTCTGATTTGAAAATTCACAGATCCGACTTCTGGTCGGAAAATTCGACTCAATTTTTTTTCTTCAAGATATCGACTTTTGGCCTTCACCATCATTCTTAAGTCGTATATTGTATTGAAAACACCCGTTTCAAACCTTTTTGCTGTGATTTTGAAAAAAGTGACTTTTGTCCGTTTCTGATTTGAGAATTCACAGATCCGACTTCTGGTCGCAAAATCCGACTCGATTTTTTTTCATCAAGATATTGACTTCTGGTTTTCACTATCATTCTTAAGTCGTATTTTGAACCTGAAAAAATACCTGTTTCGAACCTTTTTATTATATTTTTTTAAAAAGTGACTTATGATAGTTTCTGATTTCAGAATTCACAAATCTGACTTACGGTTCGAAAATCCACTTGGAATTCTTTTTTCTAAAGCTAGAGTCGCTACTGACTCTCCGTTATCTATCTCCCACAATAAAAGAATACCTTTCTCTCGCGCAGCACCAAAAAAAACCTTTTATCGCTGCTGCAGGGAGTACTAACCGCTTGCAGGCGTCCAACATCTTGAAAGAGATTCCGGATGAGCAGAGAATGAGAAGCGCTGGGCGCGCTAAACTGCTCGCACGTCGTATTGTCTGTGGTAGTCCCGCAGACAATACGGGCAATCACACACGAGAGTGATGGGGAGCTGAGCGGGATCTCCTTGATTGTTTCGTTTTTATCCGATGCCTTAGTGCCTGTTGTATGTCATATACCTATACAATGTTACGTATTAAAGTAGAACCTAGCAAGGATTTTATTATCTGTATCAGATACGCCTTTTTTTGTTGCAATTATTCAACACTCCGCATTCACAATGATATTAATGATGCTTGATGTGGAAAAATCATTCAATACTCCATATCATTTTTATCAAACTTCAAACCAACACTTTGCATCCACAAATCTTCCCAATTCACTTCATTTGAGTTATTTCTCTATAGTTCATCGAGTTAAGCTTCTCTGCATCACCTGAAAAGATATCTGACGTCATAGTTCGAATGGCGGCGTCAAAAAAGGTGAGAAGGTCCATTGTCCGATAGAATTCGGATGCTTTCGCATCCTCGAAGAAACAATACAGCCAATCACGGTGCTCAAGAATCGGTGTTTCTTTTCTCCGGCAGATTCGATGACTTTCACCATTCTCAGGATTTCGCACGAACAATATCTCCAGAATCTCTTAAAATCCCTTTCACTCGTTGTGGTCTTATGAACCTGCGTTGATTCTGGCGATTCGAATGATTGCTAAGCCATGTAACATGATCATGATCCTGACAAAAGGAAGAAGGTGCTAAATGTTTGCAAGAGTTTGTTGACCCAACTCCTTGTGCATGTAAGGTATATATGTGTGTGATCCTCTGATTTATACTGTTGAGACAGTAACGGAGCGACGCGAGTGGTGATTGCGTATGAAGTGAGTGTGTATGAAGTCAGATACTAGATCGTGTGGTAACGGAGACTAGGGGGTAGGAAAGGAGAGGAGAAAAGGGGATGTTGCAGAGCAGCAGCTCTCAGAATGGAACAATCAGTCGAGAATCAAGCGACCACTTGTTCCATATGCGCAGACATAGAGGCCGGCGACGGACGCCGTCCGTTGCTTGTCCTCAAAATACTACTGTGCTCTGTCTCCATCGTTCTGTCGTCCCATCCCTTCCGCTCGCCGTCTACCCTTGACTGCGAACAATCGTGCAGTCGACAATTATAGCAATTATTGGTCCTTCCCAAGGACTCATTCCTGTACTTCAACAATCCCATGCAAATATGTTTTTGGGATCCTAACACCAGCATAGCAAAACGTTTTACTATACATATCACCTATTCCTACTTAATGGGTCTTCATATTCAGAGTATTCGAATTTGTCGCTGCAATTATCAAAGTATTGTAAATACAACCCATAACAGCTTTAGGCAAACAAATCTTAAAGTATCGAGGAATCATCTACTACAGAAATTAAGCAGAAAGACAAAAAATCAAAATCAAGAGAATGAAGAATAGAAAGTGAACGCAAAAATAGAAATGGGCGAATTCTTTGAAAGGTCGAAAAGAAATGAAATTCTAAAGAGTGAAGAGAAGGAGAGACGCAGCAAAGAGGTGGAAGAACATGCATAGAAAAATGTTCTACATAGTATATAACTTATTCTTACTTAATGGGTCTTCATATTCAGGGTATTAGAATTTGTCGATGCAATTATCAAAGTATTGTAAATACAACCCATTGCAGCTTTGGGCAAACAAATATCAAAGTAACGAGGAATCATCTACTACAGAAAGAAATTAAGCAGAAAGACAAAACATCAAAAGAGAATAAAGAATAGGAGATGAACGCTAAAATAGAAATTAGCGAATTCTTTGTGACGTGGATGAGAATAGGGAGGGAGAGAGAAAGAAAGGTCGAAAAGAAATGAAGTTCTAAAGAGTGAAGAGAAGGAGAGACGCAGGAAAGAGGTGGAAGAACATGCATAGCAAAATGTTTTACTATACATATCACCTATTCCTACTTAATGGGTCTTCATATTCAGGGTATTCGAATTTGTCGATGCAATTATCAAAGTATTGTAAATACAACCCATAGCAGATTTGGCTGGGCAACCAAATCTCAAAGTACCGAGAAATCATCTACGACAGAAAGAAATCAAGCAGATAGACAAAAAATCAAAAACAAGAGAATAAAGAATAGAAAGTGAACGCTAAAATAGAAATGAGCGAATTCTCTGTGGTGTGGATGAGAATAGGGAGAGAGAGAAGGAAAGGTCGAAAAGAAATGAAATTCTAAAGAGTGAAGAGAAAGAGAGACACAGGAAAGAGGTGGAAGAACATGCATAGCAAAATGTTCTACTATACATATCACCTATTCCTACTTAATGGGTCTTCATATTCAGGGTATTCGAATTTGTCGCTGCAATTATCAAAGTATTGTAAATACAACCCATAGCAGATTTGGCTGGGCAAAAAAATCTCAAAGTACCGAGAAATCATCTACGACAGCAAGAAATTAAGCAGAAAGACAAAAAATCAAAAGCAAGAGAATAAAGAATAGAAGGTGAACGATAAAATAGGAATGAGCGAAGAATAGGGAGAGAGACAAGGAAAGGTCGAAAAGAAATAAAATTCTAAACAGTGAAGAGAAGGAGAGACGGAAGTACATGCATAGCAAAATGTTTTACTATACATATCACCTATTCCTACTTAATGGGTCTTCATATTCAGGGTATTCGAATTTGTCGCTGCAATTATCTAAGTATTGTAAATACAACCCATAGCAGATTTGGCTGGGCAAACAAATCTCAAAGTACCGAGAAATCATCTACTGCAGAAAGAAATTAAGCAGAAAGACAAAAAATCAAAAGAGAATAAAGAATAGGGTCGATGAGAATAGGGAGAGAGAGAAGGAAAGGTCGAAAAGAAATGAAATTCTAAAGAGTGACGAGAAGGAGAGACGCCGGAACGAGGTGGAAGAACCTTCGTGTAATATTATGCGATCCATCCTGGTAGTCGTGAATTGTAGCCGACATGGAAGTACCGCGGTCCTCCATACCGGCAGTAACTCCGCACCGGCTAACGATGGATGGGGTGGAAAGCGTAGGAGCGTGTATCGCGGGACAAATGACAATGCAGCCTGACGGTGGAGCTGATGAAGTGTCGTCTGTGTTGCTCTGCCCTCGTGCCATTCTCCTCTGTCACCTCATCCTCTTTCTACTGTTTCTCATTCTCGATTTCTTCCACCGCAGAGCCTCCGCAAAACCATCACAGCTTCAGCTCTACGATCCCTTGCAGGAATGGGGCAACAATGTCGCACATCCCCCTGGATATTCCATGGAATAGCCGTCGGAGTTCCCGATGCTTCTCATCCTTATCCTCTTCACCTCAACCTCACACCTTCACGATCACTTGCCACCATTGCAATCCGCATCAACGCGCAAAGCACGATTCCAAAATCCCCAACGAAAGGGATATATTGTTCCCCATTGAAAGCCTTCAGCGAATGGCTAATTGGGAAATAATTGTCTACCCAAAGACCCTGAATCGTCGTCTTCGTACGTGATGAGAATTTTTGTTGCATTGCAAACATTTGTTGACTTTTTTTAATCAAACGTTTTCTTAATGGTTGATATCATCTACACCGAGAGAAAAGATTTCATTGACGCCAAAGAAATGGGTGGATTGATTTTTTTTTCCATTGATTTCAACGAAATATTTCTTTAATTTCAATGAAATAGTGCATTTGAATTTCAAAGAGAACATTTCATTGCCTGTACATAAAGATTTACTTAGTGACCATATAATAAAGAAACTGTTTCATTGTTTTAAAGAGACGTTTTCATTGGTTCAAAGAAACGTTTTCATTGATCTCTCTCTGGCACCTCGCCACACTTTTTTGTTTTCCGGTTCTCCCGAACGAACGGCTTCGAGTTTCGAGGAGCCAGAAGCTTAGCCTATTTCTGCCGTACTTCCTTACATACTCACAAAATTTGAGCTTTATCTGCCGCGTACTTCAGGAAAAAATAGGTTTCGAAATTTTGAGCTGGTAAGAAGAAGGTTTCATTGAATCAGAGACGATATCTTTGAAATCAATGAAAAAGGTTGATTGGTTTAAAGAAATGTTTCTTCGAATCAGTGTCACTACTTTTCATTGAGTTTGAGATCATTCAAAGAAAAGATAGTATTGAAATTCAAGTATTTCATTTCATTGGCGAAGATTTCCGTGAATCAATGAAACTTTTTCTCTCGGTGTACGTTGGTAGGTTGACACAATCTTACACTGGGAGAAATTGAGATGGTCCTGGTAACTATTTTGGTAGATACATTGACAGTAACGCAGTTACATTAACAATGAAGAAAGTTAATGTAACTATAAGAATAGTCTCCTGGACTAGTAAAATATAATTGTCACTGAACATCTCAATTTCTCTCAGTGTACATTTGGTTGATGTATCTGGAACTCATGATCGGTTTGTACGTCACTTGTCTTCATCTTTTCCTTTCCGAAGAGCAAAAAGTACAAACAGTAAGTAACGTAGATCGCCTTTTGAACTGACATAGCTATTTTCATCATCATGAGAATTTTTGTTGCATGCAAACATCTGTTGAAATTTTTTAATCACACGTTTTCTCAATGATCGAAACCATCTACGTTGGTAGATTGATACAATCTTAGATTTGTTTGATGAATCTGTAAACTCATGGTCGGCTAATACGTTACTTGTCATCTTTTTTTTTCCGAAGCAGAAAAGGGATAAACGATAATTACCGTAGTTTTATTTCATCTGACAGTAATTTTTCCTACTCGGAAAACCAGGAAACGTCATCAAAGTAATATTCGAATGAGCAAAACCTTTATTCTATTTCTCGGCTCTTTCCAGAGTCAGTAAACGATCAATACTACGACATAGGATAGAAATTCTCCATTGATTGAGACATAATTACATTTGCGCCCTTGTCCTCGGTCCTTTTCGCCCAAAGACCCAGTGACATTGGTTATAGCCTGCGGCTACCCTTTCTGTTAACTATGCAGCCCCTGACCCGGTTGCTCACGTACACGATTCAAATAACCCCGTGTGTTAATTTACCCGACCTCCCCCAACTACTACAAAACCATGTCATTTTTAACCTACATTCATTCAATTCCCTGAACGAACGCAACCGATTATGCCTTTTCGCAACATACCGCTAAATTAATGACCCGACAATGATATAAATCATCCAGCAGCGATGGCCGCGGTTGTTCAATGTACACGCAACAACAAAGTTCTCCACCTATGATTGATGTGTTATTGTTCACGTGATATAAACTCCTCATATGAATATTCCTACAGTGATATGTTGTGTATAGATATACAAATTCTTGGTGACCAATCGTGGAGCAAATGTTACACAATGTTAATGCGTCGCAGTGTCGGTCACTTCGTTGACTCGTGGACTATAGCTCAGAGCATTAACGGCTAGTTTTGTGGTCAACGGCATGTGATAATGAGTCGGGACATTCATAGCTACGTTCTTTATAGTCTCTCTTCGTTGCTACGTCTAATGTTACTCATGAAACAAAACTTAGAGAAACTTGGAAAACGAGACCTCAAATCACTTAGTGTCACGAGTTGTCCCCTTCCCTCACACCCCTTTCCCTTCGAGCTGTTCTTATCTTCACCGATCGGATATATAGATGGAAATACCGTGCAACGATCTTAGCTTGGACTTTGTAATAGTGGTACAGATGTGTACTCTTCTCTTCCCTACCCCTCTTGACTCTGCTGCTGCTGGTGCTGTTGCTGCTGCTGCTCTACGACACAGTAATTGATTAGAGACGCCCGTTGTTGCGTTGTGCCCTGGTCTCTCTACGTAATATATGAAACTTTCTAAATCCTTTCTAAACCGTATAGCATAGGCATCGCACAGCAGTTGTAATGGCTATTGCAGTCGTTTCAAACGCTGAGTGGAGTACGATTCGAGAGACCAAACTGTTTTACCTCGACGGCGTTAATTGTGTTTCCGACGAAAAGAATCTCGGTGATTTCGTTGCGTGTCGTTTGAACAAAAAAAAATTGATGAAATCAAAGAAGAATTCCCATCTCCTGTCAAGTTGATGAAGTAATTCACTATTTTTTTTTAAACAAAGTTATTGGCACATTTATTATTTTTAATACATTCAGAAGACTTTTTTATTTTGATATGAATTAGTGACTTTGAAATAATAATTTTTTGATGAATTTAATCAAAGTTGAAGAATTCCCATCTCATGTCAAGTTGATGAAGTAATTCACTATTTATTAAAAATAAAGTTATCGACACATTTATTATTTTTAATGCATGCAGAAGATTTTTGTTCTTTCGATATGAATTAGTGACTTTGAAATAATAATTTTCTGAAGAATTTAATTTTTTATTTTTGGGTATCGTGTTCGCCAAATTTTTTTACGTTTGTTTTCATGAAACGGATTGTTTAATTACTTTGAAAATTTGTATATGAATTTAAAAATAAATGAAAAATTGAAAATTTAATGAAATTAAATTATTAATAATTTAATTTAAATTAAATAAATTTATTTAAATTTATATATAAATTTTATTTTATATATAAATATTTTACATATTAAATTTTATATATAAATAAATTATAATTTAATTTAAATTAAATAAATTATTAATAATTTAATTTAAATAAATTTTTAATAATTTGATTTAAATAAATTGTTAGTAATTTAATTTAAATAAATTATTAATAATTTAATTTACTTTTGATAATTTGGTCATAATTTTTTGGTGCCAAAATCAAAACAGGCAAATTATGATATGGACACGGAAGCTATTTGTATGTCTTTGCTGAACGTTACTGTTGGTCCACGACGTGCTGAATCTGTTCAAGCACTGAAGATGCTGACGTAACCCGCTTCTTTGTCCAATCCATTCGTGAAGCGTCGATAAATACTTTTTTGCACGGGTCACGCATATGCGATTGTCAGCAATTTGCGTACTGTCAATTAGTAAGCCCGAGACACAGAGGACAGAAAGTTTAGTACGTATGATTCTTAGTATTATCAATGGTAATAGAGGAGCGAGTTACAAATATTTGTACGCGGCCTCATTAAACGTGAGCGCCAGTTTTCGAGACAAGAGACACGGTCCTCAAAGTATACATTCTGTCTGAAATATGTACATTCTACATTTGTATCATATGTCGCAAGACAATAGCTCTTAGATTCTCTATATTCACATTAGAACGAATATGCAATATTACATTATAAAATAATAATAATTCAATAAATTAATTTACGCAATGTAAATTAAAATATCTTTTCAATTCTAAATATGGTTGGTATGAATTATTAGCAAATATTGCAAAAGAATAATTGAGTCTAATTATTTGTAATTATTACAAATGTGTGAAAGTTATTATTTATGCACAATCATTAATCATAATTATTCATATTTTTTAAAATATTAATTTGCTTTTACATTCGATTGGTATCATAACTTTAGATTTGGGACGAAAATCCAAACTGGATTTGTTTATTTAAAATAAATTTCGAATTCATATTTGGACTTGGGAAGTTCGATTTATTTCAACCCTTTTATTTTATTTTGTTCGTATTCTTGAATAGGTAAACGCAACTGGTACCGGCACCTGTTTTTTGTATTATATATCGCTGAGCTTTCTTTTTCCCCTTATTCATCGTTCGCAACTTTTTCACTAACTACCCTGCAGAGCAGGAAGTAATCTCGGAGCGAGGAAATAAGCAGCCTAATTTGATTTAACAAATAATAATAATAAATATGGAAAAGCTTCTTATTCTCGATTGGCTGTTCGAACGTCCAGACAAATAGAATTTCATATTCAATTCGTAAAGAAAAATAAAATAAAATAAAATGAGAATAACAAGTAGCTTTCGTAAAACACTGGTCGATCAGATTGTAGGATGAAGAGCGGTGGGCAACACACGGGAATCGTGGAAACGAAGCTTAAACGGAGAAACGGGAAAAGATACACGCATCTCTGTCCCAGCGGGCAGCACGCAACAGCTCGTTAGTCGCGAAAGACTCCGGGAGTCCATAGCAGCAGCAGGAGTCTCAGGGAATCAGAAATCGCACTATTACCAAAGCACAACAGGACGATAGAGGCAAGAGTCCTACACATGGAGTATCTATAGAGTCCATAAGAATACCTATAGCATTATATGGAATATTGTAATATATTTGTGGCATGCCACGTAATTTTTATCCAGTTCCAAAAAAGACTAACACAATGTTGGTCGGTTATAAATCACATTTTCCAGCTAAATAATATCCATTAAAATAATGGAAAACGATCTGTGCACAGCATTGTTGAAAATCCATCCATCCATCTGTTGCAATTTTAATTTTTTTATTTTGAAAAAAAAAAAAAACATGTCGAATTCCAACGGTAATGCATTTTACATCTTAATTTCATAAAATCAAAATGCATTTACATATAAAAAATTAAAAAGTGATTAAAAAAAAAAATTTTGGTTCGGGAAGATGTCCAATATCAGAAAGATTTTTTTTTTAACAGGATAGGTGTTAATAGCGTAATTTTAAGATGGGCCACTTGACGATTTACGAATGATTAGTGCAACACAACAGAACGATAGAGGCAAGAATCCACATCGAGTATCTATAGACTCTATAATAATACTTATAGAATTATATGCAATATTGTAATATATTTATGGCATGCCACGCAATTTTTATCCAGTTCCAAAAAAGACTAACACAATGTTTAGATAATATTTGTCGGTTATAAAATACATTTTTCAGCCGAATAAAATCCATCAAAATAATGGAAAACGATCTGTGCACAGCACTGTTAAAAATCCATACATCCATCTTTAGCAATGGTAATTTGTAAATTTTGAAAAAAAAAACACTGGAATTCCGATGTCAATGAATTCTGCAACCTAATTTCATAAAACCAAAACGCATTTACGTGTAAAAAATTAGAAAGTGATTTTTTTAATAATTATTTTGATTCGGTAAAATGTCCAATTTCAGAAAGATTTTTTTTTAAACAGGAAAGGTGTTAACAGCGTAATTTTAAGATGGGCCACTTGACGTGGTATTTACGAGAGATTCGTGCAGCGCTTTTAAAGTAGGGGATTGCACAGGGAACACCTAGACATGAGTCTTTAAGACACTTAAGTACGACGACAAAGGGAACACAGAGATATGTTTCCCCGCTCTCGCCTTCTCGAGCCCTCTGACTCCGTGCATTGTTCTCCGGGTGCCTCGCTAATTGCGCATTGCAAGGCATTGTTGGTCTGAGAAGGCCGAGAAGTCAGAGGAGGATGCCGATCGGTTAACTGTTCGTATCGACCTATCTTTATATAAAGTAACAAAACAACGTAATTAATTACCAGTCTTGGAGGCATTGTTAGACGATAAATAACGCGAGCGGCGAAGAGGGCCAGGTTCTACATCCAATTAAAATATTCAGCAAGACAAACAACAATGGATATAGAGGGAGGAAGCGCGCACGTCTCGTCTCACCAGTTTTATTCCACCTTTTCAGTCCCTCTCATCGTTCTCTTTCTTTCTCTGTTACTCTTTTACACTACTGCCTCGTTCAATCTCGCGACCTATCTATATTTTCTCTCATTCTCTCTGCCTTGTATAGTTCCTGCTTACTCCTTCCTTCTTCAGCGTGTACTAACGCAAGGCCACTGAGAATCCCTTTCTGCAAGCATCGCGGCATTGCACAGGTGGGGGCCCCTGCCCATTCTCATGGTCACGCGCGTACAGGTGGAACCAGGTGCGCGCGCTCCACCTTAGTCACTGTATAATACTACAGGTATCTGTATAATTGACTGCTTACTGGAGGTACGATGACCTAACGACTTTTCCATCGTGGTATGTACTTGGTTTGCTTTATTCCTTGATATCAAGGAACGCGGTAACGTCTCGAGGCCGGAAAATATTCTACCTTACCGACCGACTGGCAAGACGTGACGAAGCTCTCAGATGAATTTCTAGTTTTGCTTACTTGTTTTTAAGGTATCTGTATAATTGAATGCTTACTGAAAGTACGATGACTTAACGACTTTTCCATCGTGGTTTGCTTTATTTCTTGATATCAAGAGACGAGGTAACGTCTCGAGGCAGAAAAATATTCTACCTTATCGACCGACTGGCGAGACGTGATGAAGCTGTCAGATGAATTTCTAGTTTTGCTCACTTTTTATTTTAGGTATCAGTATAATTCACTCCTTACTGGAGGTACGATGACTTAACGACTTTTCCATCGTTGTATGTACTTGGTTTGCTTTATTTCTTGATATCAAGAGACGAGGTAACGTCTCGAGGCAGAAAAATATTCTACCTTATCGACCGACTGGCGAAACGTGATGAAGCTCTCAGATGAATTCCTAGTTTTGCTCACTTTTTATTTTAGGTATCAGTATAATTCACTGCTTACTGGAGGTACGATGAGCTAACGACTTTTCTATCTTGGTATGTACTTGGCTTGCTTTATTTCTTGGTATCAGGTGAAGAGGTAACGTCTCGAGGCAGAAAATTTTTCTACTTTACCGACCGACTGGCGAGACGTGACAAAGCTCTTAGATGAATTTCTAGTTTTGCTCACTTTTGTTTTAGGTATCTATGTAATTGACTAATTACTGGAAGCACGATGACCCAACGACTTCCCGTACAGAAATTAGTTCGGGCAGCCGCGATTAAATAAGGGGCCTTTTTAGGTATAAACGTGGCATCCACAATAGGGAATCTACTCTAGAACCCTACTAGGCTCAACGGAGGCGGCCACAACAAACTTCGGGGCCTAATCAGGCTTAAACGTAGAACCCTCACTAGGGTCGCCCATATTGAGCCTCTAAAGGCTCCGTACTTCAAGCGTGACTAACCTAGTAGGGCCCCTAATAGAACTGGGGCAAACTAGAAAGGGCCAAGTTGGAGTCCGAACTATATTTCTGCACGGGTTTTCTATCGTGATATGTACTTGGTTTGCTTCATTTCTTGATATTAAGGAACGCGGTAACGTCTCGAGGCAGGAAAATATTCTACGTTACCGACCGACTGGCGAGATGTGACGAAACTCTCAGATGAATTTCTAGTTTTGGTCACTTTTTTTACCTAACGAATATTCCACCCCTATACATGGCTTGCTTCAGTCCTTGATATCAAGCAACGTAGTAACGTCTTGAGTCAGGAACGGTCTCTACCTTACCGACTGACTGATGAGACGCGACCTGAGCCAAGTTTCCCAGAAATAAATGGTTTTGAGTCTATTGAGTGTATTTCTTCTCTCAGATTTTACCTACCTTCGTAAAAATATGCACCAATATCTTCGTGTGTGCGTTACGCAATATGTCTTTGCGATTCCTAACGGTGAGCATGCTCATGTAACAGCATTAGATGTGAACTCTCGTTTGTGTAGGCAGGTGTATCTCTGACCGCTGTCTTCTTATCGCCTTGAGTTTCACGCTGACCCGACAGCGCATATTCACGAATCGAGAAAGAAAGGCGTAGCGAAAAAAAAAACAAAATGAGAAAAATGGCGATGAAATATAAAATGAGGAAGAGGATGAGGATGAGATGATTATAAAGGCCCAACTGCATTAGAAAGTGGGCAGCGTGCGAGAAGCTTTTGCGCTGTGCGAACGGACAGCCGGTAATTAAGATGTCCACTGTGTGCGCGGCTGGGCTCGAACAAGCTACGCGAGATCGCGCACAACCATGCGAAACCAGAGAGAGAGAGAGAAAGAAAGAGAGGGAGAGAGCAAGAGAGATGATAGCGCAAAAAGCTGTACGTACAACATTCAACGTATGTCTCCTGTCTACGAAGTATATACGTTGCGTCTTCCTCCTCGTTGACGTCTCGTTGTTCCCGTGATTCCGTCAGGATTTCCACGTATTTCTCTCGTAACGGCGCTGCATCAGACGCGCAATTTCACACACAAGAAAGAACCACGGAGAAATCCTGCTCGACAATAATCGCGGAATTATTAATCTTCAAAGTTGTCGCGTATTACGAGTGACGGACAGACGTCTTTATATATACTGAACAGGCTATCACACCTCTGGTTTTCAAAATTGCTTTATAATACTGAGGGAATCATGGACGTAATAATTCTGAACAAGCAGACGCTACTAAATTATGCATATATGCAAAACACAGACTCCTAAGGGTTCAGATGCGTTTTACTCTGATTATTTAATGAAAAAAAAAATTAAGTTCATTAAGAAACGCTCTAAAAAGACACGATGCATAATTTTTATGTCATATCATCGACTATCGGTAGTATATTCAAGTCATTAGCGTTTCATTGAATAGTAAATAATTCATTGAAAAAATCCACAGGATGATATATTAAAAAATCTACATTCAAGTTAACATCCTATTCCGATAAGTTTCTTTTTTTCACATTATAGAAATAGAGTTATAAAAAATCCAATTTCCCTGCCACTTTTTTTTGCTTCGATAGAAATAAATAAAATATGTATTTTTGCATAAAATCGAATCCTCTTAAAATTATTATCCTGTGAGACTGTGTATTTTATTAAGAATACTTTCAATATTCTGATGGCTGTTTTATTGACAGTTCATTAATTTTTATTTTTCATCAGTGATATGAATAATTTATTTTCAATGTCCGTTTTCATTGAACCGTAGCGAATGAAATTGCTTCAGGTCTATGGGCAAATATTTACAAATTGGATGGTCTAAAAAATCCAATTTCCCTGCCATTTTTTTTGCTTCGATAGAAATAAATAAAATATGTATTTTTGCATAAAATCGAATCCTCTTAAAATTATTATCCTGTGAGACTGTGTATTTTATTAAGAATACTTTCAATATTCTGATGGCTGTTTTATTGACAGTTCATTAATTTTTATTTTTCATCAGTGATATGAATAATTTATTTTCAATGTCCGTTTTCATTGAACCGTAGCGAATGAAATTGCTTCAGGTCTATGGGCAAATATTTACAAATTGGATGGTCTAAAAAATCCAATTTCCCTGCCATTTTTTTTGCTTCGATAGAAATAAATAAAATATGTATTTTTGCATAAAATCGAATCCTCTTAAAATTATTATCCTGTGAGACTGTGTATTTTATTAAGAATACTTTCAATATTCTGATGGCTGCTTTATTGACAGTTCATTAATTTTTATTTTTCATCAGTGATATGAATAATTTATTTTCAATGTCCGTTTTCATTGAACCGTAGCGAATGAAATTGCTTTAGGTCTATGGGCAAATATTTACAAATTGGATGGTCTAAAAAATCCAATTTCCCTGCCATTTTTTTTGCTTCAATAGAAATAAATAAAATATGTATTTTTGCATAAAATCGGTTCCTCTTAAAATTATTATCCTGTGAGACTGTGTATTTTATTAAGAATACTTTCAATATTCTGATGGCTGTTTTATTGACAGTTCATTAATTTTTATTTTTCATCAGTGATATGAATAATTTATTTTCAATGTCCGTTTTCATTGAACCGTAGCGAATGAAATTGCTTTAGGTCTATGGGCGGCAACTATAGTATTATAGTTACTGGTTAGAACAAACGTGTATTATATCTGTATGGCTGTCCATTATTCTATAGCTATACATTGATGGGTCAGCGGTGGCACCTTCACCTGTCAATTTCTAAAACAAATATCTCGGATCAACATACCGGGTGTCTCGAGTTCGAGCCAACGGGAGATTGACATGAGCCGCCACGAGAAATCGAATGGATGAGAAGAAGCAAGAAGCTTAAGAATGAACGATATTATTTCACAATAGACTTCGGGTTCTACAGCATCTCTCTATTGAATAGCGGGAGATTGATTTTTATATTCTGAACTGTACACTTCGGATAATAAATGTAACATGATCGGACATTTGATAATATGAATGACATCCGCAACAGATAGTGCATTATATATTTTGTTAATACAACTGTACTACAAAATCAATAATCAAGATTAAATCCAAATAGTTTTTTTATTTGCCTCTTTTTTTATATTATCGTCTCTCTAGCTTCAAGCATTTCTAGTTACTATAAATATAACATCAAAACAATTGATGCACCGCCAATGTTAATTATTTTACGCTCGTCAATTGCTAATTTCAAATAGTATAAAATTTGATGCCCCTAATTTTCAAATGACTATATTTAATCCTTCAAAAACGAGTATCGTAAATACATGTAACCTTTTGACAGTAATAATATTCCAGCTATTTTTATTATTTCTAATCATATTGAAAATTTTTTAAAAGCTGCATTATTGATTGGTAAAGGCTACGAATATTGGAAGTAAAATTGTGTAACCTCACCCCGGTCACCCTTATATACATACACCGATGCATATGTACATTGCGTGTATACTATTTGCCGCATTTTCAGGTACGCATGTACATCGGTGGTTATCCGAGAGAGTCAGGAGTACGTAAGTACAGGGTATACATAGTAAGGTAGTTACATGAGTATGTGGGACGTCACGAATGGTGGTATACGAGCACGGTATATAACTCCTTCTACGTTCTTCTCATCCTCTTCTCTTGCAGCGTCTTATCCTCATTCTTCTGGAGCCTCTGTCGTCCACTGCCGCCGTCGTCTCTTCTTCGTCTTCTCATTCTTCTTCTTCTTCAAATTTTTCTTCATCTATCTTCGCATCGGCTTCTTCCTCGCGCCAGGTTTTCCTCGTCTTGCTTCTTCTTCTCTTTCTTCTTCTTCTTCTTCTTCTTCTTTTACCAGCATAGCTTGGAGGATCTTCTTGTCTGTCCAGTTTGTCTCCTTTCCACTTTACTCGCTCACGCCCCCCTTTCTCGCTCTTCTCTAATACTTCTCTCGCTATATAGGAACGTTCTTCTCTCGCCTCGCGCGTCTCACGTTCATTCCCTTATTTCCTGAGCGGCCGCGTTATTTATCGCTAACGCGCAGCCCTGAGAGTGCTGCAAAACTCTTGAGCCCATATGTACACTTCTCCCCTGGCGACGTCGGCGTCGGCGGCGCGAGCTACAGAGTGTGTAAGCGCTGTGCGTCTTGTTTTTACACGGTACTGGGCATTACAATGCTTGCGGCATATAAGAGTTACACGTACCTGTACGTGCGCGGGTATTCTCACTCTTTTATGTACCTACGCACATTCTATCCCATTATGCATAACCATACATCAGGGTTGGTAAGATTTGGAAGACGTTGAACAAAATCCATATTGCGGTTGCAATTTTAAGAAAGAAATAGTATATTGTGCAACAAGGGCCGAAAGTTAGCGATTGCGACGAGTGCGAGGTTGCCGCCCGAGCGAAGCGAGGGCTGCAATCACAAGAGTCGCAAACGCCAATTTTGGCCCGTGTTGCACACCATACTTTTTGTAACAAGTGCATGAATAGTGGTGCTTTGAATGGTAGATTTGCGGGACGAATAGTGAAAAGTGAGGTTATCAACTTTCCACCTGTTGATCGAAAGTGAAACAGCAGGGTCGAAAGTGAAGGAATCGCGAACTGCGCATGCGCCAACCTATCGTTTCAACACTGCTATGAAACTAGCCACTTTCGACCCGCAAAACTGCCATGAAAAGCACCGCTGTTCATGCACGTGTTACAAAAAAGTTATTTTGGTTACGCTAATTTGGTGTTTTATTATACTGGGACTCATATATGCAATTATGTACAAAAAACGCATATGTCCACATATGTGGACGTTGAGTACGTCGTCTGCACTACAGATACTGAGGATAAAATTAACACTGTTTTATAACTTAAATGGTATTAAGGTCTTAGTTAATCAGAAAATTACTGGATGATTCAAATTTCGAATAATTTTTCTGCAGAGTGTGTAAGCGATGTGCATTTTGTTTTTACACGGTACCGGGCATTACAATACTTGCGGCATATAAGAGTTACACGTACCTGTACGTGCGCTGGTATTCTCACTCTTTTATGTACCTACGCACATTCTATTTCTTTATATATAAGCATACATCAGGGTTGGTAAGATTTGGAAGACATTCAACAAAATCCATATTGCTTTCAGAAGGGAGTTGCAATTTTGAGGGAAAAAAGTTACTTTTGATAGACTAATTTGGTGTTTTATTATACTGGGACTCATCACGGAAAAAACGATTTGGTTAAGGTACGAAAAGAATAGTTGGACCCTACCAAGTGTCTTAGTACCCTGAGGGATAGACGATTAATTGGTCAGAAGTTTTTTTTTTCAGTATTGTATAACTTTGTCACTTTTATACCTCCACGCGATTTCACGATCTTCAACGATGCAATAATGTGGCTAACACATAACTACAATACGAATATAATTCGTTGTGTGATCTATTCAATCAACTAACTCTGAATGGTAAATGCGACTGATACTAGGTCGTTACACCGAAGAACCTGATGGTTGTGACAAGAAATTTTTACTCACCTAACAAATAATTAGTTGGCTCAACGAAGTCTTTTTTTAATCCAAATTTGGAATAATTTTAATGAAAATCATGATCAATTATCTCTGAAATATGAAATAAGCGAAAAAAAACATCGGTATAGCGTCTTAGAAAGAAAACAATATATATAGATGAATTTTTTGTCCACATTTAGAATTTCAGGGGTTCTAAACCTGAAAAAAAAAGATTTCGGTTATTCCTAAATTTTGAAATCCTATCTGATCGGAAATTTTCCACCTATTATGAAACTATCAACTTCATACCATATCTCAAAAATTCCAGATAAAAACGACAAAAAATATTTATTACTTTTATTATTATTATTTTTTCCCACATAATTTTGTATTTACCACCACAAATTGAAACCAAAACTTTTTACAGCATCGCATCATCAATAATAACTCCCTACATCCTTATAATTTAATTCAATCAATACAACATTTTTGTAGCGGATATACATCATCCTAGACATTTTCCTTGATGCACGGCAAAGCCGCAGTTGCAACCCATGTAATTGAAAGTATAAGAATTCCACATATGTGCATAATTCGATCTTTGCTATTTCCAACTCGCGGTGGAGAGCAAGCAAAGTCTGTTTCTCTCATTCTCGAATAAATAATCATTGATTGTCTCTCATAGATCGCAACCATGCGATTTCCGTTGTGATTCAAGACAAGAGGAGTCTCTGAGTTTCAGTCTTAGTCGTATCTCCGTTCGGTCGTTCATTCGTGTATATGTTACTGCGCTATGACTGCAAAAACATCACGAACAGCAGTAGCAGTATCAGTAGCAAAAGCAGGAGCACGCAAAATGAAGTTGCATTAACGAAAGACTACGGCACGAGGTATCATTTGTCACCTATCTCTTGGGTTCCCTCGCGGAGTTATCGGAGCGGCTCATCTCGCGCACGCCGTTTCGCATTGCTGTGCTATAGCGAAGCGAGTTGCCCCGGAGAGTTGTAAATCATGCGACACCCGACAACAGATCGAATATCTAATTTCCTTTCACTGACTCGTTACTGGTCTGCGTTACGCCCGCGCGCACGAGTTCGCCAAGGATAAAGAAAGAGTGAGACCGGTACAGGAAATCCTCTCCCTCTCGATTCGAGTGTTGCTCTCATCATTCTTCATTTTTGTTGCAGCATCCGAAGACGGACCAAAAGTCTCGAAGATGGATTTCTCGGTGGATAACTGTTCTTCGGTTTATCATGATTATTATGAATTGTTTTGCGATGACCGGTCTAACGGTTGTTGCGGAATTTCGAACTGGACATCAACGCGTCGGATGAACAATCACCGGCCAATTAACGATCATTAAAATCCCTCGTTAATCATCACGCAAACATGCTGTCGTAGCTGAGATAGCAGTCAGCACTAAGATCCATTGATGGCACGCAATGAAGTTTGATGTATCGGTAAAACGTCCTGCAGTTTCCATGCGTAAGCGTTACATAATCATTCAATGGTTTTACCAGCCGGAAAATAAACTTTTCTACGATGATTCTTCTGGGTCATGACTTTTGCACAGCAGGGAGTTTTGTGTTTCACAATTTCACATGTGGATGTCTTGTTTCGTCATCTCTTTCGCTTGGACAATAAAGCGCAGTAACTTTCCCTCGCTGCGTGCGATCGAGTTTGTTCAATTGCGATGCTGCTGGGTAAATGATGGGCGAATCGTTTACGGTGAGTTTCGTTGTGTCGGAGATTCAACTGCGCACCAGTCGAGCCAGTAGAATCTTGTTCTACCATAATACTACCTGTTTGGATTCGGACAAAACCAGGTGGAGTTCCCATCATCGTTTCATGGTGGTGAATAACGATCTGGAATGCACTGTGTATTTCGTTTCTTTGATTTCAACATGATATCATCTTAATTGACCAGAAAAGTAGAACTTGCTTCGTTAAACTATCGCATACCCATTTTGTATTCGAATACAAAGCCAAGTGGAGCTCCCGTCATCGTTTCCCACTCACAAATAACGATTTGCAATGCATTGGAACATTTTATTACGTTCATGTCACAATCGTGTCATCGTAATTAACCATAACAGTTAAACTACCGCATATCCATTTTGTTTTCGAATACAAAGCCGTATTTCATTCGACAATCAACAAACAATGAAGCTATTTTTTTTTGTACAGGCATAAACAAATATTCAAATAGGCCTTATGGGAATATTCATGCAGTCATCATTCCTGGAAAGTTATCCATCACATTAGCAGCTAAACTAACAGTTCAATTGGAAAATAACTCAACAGTCGTTTACAGATTCCCTAAAGAACACAAACACGCATAACTTTCAGTACTCAGTGAATTCTAAGTCATGGAATCTCCGCAATCATGAAAATCCAGCACTATGTTGATTTAAATAGAGTGAAATGTATGACAATTTATCTTATCTACAGATTCTACAACAAACTACAAGTCATGCGTGTGCCAGACAACATAAACTCGAGTCAGTATTGAGGCACGTGGTAATTAGATCGTTATACTCTGTTACAATTTCCGCGGTCATTCCCTTTCATCTGCAACGGAGACCTCGTACGGTTAGTTGTCGTAATGTGGTCCCGTTTCGGAGCTAACCCAAGCCTTTAGCTTAACGTTGTTCAGCTCGTTCGCTTAGTACAGGTGTACGTCCTCTTCTTCTCTGTATTTGTACGTAGATTGCAAGTGGAGCGGACATTTGCTGGAGCGGTCGAGCTCCCTCCAGGCTGCGTATAGAAGCCGATCCGGCTTCACCATTAGTGCGTATGTTACATCGTGTATGTATAATACAGCATACATGATATACAAAATATATTGCTACACTAGACACTGGTTAAGTACTGTAGTCTCTGGTCTCGTCTCGTTCGCCTAGGCCAAAGTATAGACTGGCCTGGAGGGCATCGGCATTGCAGTCAGGTGCCGCTACTTACACAACCGGTAGATTCCTTCTGGCTCACCAAGATTTTTCTCCATCTCGCTTGGTTCTCTTTCTCTTCAGGGCTGTCGGTATATTAGATCGGCCTCGTGAAGCTGAAAGGCTTATTATATTGTCTGCTAGATACTCTGTAGCAGAAACTGTTATAAGCCGATCAGCATCACGTGGTGGTCGCGATGTACGAGAACAGCAAATCCAGCCGCATCTAAGACATGGGACGGGATGCAGCATGGCACACGCACTGTATTCACTGCAATGGAGAATAACTCCAGGCGAAACTGGGGAGAACTACCGGCAGTACAGTATAGTCTTACCTATTCTTATTCTTCGGCGTGAATTATGTTACACTTTTTTGTACCTTATGCACATTTTTTTTATGATCGTAATTTCCTAAATTGTTTGTCCGCAAGTTAATTATTCATGGAATTTTAAAAAATTTTTCCAT
This sequence comes from Ephialtes manifestator, assembly GCA_963970395.1. Taxonomy (NCBI): domain Eukaryota; kingdom Metazoa; phylum Arthropoda; class Insecta; order Hymenoptera; family Ichneumonidae; genus Ephialtes; species Ephialtes manifestator. The sequence goes on along the minus strand of OZ019976.1, from coordinate 29,833,487 downwards.
TCGAATTAATACTTCCCCTTCTCTTCTTCTACTCTCTCATCCTGATTGGTCGCGTTGTTATTGAGGGGTGGATTAAGGTACAGGAGGGGGGAAGGAGCTCCATGCCATTGATCAAATGTCCCCTTCTCTTCCACAATAAAAATTGTATATTAAATAAAAAATGTATAATAAAAATATAAGTGATTCACACGTCGCTCTAACAATAAATCTCTCTTACCTATTCTTATTCTTCGGCGTGAAGTATGTTACATATTTTTGTACCTTATGGACATTTTTTTATGGTCGTTTAGTAATTTCCTAAATTTTTTTGTCCGCCAGTTAATAATTCATGGGATTTTTCAAAACTTTGCCATTGTAATTAACGCTTCCCCCTCTCTTCTTCTACTCTCTCGTCCTGATTGGTCGCGCGGTTAATGTGGATTGGATTAAGGTACAGGAGGGGGGAAGGAGCTCCACGCCATTGGTCAAATGTCCCAAGAGTGGGGAATCCCCTTCTCTTCCACAATAAAAATTATATTATGAAATAAAAAATGTATAATAAAAACACAAGTGATTCACACGTCGCTCTAACGATAAATTTCTCTTACCTATTCTTATTCTTCGGCGTGAATTATGTTACACATTTTTGTACATTATGGACATTTTTTTATGGTCGTTTAGTAATTTCCTAAATTTTTTTGTCCGCCAGTTAACAATTCATGGGATTTTTCAAAACTTTTCCATTCTAATTACCGATTCCCCCTCTCTTCTTCTACTCTCTCGTCCTGATTGATCGCGCGGTTAATGTGGATTGGATGAAGGCACAGGAGGGGGGGAAGGATCTCCACGCCATTGGTCGAATATCCCAAGAGTGGGGAATCCCCTTCTCTTCCACAATAAAAATTATATATATTAAATAAAAAATGTATAATAAAAACATAAGTGATTCACACGTCGCTCTAACGATAAATCTTTCTTCCTATTCTTATTCTTCGGCGAGAATTATGTTACACATTTTCATACCTTATGCACATTTTTTTTATGGTCGTTTAGTAATTTCCTAAATTTTTTTGTCCGCAAGTTAACAATTCATGGGATTTTTCAAAACTTTTCCATTCTAATTACCGCTTCCCCCTCTCTTCTTCTACTCTCTCGTCCTGATTGGTCGCGCGGTTAATGTGGATTGGATTAAGGCACAGAAGGGGGGGGAGGATCTCCACGCCATTGGTCGAATATCCCAAGAGTGGGGAATCCCCTTCTCTTCCACAATAAAAACTATATTATTAAATAAAAAATGTATAATAAAAACACAAGTGATTCACACGTCGCTCTAACGATAAATCTCTTTTAAGGAAATGAAAAAAAAAGATTGCCAGGTATGTGCGAGTTAACTGTACAAGCATCACACAGCAAATCCCATTGCCATCATCAGGTCCTGCATCAGAAACGCGTGCGTTTACGCGTTTTCCATTTTCTACTATCTTTCCGTACCGTACAGCACACAGTAAGTTCTCGCGGATCCACACGCGTCCCGCAGTCATCACGTACGTACCAAGTCCGATTTCATCGGGCAGCAAAGTCGGTATAGCATGAGCAATATATACAAGTGCGGCTTCCATGCACATGTCGATTTATAGTATCGTGGGCCATTAGAGATAATTGTTAGGGCAAGAATCCCCTGTTCGTATGTATACATACGCGCGTACGTCGCTATACCGCCGTAGCATGATGTAAAGATGTTTTTCCGCGGTCACGAATACTCGTATACCGTCCGCACGGTGTTTCTATAATGCGTGTGTCTACTCTCTTCTAAGTACCGTAGATTTACTCTGTATACTATACACTGAGAAAACCAGCAGATGAAGGAAGACGAAACTATTCAGGTTGACCGCTGTATATACGTATATACATTTGGTATACGTATCAGAAAACGCAGTGGTACTACTATCGTGCTGAACGAAGACGGAACCATTGCATCCTGGAGGCAACGTCCGTGTATCATGTACATCCTTCTTTCTACTCTGCGACTGTGAACGCAGTTGCTGCTCCTGCTGCTTCTGCTGCTGCTGACCGTTTGTTTTATTACGTGCGAAATTTTTCTGCCGATACTTCTTCTCCTTTCTGATATAACGTCTTGCTATATTCCGCTCGCTCGTTACCCTTTGCGATTCTCGACTCTCCCTTATACTGTACCTCGTCCTCGTCGCCGTGGTCGTCGTCGCCCATTTGAACAAGCTAGTTTTATGGCACGCAATAAACATGCCTCTCGGTTGCCCCGCTCGATGATGATCGCTTTGATGGTGGTGGTGGTGGTGATGGTGATGGTGGTGGTGGTGGTGTACACGCGCGGTAGACCCACATGGCGGGTTAATTGGAATGTTGCTCGGTTCGATTAAACTATTAAATGAGAAGGCCTCTTAACTCGGTGCGGCATGCCGCCTGCCCTGAGCCTCCAATGTATAGCACTACTTGTCTCTCCGCTCATGCTCCTCCGTCGCGCTGGTGCTGCTGATTCCAACGTGCGTACGACCAGGTTTTCTGTATCCCCGGGCGACGAGAACGGGAACGGGATGCCTCTTGTTTCTCCCCGACCAATCCCACCGCATTGATGACAACGAGACGCAATACCAAAGTCGGGATCTCAGTACCTATTTAGGAACTCGATCGCTTCGAGATCTATTGCATATGGGTAACCTGTTGAATGATGACGTTCTGGGATTACATGACCTATAATAAAAGTGACTTTAATATAATTTGCAGTTCTTGCGATTTTAGTTATTGAATTACTAGCTATTATTTGCAACAGCTGTTTTCATGAACTTGGTTGAGTTGATTATGTGGTTTTTTAGTGATTGATTTGGTGTTGAGTGGTTAGCGAGATATTTGACAATTTTTCTGTATTTTACAATGATCAATATTTTCAACAGTAAATTTGACAAAGTTGATTTTAAGGCAATTTGATTCTTTAAAGCAAATTTCATGATTTTCAGATGTTTTGGCTATTTTGGTAAGGAATTGTTCGGGGGTTAACCCATACTTATACTTGTAGAATAAAATGGTTACGGCCTCCCACAGCTCCAGAATTCGACCTTCTTAGTACCTATTTAGGAACTCGATCGCTTCGAGATGTATTGCATATGGGTAACCTGTTGAATGATGACGTTGTGGGATTATATGACCTATAATAAAAGTGACTTTAATATAGTTTGCAGTTCTTGCGATTTTAGTTATTGAATCACTAGCTAATATTTCCAACAGCCGTTTTCATGAACTTGGTTGGGTTAATTATGTGATTTTTTTTCTAGTGATTTTTAGCGATTGATTTGGTGTTGAATGGTTAGTGAGATATTTGACCATTTTTCGGCATTTTACAATGGTATTTTTAACAGTAAATTTGACAAAGTTGATTTTAAGGCAATTTGATTATTTAAAGCAAATTTCATGATTTACAGATGACTTGGCAATTTTGTTGAGGATTTTTGCAAGGGTTAAACCATACTTAACCCATGAACGATGGCGTTCTAGGATTACATGGCCTATAATAAAAGTGACTTTAAGGAGGATGGATACCGTCTTTCTGGAGGGGTAAGGTCGGCTGGTGCGCGGGTTGCCGGGGAGGTAGTGTGCGATAGAGAGGTCCGTGACGAGCGTTTACTGGCGTACATTGTTGTACTATTCCGGCAGTTTTGTTTTTACATTTTCTCGGCAACCAAGCAGACGAATCATTTCGATCTTCGTGAAAGTTCTTTTCGAAACAACAAGGAATGCTTTGGTTCTGTTATCAACAATTGTTTATCATTTTGATTATACTTTCGATCATAGCGTTGGAAGTGTGTATAGTTTCCGCTATGTTGTCCATGTATAAGAGTGTAATTTCAATAATTAGTTTCTCGATAACCATCTAGACGATTAACATAAAATTTGGCATATAGATGTAATTTTTATCTACGAATATCCTCCACAAATTTGAGCGCATGTTTATCATTTTGCGTTGGGTATCCACCCTCCTTAATATAGCTAGCAGTTCTTATGATTTTAGTTATTAAATCACTAGTAATTATTTGCAATAGCTGTTTTCACGAACTTGGTTCAGTAAATTATGTGATTTTATTTCTAATGATTTTTAGTTATTGATTTGGTGTTGAGTGGTTAGCCAAATATTTGACAATTTTTCTAGACTTTATAATGGTCAATATTTTCAACGGTAAAATTGACAAAAATGTTTTTAAGACAATTTGATTCTTGAAAGCAAATTTTATGATTTTAAGATGACTCGGCCATTTTGGTGAGGGTTAATCCACACTTATGCTTGTAAAAAAAATGTATCATATCCAACTTTTGAAACGGAAATAAATTGTTCTTGTTTTGGAGTTATCAAAATTATTTTACAAATATGAAATCACCATATTTTTAACGAATTATTTTTTACTTTTTTTTTTCAAAACTATGAGCAACAAAAATTTCCCGTTTATTTAGCTAAATTTGCGAGGTCCTCTGGTGGGTTGATAATGAACTGTGCAACACTGTGCAACATATTAGTTTTGTAGTGCCGATACTTTTTATTACCGACGAAAGATTGAAGTACCTATTACGACTTCCTACAGCTCCAGAATTCGACCTTCTTTGAAGTCTCTCTGACGAAAGGGGCCGAAAAACATTCTCGCAGATATGCTCAACATACATAGTATACCGAATGTATGCACGCGCTGACTTGGCGTGTGCATTCGCGGTAAGCGAAGTGTGCTTTGAGAGAGTCAGTCGAGAGTCGAGAGGAGATAGAGCCATGTGGTAATTTTAGCTTAACAATTCTCTCTCAAACGGGATGAGAGGAGAGTCACGCGCACTCCAGTCGTCGCTGTGATCCCGTAGAGCTCGTAAAGGGGCGCCGATTGATTGATATCCGCGTGTGGCAGGGACTGAACCGACATATACACACACAGAGAGAAAGAGAGAAGAGAAAAGACAGAGACGCCAGGCGCTTGGCAGTTTCTCCGCACGCTTAAAGATTATCCAATTGCATTTTCCACCGCAACATATTTCATTGGCTCAATTGGTATCAAGTACATAAACTATTTATATTTTATCATCTAATCCAAGACTTCTATTTGGCTAAAACGTCCCGAGTTCGAAATTCCTAAGCGTCCGAGTCGATCGATCGATCAACATTCGCGGAATCGATCAAGTGACTCATTAAAGACGCGTCGTCGTCGTCGTCGTCGTCGTCGGCATCGGACAGATACAGAGAAACAACATTCGATAAGGAAATGGAAGTATTTGGCGAATAAGGCAATCGTGTAACGATATATTGCTGTAAGTTAGTGTCACTAAATTCCTATGATCTCGAGCGATCAAAACCTCTCCACGCGTGCGTTTCTATCCTGCATCCCGGACAGCGGAACGGTTACCCGGTTTCAATGTAGCCAAGACCGGGGCTAGTCGGGACAGGGACAGGTTGGGTTAAAATCGTTAAAAATCGGCAAATGCACGAGGGGTTTTGCGCCTATGAGACTTTTTGTGTATTGATGATAAGTGAAGTTACCACCATGAGCGGTAAAAGTTATACAACGTAAATAAACATTATGCAACATAAATAAACGATTCCTGGAATGAAAAGAGAAATATTCCGATCACAATAAATTACTTGTCAAAAAGGAACTATTAAGCGTACGATGTTAAAACTTTTTTCTTTCGAATACTGAGTTATTTGCCTACAATTAGAGCATAGTTTGAAGCCATTCGCTTCATTCGGTCCAGAGTAATTCTATGTGGTATTGACTATTGAAGTATGGGGCAAGAGGAGTCACTTCGAACGGTGCAAGTTGGGTAAACATTATTTGACATTATGAAACATTTTTTGAACTTCACGGCGCAAGGCGATAATTGCATGTCTGGTTCGGCCATATTCTATGTTTGCGATGATTTACAGCGTATAAGAGAGAAAAAATTGATTTAATGATCTACAGATTTTTTGTTAAGTTGTTTGGAAAACGACTTGATGGATCAATTTTTATTCCTAAAATTCACGTCGGATCTCGAAGTCTCGAAAGTTTGAACAACGATCGATGCAAGAATATCGCTTTAACTGTAAACCGATCTAAACACCTAAGTTTTACATGTTTCATCTTATCACCTAATAAATACTTGCCTTGAAACGCACCCATTGGACGAGGACACCAAAAATTCTCATCATCTATGTAACGATCCATGCAAAAAATGGCTTCATCTTTAATCTGACCAAAACACCCAAGTTTTACCAAAAAAAAAAATTCAAAAACAAATTTTGATTCGGCAAATCTCATCTTATCACGACTGCTTGTTCCGAAATACTCTCATTGAAACAGATTTTCAAAAACTCCGATTATCCAGCCAATAATCCATGTAACAAAATAGCTTTACATTTAATCCAATCCAAACAACCAAGTTTAAAAAAAAAGAAAAAATGAAAAACAAAAATTGATTCTGCACGTATCATCTTACCACTTTCTAAAAGACTGCTTGCCCCGCAACACACTTTTAAAAAATTCCAATTATCCTGCTAATAATACATGCAACAAAACAGCTTGACATTTAATCCAATCCAAACAACCAAGTTTCAAAAAAAAAGAAAAAATGAAAAACAAAAATTGATTCTGCACATATCCTCTTACCACTTTCTAAAAGACTGCTTGCCCCGAAACACACTTTTCAAAAATTCGAATTATCCAGCTAATAATCCATGCAACAAAACAGTTTTACATTTAATCCAATCCAAACAACCAAGTTAAAAAAAAATGAAAAAGAAAAATTGATTCTGCAAGTATCATCTTACCACTTTCTAAAAGACTGTTTGCCCCGAAACACACTTTTCAAAAATTACAATTATCCATGCAACAAAACAGCTTTACATTTAATCCAATCCAAACAACCAAGTTTCACAAATAAAAAAAATGAAAAAAAAAATCAAAAGCAAAAAATGACCCGTCCAGCCCCGGTCTCCTCTATATTTTGCGATGTGCCTGTCGCTGCCGCCGGCAACTACAGCAGCAACAGCACCAACAGCAGCAGCAGCAGCAGCTATGACCACGTAGCAGCCTCTTCCAAAGTGAGTTATACGCAATGGCGGAAAGAGTCGTAAGAGCCGTGAAGGATATCTGGCACGCACGTTTCCACGCCAGCACCACAGAGCGGCAGTAGTAAAACCGGCCAACAGTGGCGCACCAAAGTAAATGTTATAACAAACAGGGCGTACGGTGGTTCACGGCAGAGCCTCGTGCGACGCCCCGCTATTTAACATTATTTAGTTTGCTTTGTGAACGTTTAAACAGTGCCTTCCTACTTCTTTTTTTTTTCTTCTCCCTCTCATCTTCATCTCACGTTCCCAAAGTCGCTGATGTACCCTTCAGTCTCCTCGCCGGTCTTCATCAGTCTGCACACACGTCTTCACCATAGATATTTGATGTGTTGTGTGTGCCTGCGCCTCGGAACTCGTCTCATCGTTGATATATACACGGATATCTCAGAGCGTGTTTGTTTTCTAGGTTCAGCGGCGTGGTTGAGCTCGACGTTCACGGGATCGCCGCTGTTTCATCGCCAACACCATTTCTGATGTACGTACTACGTGTACACGTACATATATATGCATCGCACTATGTAATTTATTACTTTGTAATGTATTACACGCACCGCTATGAGAATTCCACACTTTCGTATACGGAGTTTATGCATCGATGGAATACATCGCTGGAGGAAACAGTTAAACTCCCTTAAGGAGAAATCCAATCATTGGATACTGATTGACAGCTTTTTCCTGATCATTGAAGGAATATGACTACGAGAATATTCCGTTGATGGTTTATTTAATTCATGCCGAAATAAGGAATTTATTTTTATTAATAATTAAACGGGTATGCAAAGTAAATTCATGCAAATTGCATCCGTAGAAGCGTTCGGATTTCATTGGAATTTAAACTTTTTCTTATTAATTCTCGATAATTGAAGAAAATACTGTTTTTTTTTTAATTACACTTTTTTTTGCCGTTCAAATATTGATAAAAATAATTACATTCGATAAATATTATTTTATTTATTTATTTTATTTTATATTTATTATTATATTAGTTAAGTGATGTCAAATTGATCATTTATTTAAATGATCAATTTGACATCACTTAACTAAAATAATTTAACAAACATGATATGAAAATTTCCATATAAAGTTTTCTTCACGAAGAAAGCTAAATGTAAGATTCGTTTATAATTATATAACATTCTTGAAATTAACCCCTCGAAGATACTTTTTCTGATGCCGGGCTGAAACGCAACACACAACGTTTAAGTTAATGACGTGCGTCAACCATTATCTCATCGTATATGGCTGTGTATGGAGTACCGTCACGACGTACTGTGTAGTATGAACATAAAAAGGGAGGCTGCAGGAGAAGGAGGAGAGGGACCTACTTTCTATCGTAGTTAGCCTACTGCCGGGCACGGCCAGACTGTCCGAGCATCCGGCATCGCCCGGGGCGTCCACTCTCGTTGCCTCTCCGCTATGCGACGTTAGACCTGCTGGACCAACTTCAGAAACTCCATAACACACAAAGTGCAATACATATTTATAGCCATTACATTAATTACTCTTCCGGCGTTATTAATATTAATTGATTTCTCAAAAATTTCCGGATAGGTTGATTTATATTTATAATATAGAATAACGTAGATATTATTTGACAATATTAGTCTATTCAGGTATTATTCATTTTAAGGGGTACCACCATGTTAGACCTATTGGCTGGACCAACTTCAGTAATTCCATAACATGCAAAGTGTAATGGATATATTTATAGCCATTACATTAATTACTCTTCCGGTGTTATTAATATTAATTGATTTCTCAAAAATTTCCGGATAGGTTGATTTATATTTATAATATATATAAAATAAGGTAGATATTATTTGACAATATTACAGTCTATTCAAGAATTATTCATTTTAAGGGGTAACACTACTCTATGATTTTGGAAAAATGCAGTTGGTCCCATAGTGAATTTTTTTTTAAGTTTCAATTATCGGCCGGTGAGAAGGTTGGTACATGGGCTAGAAAATTATCAGCAATCGATCCTGATGACTTCCAAGTAGAAGAAGTCTTTCGTTACCGAATTTTGAACTTTTTAATATTTATATATATAATTTTTTATTAAAAATAATTTTTTTTATTAAAAATCATTTTTGTAGAAGCGCACTATTTTTACAAAAATTGATTTTAAAAAAATCCCTACGTAGTTCCATAACCAATAGTATATAGATTATAGAATTGTTTGGTTTTTAGTTTCAGATCTTATACTTTACGAAAAAACCGTCCTTCCATTACGGTCGTTAAAAAAAAAAAAACAATTTTCAAGCTGGGCTCTATCACCGTCATTTTGTATCAAAATGAAAATAAATTTTCTTTTTCGTACTTTAATATGTGTTAAATAAACCCTCTGAAAAGAAATCCTATTCCTTTTTTCATACTCCAAAAAATAAATCGTCAAAGTTAAGCCTTTTTTCTACCCCTTAATTGACGTTTAAAAAATAAAGTAATTCTGAATTCAAATTCTGTTTCAGAATATTCGATTACCGGGATACGCTTAAAAGTTTAATTCATTAAAATATTGTAGAAAATTGTTGGAAGCTGCAGGATAAAAAAATCAATTGTACGGTCGACCTATCACGTGTCAATTTCTATTACGCTAGGATGAAAGTACCTCATTAATGGTAGATTATAGTCTACAATGTATGTGAGGAAAATTTAATGTTGCATCGATAGACAGTAATTCCGTATAGCTGTACAAATGCTATTGCAGGTATATCCTAGTACCTAGCACGCCAAGGCATTCTCGATGCTGCTAGGATTTCCGATTTACACTGGTGCTTCTTGCGACAAGAGCTAGAGCAACGCAAGTACATCGCTGGAAACGTGTTGTCTGCAGTCTCGGTGCTTTGTGACTGCCTGGCTATGCTATAGTATTTCCATGGGTTCCTGAACCTATGATTGTACGTATGTGTTTGTCTACGTGTGTGAAACTCAAGGCAGCATCTCTACTCGTGTAACCTGCACGACCCGATGCATTCGACCGAGGAACGTGTATACTGGCAACGCGTTCTTCTGTCTCGTAATACAAAGTATCACTCGCAAGGATTTAACGAAGAATCAAATGCTATTTCCTGCAAAGCTTTTCCCAATGAAGGGCATACAAAAAAGAAAGCAAACGCAATTAGTTATTTAGTTTAATTCAGAAAATTACGAGGCACCTATTTTTTTTTAGTAATTGTAATTGTGATTTATCGACAAAATATACATAATTATTTCGGTCTGCCCATTGCAAATTATAATTAAAACCTGTTTATTTATTTCTAGGCTTAAATAATAAAAACCAATTCATAATCAATCCTACCATGAGTGATGAAAAATATATAATCTTATTCAATCCCGCATAGAAATAATTATGCCAAATTGTGATCATAAATTGATATATCTCAAAAGTTCAAAGCTATTTTGAGATCGATTTGATACCAAGTTTTTTTTTTACTAATTTGAGCGCAATTATTGCGCGGGAATTCAATTGTACATTTGAAAGATTAAAATCAATTGCACATATCACGTTTACTGATATCAAATTACAATTTATTATCTGTAAACGTGATATCAAAACGATCTCAAAATTGCCTTGGAATTTTCTAAGATATTTCTTCTCAACGCATCTCAAAAATGGCACTTTTTGGCATATGCCGATTTGTGATCTCAATTTGACATAATTATTTTTATGCGGGAGTAAATGAAAATGTATGACTACAAAATAATTGATTGGATTGGTAGTCTATATTTTATTTAATTTTGAGGATCAACCAAAAATATTTAAAAAAATTCAGTATATAATTTGATAGGCGACAAAAAATAATGTTAAAAGACCGGAATTTGAAATAAATTAATTTTGTTTTAAATATGATATTTCTACGTTTCCCACAGAAAATTCCAGGTGACAGTTTATAGGCCTCAAAGTCCTACTTTCATCAAACAAAAAGATTTTCCAAAATTTAGTATCTAATTTCAATGGCGACAAAAAATAATGTTAAAAGATCGCAATTTGAAATGAATTAATTTTGTCCTAAAAAATGATATTTGTACGTTTCCCACAGAAAATTCGAGGTGCCAATTTACAGGCCTAAAAGTCCTACTTTCATTAGTATGTCCGATATATCATTGTGTAGTGCGCAAATCTATATTATATCCCAAAAAACATGCCCGAGCTGAACTGCACATAGTATGAGCAATCAGACCCAAGTTACCAGAAGATATTCGCACGTTTATCCGTGTACGGTCATTTTCCAAACGGCCCGAGTATAACCCGTAAATATCCAGCCACGAGGACGGATCACGTACCAATAATTCTCTTGGAAGAGCAGCATCGTTGTACCTGAGAATTCCAGTCTCTCTGGAGTCGCGCGACAACATGCTCTCCCTTTTGGCCTGTAACCCGTGTTTATCCGAAGAGTTCACATGGCATCAGTGTTAACTCCATTCGGTACAGAATCGTCTGCGAACAGTTGATGGTTATGTATTATAAAAGCGCACCTCGCATGCTATACTCACTTCGTTCCTTAATCCACTACTTCTGGATATATTGCAGGTAGCACGGCTGGCCACAAAGTCCATTTCAGCAACCGCAATGCTCGCTCAAAGCTGCATCATCCATGTATATAAGTGCATACCAAACTGAATGTGGACAATGAAACTGACCAACTTACTACAGTTTCTGTTGCAAAGTCATTAGCAAACATAGTGGTAATCCGGTGTTCTTCACCGCACAGGGATGGAAACGTGCAGTTTGTATATATATATATCACCTACTGCATTATATTCATACTGTACTCTCTATCATATTCTCACGCAACAACAGAGCAAAAGAGAGATGCACTGGCAAGTTGTTCGGCGTATGTACGTCATGCAATATGATCTTATATATGATTTGAGACTCCGGTCAGTGTGCGATTCTTCGAAGAAAATTTTACCCGCAACCGCACTTATTAAGACGTCGTCTCGTTGCCGCGAAGGAATTTAAAGTACACGAGCAGGTATACATCCACATTGCAGTGCGATGTGCATCGCGTCGTCACCGTCGTCGCACATTGCAACGCTTGCACTTTGGTTGCACACCATTCTGTACGCTTTATGGCTTTTTTATACGGTACACGGTAGTTACGGTTATGGTTGTACAGTTCGATACGTATAATCACAATATGCTACAGACGATCCTTGTTGTAGAGTTCATCAATGAATTTTAATACGTCACTTATAATCGGAAATTGTAATTCGCATATAAAAGATGCACTGAGAAAAAAGTATAGTTGAATGGAATAATTTAGCGTACATCCACGTCCAAATGAATTTTTTGTTGGTATAACAAATATTTTGGTTACCGCAAATAAATTTTAGACAACTGAATCTAACGATTATTGAAGAAACTAAACATTTGGTTGTCATAACGAAAAATTGATTTGAACGACGGTGCTAAATTAATCCATTCAACTATATTTTTTTCTCAGTGTGAAATTCAGAATGAAATCCAGGATGAAGACTGGACAGTTGAATCTAAACCATTTAGAAAAAGTGATCTAGGTAATTACAGTTAGTAGCTGAAAATGACTTTAAAAAACATAAAACACGAATCATTTATTTTTCAATGATTATGATTCACGTCTATTCGTTTCACTGGGCAGCAACGTCATTCCGCACAGAGGAGGAAAATAGAGAGAGGGAGAGAGAGACAGAGAAAGAGAGACGGACAGAGAAGTCTGAACTAAAAGTCTCTTTGACTGCAGTAAACAGTAGAAATACTGAGCGAACGAGGCCGGAGGTTGGAAATTTCTGTATTACGGGAAATAAACAGTGAAGCTACAGAAGAGAAGTACGAGGTGCGGCGGGCGTGATGTGCTTCTCGATGCGGCACACGAAGGCACATAACGGAATAGGAGTGGAAGGAAGAGAGGAACATGAGTATAGTAACAGGGCAAGTGGAACGAGGGGGAGGACCTTCTCTTTCGGTCTGTGGATGCATAGTATCTGTCTCGAGTCTCGTAGTTTATCTTTCTTCATCCTTCTCTAGCTCTTAGTCTTCATTTGCCTACCCAGCTACAATTTATATCCTTCTCTCTCTCTTTCTCTCTCCATTTTCCTATCGTGATCCTTCTCACGACTATGTTCTGCTTTGGGAAGGAGATTTGGGGTGATAGTAGTAGTGGAGGCATTGCGTCGTTGAAGCCACTACTGGAGGTGGAAATCTGCACAAGTATACGAGCTGAAAGCATAGATATAAGGAAAAGCAGGAAGGAAGGAAGGAAGGAAGGCTGAAATGGAGGGAGTGGTTCAGGGTGCGACGGGAAGGCTCGATGAAGGAAAGTGAAGCGCACGCGGGACCAGCAAAGCGCTTCACGGTAGCTCACATCAAAGAGTCGGCTTAATAGAAAGCCTTAGAGGCGTTTGTTCGAGTCTCCTCATCTGACTAAATATTCCTGGCTGTACTAGTGAGCCGGAGAGAGACAGCCCGTGAGGGGAAAGGTGAGGGAGCCGGAGGAGAGGAAGGGAGGAAGATGAGGATGAGAAATAGGGGTGGAGAGGCACCGCGCATTGCTTCGATGCTGTACCGGTGGCACTGGAGGTGATGGTTAAGGCGAAACTCGAGCAGGATATCGACGGGCCAAGGTACACAACTGCCTTGGAGGAGAAGAGAGAAACACGCGGATTGAGAGAGTCACAGATGGGCAGATCTTATGATTTTACTTCTGCTTCTCCTTCTCATTCTACTTATACTACTACACTAGTTTGTACAAGAGCGAAAATACAGATTGCGACAGAGGAAAAAACTAGATGGGAGGTAGAAGAGTACATAGAATCTAAAGAGATGGTTCACAGTCTTGGGCAAAACTCTATTTAGGGCAAATCGGAAAAATTGGGATCATCACGTCGGACCATTTTAATTCGATTAGACAACATTCATATTCTTCCACATTTCGAAATATAAACTCGAACGTGTTTAGAGGGATAATTACTTGAGAGTCTGGTGAGTTTAGTGGTCCACCTCTTTATCATCTCTTCTGTGTACTTGGACCTGTACGTGTACGGATCTGTACTAGTTTATACAAGAACGAAAATACAGATTGAGACAGAGAAAAAAACTGGATAGAAGGTAGAAGAGTGCATAGAGTCTAAAGAGATGGTTCACAGCCTTGGGCAAAGCTCTATTTAGGGCAAATCGGAAAAACTGGGTTCATCACGTCGGACCATTTTAATTCGATTAGACAAAATTCATATTCTTCCACGTTTCGAAATATAAATTCGAACGTGTTTAGAGGGATAATTACTTGAGAGTCTGGTGAGTTTAGTGGTCCACCTCTTCATCATCTCTTCTGTGTACTTGGACCTGTACGTGTATGGATCTGTACTAGTTGCTACAAGAGCGAAAATACAGATTGCGATAGAGAAAAAAACTGGATAGGAGGTAGAAGAGTACATAGAGTCTAAAGAGATGGTTCACAGCCTTGGGCAAAGCTCTATTTAGGGCAAATCGGAAAAACTGGGTTCATCACGTCGGACCATTTTAATTCGATTAGACAAAATTCATATTCTTCCACGTTTCGAAATATAAACTAGAACGTGTTTAGAGGGATAATTACTTGAGAGTCTGGTGAGTTTAGTGGTCCACCTCTTCATCATCTCTTCTGTGTACTTGGACCTGTACGTGTACGGATCTGTACTAGTTTGTACAAGAGCGAAAATACAGATTGCGACAGAGAAAAAAAAATGGATAGGAGGTAGAAGAGTACATAGAATCTAAAGAGATGATGCACAGTTTTGGCTCTATTTAGGACAAATCATAAAAACTGGGATGATCACGTCTGACGATTTTTATTGGATTAGTCAAAATTCATATTTTTCCACGTTTCGTGGAATACAAACTTGAACATGTTTAGAGCGATAATTACACGAGAATCTGGTGAGTTTAGTGGTCCATCTCTTCATCATCTCTTCTGTGTACTTGGACTTGTATGTATACAAATCTGTACTAGTTGCTACAAGCGCAAAAATATAGATTACGACAAAGAAAGAAGACTAGGTAGGATTAGATTCGATCAGACCAAATAGATATTTAGAGCAAATTAAAAAAAACTGGGATGATCACGTCTGTCCATTTTAATTCGATTGGACAAAATTCATATTCTTCCATGTTTTGAAATATAAACTCTAACGTGTTTAGAGAGATAATTACACGAGAGTCTGGTGAGTTTAGTGGTCCATCTCTTCATCTTCCCTTCTGTGTACTTGGACCTGTAGATATGTACTTATACCTGCTGTAACCATCGTCTAATCGTCTCGACGATCTATCCTTCCTCGAAGGAATCGCTTTCCAGGACCAATATAAACTATAGTGCGGTAACTTTGCCTGGAGTATGTAGTTATATCATATGTATATTTGAATGTACTACCGGTATCAGAGGTTTATCTATGCATACTATGTGTGTTCAGAGGTTCACCGTTCGACAGACACACGAAGAAGAATCCCGAGGCGCTTCAGGCTTAAGCCCATTGCGAAAGTAGCGCGTCTGCATATCCGACAAACATATATGAACTGGTATTACTGGTGTACGTCTACTGGCAGGTCTGCCCAAGCAGACCGGGGGCGGCTAGTCGGCTTCGCAAACTCCCGGAGATTCGACTAATTAATATCTCTGTTGACGTTACCAAATTTTGGCCCCAATTTCCTTCAGTACCTCAAGGAAACTTAGCTCTTACCCAAACTTGACGTATTTCAGCTTATTCCATATACAGACTGAACTCTGCGTCTGCTCTTTGCTCAAAATTTACTATCACATACTCGTTCCACTGTTGTCACGTTGAAATCGTCAATACAGGTTGACACGATAAATCGATATCAGCCGCGTTCACGGAACGTCCAAGTGACACGTGTATATTGCGGTCGGGTTTTGGTCTCCACAGCGGTGTATCAATGCGCGACAGGCGAATCGGTGGCTGTTACTGCTGTGGCCTTCTGTACAGTGTGTACGAAAGCCGCGATTAATACCCGTGAATCTGCCTACGAGGCCGGACGCTTTTGATTGATTTTGAGCAGCGTCAACCCAACCCCTTATACTACGACAGATACAAATGAATCGGATGCGCTAACCAGAAGCTCTCTATCTCCGTTTCTCTCGGTAGTGATCAGCCCGCCAGTCGTGGGTTGCCTTCGCTGAGCTCTGTATAGACGTAATCCTTTAAAGGGATATTTTGCTTGTGTTTCGCTTCGGTTAAGCTATATAAATAGAAGTGGGATGTTCGCAATCAGTGTTGGTAGCTCTGGCGTCCTACGGGATACCGGAGGGGGAGGGTGGTTAGGTACTACTGGGCCACCGTCATTTAGAAATGAGTCATCTCTCCTGCCGTCGCACTGCGCTGTTCTATGCCCTCTATACATTGATAGGCGCCGCTCATCTCCACTCCGTTAGGATCCACCCCTTTGCTGGCGTATCGCGATTTTCCTCTGTCGGCGAACTGCCATTGTAACGGGTCTTTTGGGGATTGCGCCATTGCTTCACTGCTATTCCACGAATGAGGGAGCGTTATGATACCTACACCGGCGTACTCGGCAATTAAATTGCTATAACACCATTTCAAGTAATGCCGTCGAGGTTTATAAGCTTAAAGATTTTTTTTAATGTGTTGAATGAGGTCAACATTTTAATATTTTTTTATGTTACGTTTAATAAGACATCTACTTTAATTACTGTCTTTTTTTAAATCATTTGTCAGTGACAACAAAGCTCATTTGCTGGCATAACAAATTTTTTTGTTAGGTTAGCAAATAAAACTTGCTGTCAATATATAAGTAAATAGTCCAGCGCAAGTTTCCTCTTCACGACAGGAGATTATGGCAGATACATAAATGATGGAAAAAATGATGTCAACATATAACCATCTACATGGAGGGAAATTTCTGTGTTATGACAACATAAAATGGTGACAACAAAAATCGTTAAATTAGGCTGACAAATCTTTTGTTCGGCCGACAAATCTTTTTGCTGTGCTGACCAATCTTTTTGTTAGCGTAACAAAACGATTTTTGTTGTCACCGTTTTATGTTGTCACGACACACAAATTTCTCTCCGTGTATAGAATTATCTTTTTGAAATATGACGCTGTTTACACTTCCATATTCAATCTTAAGCAGCGTTATTTGTAAAAATGACTCGTAATCTTTAGCCACTGGCAGCGAATTTGAAAAACTAAGTTGTGCCTGCATAATTATGTCTCGAAAACTTTTTTCCTAATTACATAATTCGTAAATTCTCCGTCAGATTCATCGTCTGATTTTTCTTCTGGTCCGTTTTGCTCGTTAATTACTTTCTCACCCTCTGTCACGTATAGCAAACCTTTTAATTCGAATATATACAAGAAGCCCTCGAGAACTAAGCACAGAGTCGAAACATTACGCTCAACAATTATTCAGGCAAACGTCGAGGCTCAGTAGAAAGAGATGATATTTAGAAGAAAACAGAAAGGCAAAAAGCAAATGAGAAAAGATATAGTGATTGCGAGAGGTTGAGTTGATCTCGTGAATTAACAAGATCAACCAGTGCTGGTCCCGCGCCATAAAGAGAAAGATCGTCCGTACACAAAATCCCCGGAATATAATTTCGACCGACCTCGGTAACGACTTAGTCTCCGTTTGTTTGTGAACTGCTTACTTTGCTCTCTCACTCATTTCCTTCTCCCGTTGGTCCACCTCCTTTACTACAGTATATACAATTTCCCATCGCTGTTTCTCTTCCACTTTCACTTTCTCGCGACTCACGATCTTTCTCCATTGTTTAAATACAATTTTGTCGTTTACTAATTAATGCGCTGCCGACATCAAAGAAGATGTTTATTGGTTCATGTGATACTAAAGAGACGGTAACGAAGAGGTAACTCGCTAAGGGAGCGGTTGAAGTAGTAACAGGGGCAGCGGAAGGACGAGGATGGGGAGGAAAAGGAGTCGGGATGAAGGAGAAGAGGTGGAGGGTTGATGCGCGCAGGCTAGTTCTTCATGGTGGGATGAGGGGTAACATCGCCCGTTAAATATCTATATAGAAGCGGAACGGGGAATGTAGACTCGCTTTCTGTTCACTATGCCTTCTCACTCTTCTCTCTTGTGCTTCATCGTCTGTCTATATATACAAGCCAAGCATTCTCCTTGCTTCTCTGTCATCACAGTGAAAAAGCATCTGAGGAAGGAAGACAGGGAGTAACTCCCAGATCCTTCACCCTTCTTCCCACCTTTCGCCAACCATCCCGCCCCCAATCTACACTCTCTGAACTGCAACTCACCCGCTTTACCCTCTCGGTATACAGCGCGCTCCACGACTCAACGGATGGAAGAGTTACGACGACGACGACGACGGCGAGAACGAGGACGACTATGATGACAGAAACGAAAACCACCCACAGACTCATCAACTAACTTTGTTCCCCGGTCTCGGAGCTGCAGGACTCTCGGCTACCTAGCATCACGCCGCCAAATCAGTCACAGTTAGCTACGTAGTTTCGCCATCAAACGGAAAACGGGAGATACAAACATCGTCACCGACGCTGTTAGGCTCACGCGCTCAGCTACGGTGACTATTGGAGATGGGAATTTCGGTAGCTTCTCACGAGAAACGTCTACGTGTGTGACTAAACACCGACATAAGCGTCTGAAACTCGACATAAGCGATATGTTTCGCTCTGATTCTAGGTATGTGTAAGAGGCATGTTCATGTGAATTATCTACGTATATAGCGAAGGACAAATCAGAAGGATCGTGTCCATGTATGGAAAAGGGTATACGGGACAACTGAGAGAGACAGGGACTCTGCTGGCTCTTGACTAAAACCGCTTCAATCAAAATCGACTACCTGACATGCTGATTGAACCCACTGCGATGCTAAGGTATTCGTTGAGCCAAATCAGAGACAAGACAAACACAACCATACACGCTATTCAGGTCGGAACAGAGTGTAATGAAGTCTTCCCGGCTTATGTCAATTAGGGGCACTTAAGATACTGAAAAATTGGATTAGTGTCAAATTGATCATAAATTAGCTATACGATAATTGTTCGTAATTAATGAGATTTAAGACTAAGGGAAATTGGAAAAGAAATGTTTTTCATGGATTAGCAAATGGATGTTTTTTGTTCATTGCAAAAAATAAATTACAGAAGAATTCCTTTGAATGGATTAATTCTTCACAAATCATAAAAATCCAGTCCTAATCAAAACACCATACTACTTTATTCATTAACCCTATTCGCATAATGTACTACACACAATAAAATTTCGCTCCCTTCTCACGAGAAACGTCGTCGTGCGTGACTAAACAGAAACATAAGTGTCTGAACTTGACTTGAGTTGGAAATCGACTACCTGGTATGTTGATTGAACCCATTATGGCGCTAAGGTATTCGTCGAGCCGGATCAGAGACGATTTGGACAAGACAAACACAATCATACACGCTATTCAGGCTGGAACAGAATGTAATGAAGTCTTTCCGGCTTATGTCAATTAGGGGCTCTTAAGATACCGAAAATTGGACTAGTGTCAAATTGTTTATTGATTAGCTGTTCGATAATTATTGTTTATCAAGGAGATTTAAGACCAACGCAAATTGGACAAGCATCCAGAATTTCATGTTTTTTGTTTTGATTGCAATAAATAAATTACAAAAGAATCTCTCATAACAAAATGATGCATTGTTCTCAGATCACAAAAATCCGTTTCTAATCAAAACACCGTATTACTTTATCCATTAACCCTATTCGTATAATGTGCTGCACACAATACAGAATTCGTATCTGCTTGATCGTACTATGTGACAATCGTGTTCACTAGACCATATAGAAAACTGCTCAGGGGCTATCGGCTCCACTACTAGATCCCCTGTGCATTATGTTTAGAGGGTTCGTAGAGGTGGTCTACACGTGGGGTTTGGTGGATGGAGAAGTGGATGAAGAGATTCATAGCCAAGAAGAGAGACAGAAACTACACCGCGTAACTCGTAGCAGAAAAGAGCCAAGCTAATGTCGATATTCCCGGCCGCCCTTTTGCCCTTCCTGTGTCAATAGGCTCGATTTCCCTTTCAAGTTGTCAACTCTTTTTGTGTGCCTGGCAAATTGTCGGGAGAGTTTCTAAGGGAACAAGGCGAGGGTGGGGAGCTAAATTAACATTATTGTTGTGACAAAGATGGCAAATCTGTCCCGGACCACCAAAGTCACAGTATACATAGCATATAGATATCGTTGCCGAAGCAGAAAACGAAATCGCGACCCCGGGCTTGGTCGAAGGCGGAGAATCGTTGGGTAAACAATTACTCTTGATGATCGTGGCTCTCTCGTTTGATGTCGCCTGATTACCCATCGTAAACAATTGTTGATTTGCCCGTACTGCACATTTTTGCTCTTCCCTCGTTTGTTCCTCTTACTTATATACATATATATATACAGATATACTGATATACATATGTATTAAATCCACTCGGTTACGTACAATTGATTGGAGAAATTGTTTGATGTTTGTTATGCCTTCGTGGGACGAGTAGCTCGGTATAGTCGAAGACTAATTTTCTCAGCCGCTTTTATTCCGCAGTATTCGCTGCTCATAATATTATCCCAGCACGTAATTGATTGATTGATTATCCGCAGGTAGCTGGGACGTTGTTGCTTTGTACGTATTGCATCCACGTTGAAAACCAGTTGAGAGATCGGTGAAAGAAAAATTCACAACACAAGCCAGTGCTGAAGTGTCGTTTATGCAGGGCACATTTGCTGCACTGTCGTCAGATTTTTGCTTCCTTCTTGATGGTTCTTTACGGTATGTTACTTGACATCAAGTGAGTTTTGTTGCATGTGTGTATATGCACTCGCTTGCTTGTTGATCGCTGTACAGCAGAAAGTGCGATCAATACCGTCGTTGTGACGGAAGAAATCTGGATGCATGTTGTGTGTCTGTGTTGTGTGACTGTCAGCTTGGGGTTTGTTCTTTTTAGAAAAGTTTCCATAGCGGAGCAACTCGTCCCGGGACAGACCCGGTTTCCTATGTCCGCCGGTTGATCAATCATGTTAATTAACACTCGCAAACCACGTCGTTGCGTCCCGATAAAATTCCATGGAATTTTCATAGCCTCCCATCACTCATCGACGATCTGTTGCATTTTGAGTCTCACCATGTGTCTATTGATTTATGCAACGTTCGCTTATATGTTATGCAACATACGAAGAAGAGTCTATTCTCTTTGGTGTAATTCTGCTGATGTTCCGTTTTCCTAACGGTTGATCGTCAGAGAACTTGTTGATTAATTTTTATGTAATCACTCCCGTTGTCATGATATAATATTTATGCTTTTTTTTAGACGTTTTGCTGCAATATCTGAGGAAGAGTTTATTGTCTTGATTATAATTGTGCTAAGGGTTAACTTTTAGGGAACTTGTTGATGAATCTTTATGTAATCACTACCGTCTTCTTGATATAATACTTATTCTTTTTTTTTAAACGATTTGCTGCAATATCTGAGGAAGAGTTTATTGTCTTGATTATAATTGTGCTAATCGTTAACTTTTAGGGAATTTGTTGATGAATCTTTATGTAATCACTCCCGTCTTCTTGATATAATATTTATGCTTTTTTTTTAGACGATCTGCTTCATTTTGAGTCTAAACATCTGAGCCACAGTTTTTTGTCTTCAGTATAATATTTGTGAAGATGTTCAATTTTTCCACCGACAAATTTTCAATGACTTTGTGGAATTTATTGATAATTATAAAAATCCCTTTCCTTGTCTCAACAGAAAATGTATACATATATATTTTTACCAATATAATACGTTATTCTGAAAAATATTTTATTATCTGATTAAGGAAATAAATAAATAATACTGCTTAAATACTTTCCAATAAAATTTCCTGATTGGAAAGTATGTAAGATCAATCCACAAAGGTTCGATATTACAGAAGCCTAATTAGACGGCTCTTGAAAAAAATTGGCAATCGGTAGATTGAAGCAGAGTCGAAAGAAGAGGTTTTGTAAGGATTCCGGATGAATCATCCCCCGTGCATCTTGACGAGTATAGGGCAAGCTGTTCGCGCCTCAACAATGGGCGGCGATGCCTAATCATAAAAAGATTCACTGTTCGCGGGCTGCGTGTAATCTGAATAAAATATACGATCGAATCGATAGATAAAGGACAATGCTCTTTTCACATCGCCAAGAGTGAGGAGAGGCGCTCGAGCTGTTCTTTACTTCCCCCTTTTCTCCTCATTTCTCTTTTCTCTTGCTTTGCGTCTTTCTCTTTCTCTCTCTCACTTCTTTTCGCTCATTCACTCAATCTCCGTCTCTGTTTTTTTTTCTCTCCGCGTCTCTCGACAAAGGAACTCCTTCTATGCAAATTAAATGCTGTTTCCATAACCATTCGTCCGTTCCATTGAGTGAGGTTCGCCCGTTCGTCGGTTCGCTCTCGGTTCTTTGTCATCAAGGTAAAGGGAATTTTCACAAGGGACCCGCGCACGCTCTCTCAGCTTTCTCTCCCTTTTCCTCTTTCCCTCTCTGCCGTTTGCCTCACCCCCGAGAACCTTCGTCCACCCTAACCCCATTTCGCTAAATATACCCTCTCAATCACTTGTATTCTCGGGCTCGTGGGTGTTTTCGCATTTTTATTTTCTTTATTTTTCATTCGCTTCTGCCAATACTTCAATAATCAAAGCAATGATGGAGATCGTTTCTCTCCGCAATATCAATCAGCAACAATATCGTTTTTGTGATCCCTTTTATCCTACGTTGACAAAAATGCGCGGAATTCAATGCCGGAATGAACGTAGGTTTAAAAAATATTATATGAAGAAATAGTGTAAGCGTTTTATTAAAAACAAAAAAATATAAGTTAATTTTTTAAAAAATTGTATTGAATCTTCAGAAACTAAAAAAAAGTCTGTCGAAAATTCAGAATTCAGTCCTTCGTTAGGTTGAAACCTGATCAATTACGATGAAAATAATCTTAATCGGGTCTCGCTACTTCATTACTTCAAATAATTATGGTTTTATTTTCATTATGGTTTATTAAGATAATCATATAAATTCTTCCATATTTATGATTAGCGGAAGAATTTCAATGAAACAATATCACATTGAAGTAGAATAAGTGCTTAAATTTTAACAATAAAAGTACATTGTATGTGCCCGACGATGAGAATAATGATGTGGCTACAAATCGATTTGTAGCCGCACACAAAACAACACCAATCATAAATTTCATCTCCAAAACCGCTGAAAGTCTGTATGAAGGGGGCGCGTTTCATTTTTTAAAATTAACATCGTAGAATATTCGATAAAAAACCATAACACAAAATTATTTATTCCGTTATTTCGGTAATAACGTGTTCGTTATTACCGAAATTCGTATTCGTTATTACCGAAATTCCCTAGTAAATTACAGAAAAGCAGCAATATATTTGCAAGAAAATTCTGCTATTGGTCTAGTCGTTCAAGATGGTCTGAATAGGAGAAATTATATCCCTGCACTCCTGATGAAGAAAAAAAACCATAACACAAAATCATTAATTCCATAATATTACCGTATATTTTTCCATACTAATTACCGTATAATTCCATAATTAGTTATTCCGTAATAAATGACAGAAAAACGGCAATATATGTGCAAGGAAATTTTGATGTCGGTCCAGTCGTTCAGGATAGTCGGAATATGAGAGAAAAATGTGCGAGAACATACTCTGCACGTTTGTAGGAGAAACTATAAAACCATAACAAAAAAATATTTATTTCGTAAATAACCAAATCGAGCAATTCCGAAACTAATCATATTTTTACAACCCTAATTCACTCGAGTCCCAAGATATTATATGCTTCGGTCAATCAGCGATTTAAAGAGCATTGTCAATGCTCGTTACGCGGTTATTGGTGACGATCGGGTAGTCTTATTTAAGCACCCGATAGAAGCAGAAAAATACGCGCTTCATATTCTTATCAACACCGTAGAATTAAAAAAACAAACCATAACACAAAATCATTTATTCCATAATATTACCGTATATTTTCCATACTAAATACCGCATAATTCCATAATTATTAGCGTAATTAGTTATTCCGTAACAAATGACAGAAAAACGGCAATATATGTGCAAGAAAATATTGCTGTCGATCCACTCGTTCAGGATGGTCTGAATGCGAGAAAAAAATGAAGAAAAAAAACCATGTCACAAAATTATTTATTCCGTAAATAACCAAATCGAGCAATTCCGAAACTAATAATATTTTTACAACCCTAATTCCCTCGAGTCCCAAGATATTATATGCTTCGGTCATTCAGCGATTTAAAGAGCATTGTCAATGCTTGTTTCGCACTTATTGGTGACGTTCGGGTAGTCTTATTTAACCAGCCGATAGAAACAGAAAAATACGCGCTTCATTTTCTTATTAACATCGCAGAATTAAAAAAAACAAACTATAACACAAAATCATTTATTCTATAATATTACCATATATTTTCCATACTAAATACCGTATAAATCCATAATTATTAGCGTAATTATTTATTCCGTAACAAATGACAGAACAACAGCAATATCCCGTGCAGAAATTAGTTCGGGCAGCCGTGATTAAATAAGGAACCTTTTTAGGTATAAACGTGGCATCCACAATAGGGAATCTACTCTAGAACCCTACCAGGCTCAACAGAGGCGGCCACGACAAACTTCGGGGCCTAATCAGGCTTAAATGTGGAACGCTCACTAGGGTCGCCCATATTGAGCCTCTAAAGGCCCCGTACTTCAAGCGTGACTAGCCTAGTAGGGCCAAGTCAGAGTCCCAACTATTTTTTATGTTGCTGTCGGCCCAGTCGTTCAGGATGGTCTGAATGCGAGAGAAAAATGAAGAAAAAAAGCATGTCACAAAATGATTTATTCCGTAAATAACCAAATCGAGCAATTCCGAAACTAATAATATTTTTACAACCCTAATTCCCTCGAGTCCCAAGATATTATAGGTCGGTCGGATATAGCTTCGGTCATTCAACGATTTAAAGAGCATTGTCAATGCTCGTTCCGCGGTTATTGGTGACGATCGGGTAGTCTTATTTAAGCACCCGATGGAAGCAGAGAAATACGCGAATCGGGCTCTCCGATAGCGAAGAAATTACGTGCCGGGTACAAAGAGTGCCGCGGGCCTCAGCTCGCCCGGTAATGATGCAGCTTCGTGAACGCGCGCGCAACCGTTTACGCTGAGAGCAGTAGAGGGAAGCGAGCGGCGCGCTTCGCTCTTGGTGCTTGCTGCTCGGCACACAAACTCTCGCTCACTCGCTTCTGTATTGCTTGGTTGCCTCTGAACAGAAGCAAGAGGAGAGCGCTTCTAGTATGGTAGAGGGAAGTATATAGAGAAACCCCTTTTCGCCTCTCATCCTCCTCGAATAGCATCACCGTCGCAGTATCTCTCGACGGGCGTACGACTATCCTCTCCTCGACTCTTGTATTATATTATAGTCTCCTCGTATTGGCTCGCGATAGGTAGAAGCAGGTAGTTCGCGTGGAAGAGAAGGCAGGACGGTAGGCAGGTCCACGGTCGTAAAGAAAACCGCGAGCTATGCCAACGGTGACATTAATAATACGTATGCTGCTGCTGTTGCCGCTGCTATTGCCGCTACTCGATTCTACTCGCTGTATGTGTCTTAAAAAGTCTTAGCACCCGGATCGTAATACAGTACAATATCTCATAAATTTTATCAAATTCGATACAATCCACGAATATTATTAATTAATTAATAGCTAAATTTCAAAGACTGTACGAAAATACGTAAGTTTGAAATTGAGTGAAAAACTATTAACAATAATGTGAAAAAGTAGCCAATAAAAAAAGTAGGAAGAATAATTTGTTTTCAACACAAGACCCAATTTATTTATTTTTGAATATATTTAAATATGTTAAAGAATTTTCAAGCTACATGCAAATTGGCTTTATAAAATGTTCGAGTAATTATTTTGCAACTTCCTATGCGTAATATATGGAATCTCGCGAGTTTCTGCGAATTTATGTGTGAATTAAAAAATCGATTGTTTAAAAAAAAAAATTCTTTTGTACCACGTGAAATTCTAAGCAAATCTGATGAGGTGTGACCTTATGGGGAATTCCACTGTATGTATACTGCTTCCAATTATTTTCTTCTCCCACCTCATCCTACTCCTTCCTCTTCATCCATTCGCTCCTTCTCATCTCGTTCTTTATTCGCCTCTTCGTTTTTCTCTTCTCCTCCTCTCATATCCTCCGCGTCGTAAGTCGTTGCAGTATTCCTGCTATTCGCTGCGACTCGTTGGTTTGCGAGCCGCGGCGATCGTCGAGTTCTCGTATCGGCGTCGATGATCGACCGGTTGACGACCCACCTGCTCGACGATGATTAACCGCTAATTGGTAATTAAGAAACAATGCCGATTTTCAATCGTCGTTCATCAGAGAAAGAGAGAAAGAGAAAGACATCAATAAGAGAGCGGGTTGCTTGAACTCTGCCAAGAGAACAACATCATCCCCTCAAGATCAAAAGAAGGAATTCTTATTGGGCTACAGCAAAACGAAGCAGCCGATAAAATTGCAGTTCCAAAGTGTCCGATAAATTTTTTGTCGTGCATCAGTAATGTTCGAGACAACGATCCACGTATTTACTAAATGATATATATCACACTCGAAGAAAAAGAAAGAAGAAGAAGAAGAAGAAGATGAAGTCTGCATGAAGAACTTGAAAATGATGATGCTCACCTTTTCAGAATTATTCTCAATTAATATTCACTCTGTATCGCTAGTATAAAACAAGATTAATGTACGTCGTTGGTTGTAACTGTGATATTCAAGATATATAGCACAAATTTTAATATGCTTTCGCTATTTGCCAATTCTTTTATCGCCTCATAACACGTCATATTTCACGCACTCCAACTCGTTCTGGCTCAAGTCTCTCTATTCCCCTTCCCTTATGTACTTTACCGGTTGTTAGATGTCAGTCTGACCGTGGCCCGAAGACATTATTAGAGGGACGTATAGTCTCATGCTCACAAGCAATATATGTTCGTCAAACCATCGAGCGAGTCGAACGTTGTACAGTTGCGCCTGTTTCAACGTTTATAACTTAGGGTCGTAATATCGTGACGACTCGTCGAATAGAATATATTGGTTACTGTCATTCTCTCTATGCTATGAAGTACTGGATGTATACGAACTAGTATCTGTTTCTGTTAATCGAGCGTCGTTTCTATACGTCGCTATTTAAGTACTCCCATGTAATAGTCTCGACACTCTCATAGATACAATCACCGTTATATTTCAGCGCGAATCAAACGAGAACATAGCAATAAATGAAAAAGGTGCGTTTAACGATTTTGCACTGTCAGTTAATGAAATTAAAAATCAGCCACGTAAATACAAAGATTAACATACTGAAACTGAATTTGTTTGTATGTACATGCAAATTATCGTGGCTTTGATTCGAGATCAAGTGGGAATCGGTGGGAAATTCTTCGATGGAAAACTTTATGCTAATGAACGTTATTATTGAATTAAATATATATAAGAGTTCAACGAGGATTCCTGATAAGGATCGGATCGTTCTGTCGATCTCGGGACTGTATGGGGCACACATGTAATCCCATAATATATAGTCTATTCTATGCGACAATACATTTTTTTAAATTAATAGAATTAAATTAAATAAATAGAATATTCGATAAGAACCATAACACAAAATTATTTATTCCGTAATACGTTATTACCGAAATTCTGTAATAAATGACAGAAAAGCAGCAATATATTTTCTAGAAAATCCAGCTATTGGTCTAGTCGCTCAAGATGGTCTGAATTGGAGAAACTATATCGGTGCATTCCTGATGACGAAAAAAACCATAACACAAAATCAGTAATTCATTAATATTACCGTATATTTTCTATACTAAGTACTCCCATGTAATAGTCTCGACACTCTCATAGATACAATCACCGTTATATTTCAGCGCGAATCAAACGAGAACATTGCAATAAATGAAAAAGGTGCGTTTAACGATTTTGCACTGTCAGTTGATGAAATTAAAAATTAGCCACGTAAATACAAAGATTAACATACTGAAACAGAATTTGTTTGTATGTACATGCAAATTATCGTGGCTTTAGTTCGAGATCAAGTGGGAATCGGTGGGAAATTCTTCGATGGAAAAATTTATGCTAATGAACGTTATTATTGAATTAAATATATATAAGAGTTCAATGAGGATTCCGAATAAGGATCGGATCGTTCTGTCGATCTCGGGACTGCATGGGGCACACACGTAATCCCATAATATATAGTCTATTCTATGCAACAAGTTCGTCGACGAATGAACATATTTTTTTAATTTCAATTTTTCAATTTTTTCACGAATGATTGTAGTAATTAAATTAGGTGGTAGAGATGATGAATATTTATTGACTATCGGCTCGCGATTACGTGAAGTAATCGCAATTATAACTATTTTTCAACCCAAGAGCACATTTAGATAATTTGTTTAAATCCTAGTGTGTAATAAACTTTATTGACTTTGCATAAACGGTTTTTTGCATTCATTTTATATTATATTAGGGCTATATAAAATAGACATCTTCTCATCAATGTTTCCCACGTTCCTGTACGAGCGTTTTTGTGTCAGTGTGTGTTAAAAATGCCAATCGGCTTGGCAGATTCTCGATTTGGGTGTGGGATTCAGGATAACGAAGAGGGAAAAAAATTCTAGTAATCTTTGGATGCATGTATATCGGAGGTGAATCCGCGCAGCTCGTTCAATCGGGACGTAAACTGTGGACGATTTGCCGCAGGTGCTAGTGCGTTCTTTCATTCGTCACTTCGTCGTTTCCACTCGGATGTATGTATGCACATTGCAAATCTGTCCCGAGGTTATTTTATTTTATTTTTTTTTACAGCGTCCAAGCTTGTGTACCTGCGCCGTGATGGTCGCTGGTATTAAGGGGTTTCGTCTGTGTTCGTTTGAAGCGCTCGATCCGGCTCCCATCATGTAAATCCCGGCGTGAGAGGAAGAGAGATAGAGAAAGAGCTAGCTCTACTGATACGCCCAAGTGAAAAGCTATTTGCAAAAAGAGCTATAACAATATCTGCATAAGGCATAATATGCGCGTGCAGCGATGAGGCAAAGGCAGGTAGTTAGCGTAGCGTTTCATTAGGCAGATAAGGCAATCAAGCAGCGAGCACTGGGCATCGAGAACGCCAAATGGTATGTGCGTTTCTGTACGTAAGTACGGCATACGTAGCTGCGGACGTGTTTCATCGTTTATAGAAGCACAAGATGGCTTTCAGGGCAAGGTATTCTAATAATAAGCAAAGAGATGCAGTGCTCACGGTCGTAATATGGAATCCTGAGAATTTTATAGGAATAAATGACAGAAAAGCAGCAATATATTTGCAAGGAAATTCTGCTATTGGTCTAGTCGTTCTGGATGGTCTGA
The DNA here is from genome assembly GCA_963970395.1 of Ephialtes manifestator. NCBI lineage: Eukaryota > Metazoa > Arthropoda > Insecta > Hymenoptera > Ichneumonidae > Ephialtes > Ephialtes manifestator. The sequence continues at coordinate 29,803,952 of OZ019976.1, read as the reverse complement.
ATGCGAGAGAAAAATGTCCGAGAAACATATTCTGCACGTTTGTAGGAGAAACTATATCGCTGCGTTACTGATGTTAACTCAGCCCACGTAAATGAGGCGTTGTTAAACGACTCCAGACATCTTTTTCAACATCCGTATTACTTGAATGTACAAACCAAATGATCTTCCAGATATACTCACTAATAGATGCAAAGGGATGTACTTGTACAAGTTCCACGAGTGTATGTGAGAGTATCTGCGAGAGTATTTGTGAGAGTGTCTGTGAGAGTGTCTGTGAAAGTGTCTGGGAGAGTGTCTGTGAAAGTATCTGTGAGTGTCTGTGAGAGTGTCTGTGAGGGTGTCTGTGAGAGTGTCTGTGAGAGTGTCTGTGAGAGTGTCTGTGAGAGTGTCTGTGAGAGTGTCTGTGAGAGTGTCTGTGAGAGTGTCTGTGAGAGTGTCTGTGAGAGTGTCTGTGAGAGTGTCTGTGAGAGTGTCTGTAAGAGTGTCTGTGAGAGTGTCTGTGAGAGTGTCTGTGAGAGTGCTGTGAGAGTGTCTGTGAGAGTGTCTGTGAGAGTATCTGTGAGAGTGTCTGTGAGAGTGTCTGTGAGAGTGTCTGTGACAGTGTCTGTGAGAGTGTCTGTGAGAGTGTCTGTGAGAGTGTCTGTGAGAGTGTCTGTGAGAGTGTCTGTGAGAGTGTCTGTGTGAATGCATGTGAGAGTGTCTGTGAGAGTGTCTGTGAGAGTGTCTGTGAAAGTGTCTCTGAGAGTGTCTGTGAGAGTGTCTCTGGAAGTGTCTGTGAGAGTGTCTGTGAGAGAGTCTGTGAATGTGTCTCTGAGAGTGTCTGTGGGAGTGTCTGTGAGAGTGTCTGTGAGAGTGTCTGTGAGAGTGTCTGTGAGAGTGTCTGCGAAAGTGTCTGCGGAAGTGTCTGTGAGTGTCTGTGAGAGTGTCTCTGAAAGTGTCTGCGAGAATGTCTATGAAAGTGTCTGTGAGAGTGTCTCTGGAAGTGTCTGCGAGTATGTCTATGAAAGTGTCTGTGAGAGTCTCTGCAAAAGTATCTGTGAAAGTGTGTATGAAAGTGTCTCTGGACGTGTCTGCGAGAATGTCTATGAAAGTGTCTGAGAATAACTGTGAAAATGTATGTGAGAGTGTCTGTGAGTGTCTGCGAGAGTGTCTGTGAGAGTGTCTGTGAGAGTGTCTGTGAGAGTGTCTGTGAGAGTGTCTGTGAGAGTGTCTGTGAGAGGGTCTGTGAGAGTGTCTGTGAGAGTGTCTGTGAGAGTGTCTGTGAGGGTGTCTGCGAGAGTGACTCTGAAAGTGTCTGCGAGAATGTCTATGGAAGTGTCTGTGAGAGTGTCTGTGAAAATGTCTGCGAAAGTGTCTGCGAAAGTGTCTGCGAAAGTGTCTGTGAAAGTGTCTATGAAAGTGTCTGTGAAAGTGTCTGTGAAAGTGTCTGTTAGGGTGTCTCTAGACGTGTCTGCGAGAATATCTATGAAAATGTCTGAGAATAAGTGTGAGAGGATGGCTGTCAGAGTGCTATGAGAGTGTCTGTAAGAGTGCTATGAGAGTATCTGTGAGAATGTCTGTGAGAGTGTCTATGAAAGTATTTGTGAGAATGTCTGTAAGAGTGATCTGTGAGAGTGTCTGTGAGAGGATTTGTGAACGTGTTTGTGACCATGTTTGAAAGAGTATCTGTAGCTATTTCGATTTTGTACGACCTTATTATTTTGAAATTTGTTCTTTTAGTCTAGTAGATCAGGATGCTATGAAATCGCGGCAAAAATGTGCGTGAGCACATTTTGCACGCTTGTTTATGAAACTATATTGATATATTGCTGAGGCTGGCCTGCCGATGTAGTCCCAACCCACGTGAACGAGGCGCGCTGTCAAACGACTTCAGGACTCCACGTCAACGAGCGTATTACCTGAGTGTACAGACCTAATACCCGGCGCGGGCGATCGTCGGTCTTCTCTTACGGCACGGATCGCCAAGTTGCAGGACGTAAGCCGTGTGCGTATCAAAGGAGATTATACACGCACGTATTATAAACGCAGCCGTCTCGCCATAGCCGAAGACCGCGATCACGAAAGAAGCATCACGGGAACGCCTTGATCGCGGGAGATCGCGGCCATGCAACGTATGAATCGTGTCGGCGAAATAAATCTCTTGATTGTCTGCCACCTGCCGTCTCATACACGTTCCTTCGGTGGGTTATACCGCACGCAGGTCCTAGCTACGTATGTCCTCATAAATTATGTCCTTTTAATAAGTATCACGCGATATCGATAATAATTATAATGACGATTGATTATTCTTTTTAATAATATTGAAACGATAAGATTTCTACCTATTTCGGCTCGTCTAACGAATAAAATTGTAGTGCATCTTTTTCATGGCCAGCCAATTTTATAGAGATTAAGAATATTAGATAATATTCCAAAAACCGCAGAAAAAAATAGTTTCATATTCCTAGACAATTGAATAAACCTCTTTAAAATTCCCATAAATCATTGAACCTATTTCCATTTGACTAATCACTTTTTGACATCATTACGATTTCAAATAAGTGCACGGAGAAAAATCATTTGCTAGCATAGTGACAGCAAACTTTATTTGTTGGCCTAGAAAATGTATTTGCTGGCCTAAGAAATAATTTTGCTGGCCTAAGAAATAATTTTGCTGGCCTAGCAAATTTTTTTGTTGGTCTAGTAAATAATTTTGCTGGACTAGCAAATTTTTTTGCTGGTCTAGTAAATAATTTTGCTGGCCTAAGAAATAATTTTGCTGGGCTAGCAAATTTTTTTGCTGGTCTACTAAATAATTTTGCTGGCCTAAGAAATAATTTTGCTGGCTTAGCAAATTTTTTTGCTGGTCTAGTAAATAATTTTGCTGGCCTAAGAAATAATTTTGCTGGCCTAGCAAATTTTTTTGCTGGTCTAGTAAATTTTTTGACAAGCCTAGCAAATAATTTGTGTTAGGTTAAGAAATAAGGCTTCGCTGTCACTATATTAGCAACTGATTTGTTGACGCAACAAAACTTTTCTCTCCGTGTGTTCTTAATATCATCAACGACATTTATATTTAAAAATAATTTCTCCTTGACCACGGTCCAAATTCTAATAAAATTAAACTCTTTTCTTTGGGTATTCTTTCTTGTCTCAGTTTAAAATTTATCATTCAGTTGACTTTTTCAGAACACAGACAATGTAAAAAAAAAGAAATGCTGTCGAAAATGAGCAGGCGTTACTTTTACAGAGCGTTAACGAGCACGATTATATTATTTATAGGTATATATAATGTACATCGGGGTTGGCCATAAGAGCAGTACTTAGTTACTTACCCGAAGTGAATGCTCGTCGCTCGTTTTTCTTTATTGCTTACGAGAATGGAAGGGGAGAGCGGTTGCATTACCAGAGCCTACCTATAGGGTGGCAAGACCGATTGCCCGATCTGCGGGAATCTCGGGAATACCTTAAACCATAATTAAGCGTGAAATGGCCCCCGATCTTCGCCGGCGGAACGTTTATACCAGAGGAATCCCTTTTAATGCCGCGACGTCGTTGTATCGTCGTACCGACGATGGGGAAGTCGCCACGCCGCTGTGTATATTATAGATCCAATGCTGTCGCGAGATTTGCCGACACTGAATGCGCGCATTCATGCGCATGCGATGAGGATCGCATCCACGCACGCACTCTTCGAGCTCCTGAGAGGAAAACATATGAACTTTCATCTGACGGACACCCCATGTGTCTTCGTATATGCTTAACTTGATAAAGCAATTTGACCCTCACGAGAGGATATTTTCACGCGTGCCCCGACGATCCCCTCAACGACCCCCAGTCACCGATGATGTCGGAACCGTTTACCGTCTATGTGTTGCATTTTGTGGCCCCACGAACGATCATCCGTGTCTCGTGCCCGTGAGATTCCCTCCATTTGTCGGATGCTTATAAATCCGACGGTTACAAAAGCTGGCACAGTCATTGGCACCTTAAAAGGGATTCTTAAACTTGCCATTTTGTTTGTTAGGCTTTGGGGAAGTTATAGATTTTTTTTGTGTTCTTGTGGATGAGGAAGAAATTTGCAGAAAGTTAGATAGATTATTTATAATAGATTAATTAAGGGGAATATACATTTTTTTAAATTAGTTGATAAATATTATTAAAATATGACATCAATAGGGTCAATTTGTTCGCCGGTTAATTAGTTGACTAAAGCGATTTATAAAAAAGAAAGTTAATTTCAACAAAGTATTTTTATTTTTAATTCGATTGAATTTAATTAACAATGTTAATTAAACTTAAAAAAAAATCGGAAAATTATTTTAACTTTCCGATAACGAAATATATTATATATTTTTTTAAATTAAATTAATTTTAATTCCAATTAATTTAATTACATTTAATTAATTAAATTTTAATAAAATAAATTAATTATTTTAATTTTTCGATAACGAAATATATTATATATTTTTTTAATTAAATTTTTTTTCCGTTTGACTTATGTACGTCATTAGTTGATTGAAAAAAATGATGTTATTAAATAATTTTTTTCTCTCCAGGCTTCAAAGCAAATAACGTTGGATTTTTTTTCACTTTTTTTTTGAGGGTCGATTTCATATTGTATATAATTTTAGATCGGAACTATTGATTTCAGATATTTTCAAAAACTTGGAGAAATACGTTCTGCATTTCCTAATAGGCCAATAACTGTATAGTTGACCCTATGAAAGCATCATATGAGACTCGAAATGCGGCGAGAGAAGTAATCGCTCTACGTTTTACCGCAATCAACGAACCTTGCGTGTAATTGGGGTTAGACACAGCACACACCACGGTAATTCTTCACTTCTCACACAGCGGTAAGTACGTAATCGGATGTCTCGTCTAGTCCCTATATAGTATTGCGGTAAGCGTAGGGAACAATTTTATTTTCGAGGGTGCAACAGCAGCATGTATACCAAAACGTTTTGATAGAACGTGTCTTCCTTCCTTAAACAAGAAAAAAAGGGGAAGAGTTAATAAAGCAATTTGATATATGGGAGATAATTATTTTAGATATAAGTACACTGCTGCGGTTTCTAACTATACAACCAACAGATCTATAGAGAATTCTATGCCAGATCGACAAACAGCCATTTTTGCTACGAAATAAAATTATTAATATATTATTAATATATTAATCAGTGTTTAAAAAATAATAATAATAATAATGAGGATAATGCCATTTTTACACTTATAATAAAAAACGTCTTCCATTAAATGAATGTCACAAAAAATCTCCAGCCATTTTTTGCTACGAAATAAAATTATTAATATATTATTAATATATTAATCAGTGTTTAAAAATAATAATAATAATAATGAGGATAATGCCATTTTTACACTTCTAATAAAAAAAAATCTTCTATTAAATGAATGGCATAAAAAAAATGAAATTTGTATTTAGTGAATAATGCGAATATAATACAAAATATATTTATCAATAAGTAGTTTCGTAGAATAAAAAAAATAAAAATATAGAAACTTACAGAAATTAATTAAATCACTTTCATCTTGACTCTCAAAAAAAAAAAAAAATTATACATTTTTTTTGACATCTTTGCATTTCCAATTTACATTTAATTATACTATTAATTTATGACTGCTAGATAAATCTTTTTGATTTTTAATAAAATCAAAAAAATTTGTAATTACTCGTATAAATATGATGGAAATAAGCATTGAAGCCAATAAATATCCCCAAGACATATGGTTAGACACAGGACTAACTACCAGACAGTCGGTGTCGGGAAATTAGTTATTGCTGTTGGAGGAAAATTATGCGATTGCGTAAAATGACTAGTCGACGAAAACATATATATACAATGTACGTTCCAGTGGGCGTGGCAGAAACAGTTGCTAAAACGTACACACGCCTATAATGTTGCAGGAGAAACGCAGAAACGAGATTTAAATTTAAGGATGAAATTCTATTGATCATCGAGTTCGTATACTCTGTATACATTTAAATATATGCTGTCAACTACATATATGTGCTGTCGAGCAACGAAGCGATTATCCGCTTTTCCGGGACGTTGCAAATGCAGTACTGCTTCGCAACGTGATCACTCGAGCATTTCAAAATATCGTTGCGTTAATACTGTTGTTGTCAGTCACACAGGTTGCACCTGGGAGAAAAGCTCCACTTTTTTTTCTCGATAAAGCGAACTAGTATACTTTGTACGATACAATTCCGAAAGTCACCGAACTGGTTCAATTAACATTTCTTTTTTTTTTTCTTTTTTTGTTTTTTTCCTTTCCTGCCCGTCATTGGGTGTATACACTGCATAACACGAACACGTGGAAAATATTAATTTCACCTGTCTCACCATAGAGTTTCAAATGCTGTTATAGGAGGGTCCCAACATGTGTACAGAGTAACTAGTTGCTGAGATAATGCTCGCCGATTGACAGACTAATATTCCAGACTGGCAAATAACGCACAAACATTTTCCTTATATACAGTCTCGTTCATTATATGGCTTAAGTTATACTTCTTGACATTTATCCTACCAGACAAACCAGGGCCTCTGTCGTACCTTTGGCTTTATCGATCAACGATCTATACTACTATGCTACTATGTCTACTCGACGAGAAAGTGTGTACTTGTAATGAATATTAGATACTTGGTAACCATGAGGAAAAACTTTTTACTAGACGCACTGGGTAGTGCAAGACATTTTTATCGATCGTTGATAATATAATGAAATTAGATCGAGACTGAGATTATTCGGACAATGAGTTAGGCTTGTTTATTATAGGACAGGGTGGGATAATTTAAAACAGAGGATAAGTTGAACCTAGGGATAGTAAAGGATAATTTTAAATAACGATTAAAACGATAATTAAAAAGGATAGAAAGTAGAACCTTTCACATTGCTTCCTCATTATTCATTGCTTTTTACAAAGTTTCCTCTATGAGGAAGCCAAAGTTGATTTATGTATTTCCTCATAGAGGTAGCTTTGTAAAATGCAACCTTATTTAAAATCATGATAAAAAAACTTGTAAACGGTATTTTCTGTGGTAGAATATGCGACTTAAGAACGATAGTGAAGGCCAAAGTCGATATCTTAAAGATAACAAAATTTAGGTTGGGTTTTCCAACCAAAAGTCGGATCTGTGAATTTTGAAATCAGAACCGACCAAAAGTGACTTTTCCAAAAATCATCGTAAAAATGCATGTAACGGGTACTTTCTGAGGTACAATATGCGATTTGGAAACGATAGTGAAGGCCAAAATTCGATATCTTGAGGAAAACAAATTTTAGATTCTTTAGGTTGGATTTTCCGACCAAAAGTCAGATCTGTTAATTCTGAAATCAGAACCCGTGCAGAAATTAGTTCGGGCAGCCGCGATTAAATAAGGGGCCTTTTTAGATATAAACGTGGCATCCACAATAGGGAATCTACTCTAGAACCCTACTAAGCTCAACAGAGGCGGCCACGATAAACTTCGGGGCCTAATCAGGCCTAAATGTGGAACGCTCACTAGGGTCGCCCATATTGAACCTCTAAAGACCCCGTACTTCAAGCGTGACTAGCCTAGTAGGGCCCCTAATAGAACTGGGGCAAACTAGAAAGGGCCAAGTCAGAGCCTTAACTATTTTTCTACACGAGAACCGACCAAAAGTGACTTTTTCAAAAATCATCGTAAAATGGCTTGTAAACGGTATTTTCTGAGGTGCAATATGCGACTTGAGAACGATAGTGAAGGCTAAAATTCGATATCTTGAAGAAAAAAAAAATTTAGGTTCTTTAGATTGGATTTTCCGACCGAAAGTCGGATCTGTGAATTCTGAAATCAGAACCCGTGCAGAAATTCGTTCGGGCAGCCGCGATTAATTAAGGGGCCTTTATAGGTACAAAAATGGCATACACAATAGGGAATCTACTCTAGAATCCTACTAGGCTCAACAGAGGCAGCCACGACAAACTTCAGGGCCTAATCAGGCTTAAATGTGGAACCCTCACTAGGGTCGCCCATATTAAGCCTCTAAAGGCTCCGTACTTCAAGCGTGACTAGCCTAGTAAGGTCCCTAATAGAACTGGGGCAAACTAGAAAGGGCCAAGTCAGAGCCCCAACTATTTTTCTATACGGGAACCGACCAAAAGTGACTTTTTCAAAAATCATCGTAAAATGGCTTGTAAACGGTATTTTCTGAGGTACAATATGCGACTTGAGAACGATAGTGAAGGCTAAAATTCGATATCTTGAAGAAAAAAACAATTAGGTTCTTTAGGTTGGATTTTTCGACCAAAAATCGGATCTTTGAATTCTGAAATCAGAACTGACCAAAAATGACTTTTCCAAAAATCATCGTAAAAATGCATGTAACCTGCACTTTCTAAGGTACAATATGCGACTTGAGAACGATAGTTAAGGCCAAAATTCGATATCTTGAAGAAGAAAAATGTAGGTTCTTTAGGTTGGATTTTTAGACCGGAAGTCGGATCTGTGAATTCTGAAATCAGAACCGACCAAAAGTGACTTTTCCAAAATCATCGTAAAAATGCATGTAACCGGCACTTTTTGAGGTACAATATGCGACTTGAGAACGATAGTGAGAGTCAAAATACGATATCTTGATGAAAAAAAAAATTTAGTTTGGGTTTTCCCCCGGAAGTGCGATCTGAGAATTCTGGAATCAGAAACGGAAAAAAATAAATTTTTTAAAAATCATGGTAAAACGGCTTGTAAGCGATATATTCTGTGGTAGAATATGCGACTTGAGACCGTTAGTAAAGACCAAAATTCGATATACTGAAAAAAAAATTTACTTTGGATTTTCCGACGGCAAGTCGGATCTGTGAATTCTGAAATCAGAAATGGAAAAAAGTGACTTTCTATTGTAATCATGGTAAAAAGTCTTGTAACCGGTAACAAGGAGACTTAATCGATATCCGAAAAGGACGATCTTATTCCGAGCAGTTTGTTCCCCGTTGGCGGTTTGCGTTGCGCGGCAGCAGCAACAGCAGCACAAAGTAAAGTAGGTGGCTGACTGACTCCCCGACTGCTCGCTTCTATTGCGGGAGAAACATAAAGGACCCGGTGCAAAGGACTGTGTCATTGAGCTGCTGGCGAGAACCAAGCATAACATCACGGTACATATATTTTCTCCTGATCTGGAAAACAATACGCCGGGGAAGCTGAGACAGTGGCTGCGTGGCAGTACCGCGACGGTGAATTTATATGCGCTGTTGGTACGAGGCAATAACTTACGGGAACTTTGCACGAGCTACCACACTTCAGTTCTAGGCATTCTCACAGAGACAGAGAGTCGACTATCTTGGCTCCGTCCTGTCTCAAGCTCCCTTCGCAAGAGTCCTCGTATCTAAATAAGGACGAAACGGAAATGCCGTCCCATTTCTTCTTTCCGTTCTATCTCGGGGGCGCAAGAATAATACCAGATAGAAAAGTCGCGACTTCCCCTTGAGAGTCCTGCGATCGACGACTTTTCGATAGCCTGAAGCAAAAGAGGCGATCGCAGTACTCACTAGACAACAGGAAGTCATTCCAAAATTTTACTTCTTTTATTCGTCCAAAACAAAGTTTAACAAAATGGGTTCGTTATTTTTGCAATCAGCAGTAATTGTCAATTTTAGAGAGATTATAATATTTGAATAAATTCATATGAAATGAAAATACTTGCGTCCATTTGACTTTAAGGAATCGAATCACCCAAGAATTTACACACTTTTAAGTTTTGATTAAGAGTTGAAAAATGTGTGTGTGTTGGGTCCAATGGTTGGGTTTTCTTTCAGTGTGTTATTATTATTATTATTGTATTGTACCTCTTATAATTTTGACTCATCTTCTGCAATTTCTCTTGTAAACCAAATCATATTTTGCTAACTCGGATCCAAAAAACATACTGGAATTAATTTAGCTTGAGATGATTATTTATGTAAGGGATGATTTCGTGAATTTTATAAGCAGTAAGAATTTACAAAATGTCACGTATAAAAATCATGAATAACCAAATCATATATGTATACGTAAGATCAGGAAACAAATTTATATTTTGTTAAAATTTGTCACCAAATGTCTTTTGAAATCAATTCAGTTTCCAATGCACTGTATTTGAACATGCCAGGACTTTACAGCGTAGATTTAGATAATGTGATGGTTATTTATGTCCGGAACACTCGAGCGAATAGGGAAACGATAAATCCGACAATCATTTGTGTATATGTGTGTTCCGGTTGGGAGAATGGAGCGAGTTTCCCGGCGAGAACCGTCGATTCGTCAAGAAGGGCTTCGCGAATGCCTCTCTCAATGGCAACAAGCGGAAGGCTCACCCTCGACGCGGGCCATTCCGCACCCGCACAATACCCATGAATGGTCCCCTTTCTTATCCCGAGTACAGCACACGAGCGAGCAACCTCCAAACGCGGCATTGAAAGAAGCCTGAAAAATTTACTTACTTTGGTACACGTAACGCTTCACCCAAGAGAGGGACCCGGACACCGGACCTTACCGAAAAGGTGTATACCCGGGATAACTGTATTACGTTCCATTATACTTATCCCCAAACCGCTTCTATCGCAGTCTCCGTTCGGATCGACGGATAAAAACATCAAATCTGCATAAATCGACTTGTCAACCCATATAAAATAAGTATTTCCAATCTGGCAAAATTTTGTGTAGGCCAAATACAAAGGAGATGAATGGCCTCGACATTAAAATGGCTAATCGACCTGTCCAGAGAATTTTAAAGTCGAAAAATCGTAAGGACAATTTTTTCTACAAGGATACTTCAGAAGAAATAACATTTTTTGTTTACAATACATTTGAATATTCTTCTAACTTTTCATTACTATCTGTAGTATATTTGAAAAATATAAAATTGACTAATCGTTTATTAACTGGTAGTTTACCTGGAGCCATAGCAATTACGTTCCATTATACTTATCCCCAAACCGCTTCTATCGCAGTCTCCGTTCGGATCGACGGATAAAAACATCAAATCTGCATAAATCGACTTGTCAACCCATATAAAATAAGTATTTCCAATCTGGCAAAATTTTGTGTAGGACAAATCCAAAAGAGATGAATGGCCTCGACATTAAAATGGCTAATCCACTTATCCGAAGAATTTTAAAGTCGAAAAATCGTGAGGATAATTTTTTCTAAAAGGATACTTCAGAAGAAATAACATTTTTTGTTTACAATACATTTGAGTATTCTTCTAACTTTTTATTATTATCTGTAGTATATTTGAAAAATATAAAATTGAGTAATTGTTTATTATCCGGTCGTTTACCTAAAGCCATAGTAATAGTATCCATCAAGAGTCGCGGTAGCGACTCGACGCCAAGTTAAAAAAGAAATTATTGTACTTATTCCTAAATCGCTTCTCTCGCAGTTTCCTACGGATAAAAACATCAAATCTGCATAAATCGACTTGTCAACCCATATAAAATAAGTATTTCCAATCTGGCAAAATTTTGTGCAGGGCAAATCCAAAAGAGATGAATGGCCTCGACATTAAAATGGCTAATCGACTCACTTGGAGAATTTTAAAGTCGAAAAATCGTGAGGACAATTTTTTCTAAAAGGATACCTCAGAAGAAAAAACATTTTTTGGTTACAATACATTTGAGTATTTTTCTATCTTTTTATTATTATCTGTAGTATATTTGAAAAATATAAAATTGAGTAATTGTTTATTGTCTGGTCGTTTACCTGAAGCCATAGCAATTACGTTCCATTATACAATTTCCTAAATCGCTTCTCTCGCAGTCTCCGACGGATAAAAACATCAAATCTGCATAAGTCAACTTGTCAATCCATATAAAACAAGTATTTCCAATCTGGCAAAATTTTGTGTAGGCCAAATCCAAAAGAAATGAATGGTCTAGACATTAAAATGGCTAATCGACTTATCTGGAGAATTTTAAAGTCGAAAAATCGAAAGAACAATTATTTCTAAAAGGATATTTCAGATGAAACAACAATTCTTGTTTATTTTTTGTTTACAATACATTTGAGTAGCCTTCTAATTTTTTATTATCATCTCAGGTATATTTGAAAAATATAAAATTTACTAATTATTTATTATCCGAATATTTACCTAAAGCAATAGTAATTTAGGACATGAAGAAACTAAGCAAAATGTGAAATATAGCACTTCATGCACTGAAGGGTTAAACTTGACACAGAATGTTCCATATATTGTGAAAAGAAATCCATCAAGTATCCACATAATGTTGTATATACGACAGGTAGAGGGCCGTTAACACCATCTTTCTACATGTCGTATTGCACAGCCCGCGATATTTATTCACACGCATAAATTTCCTCAACGATTTATAGGTAGATATTCCAACTATTCAGTCGCATAAATGCAAATCGTAAGCGGTGCTGCAAACGAGAAACGATTTATAATTATAAAATAACGTCTCTATCTCTCTCTACTACCTGTAAACTTGATTTGCCACTACAACCATAAAATATCAATTTCGCCATAACCTACAATCTCCTTGCAGTGGACAACCTTTTTCTACATCTTTCAAGCATTACCTGATAATACAAACCTGATAACATAGAAAGTTATAAGTTGATTAATACGTAATGAAATAAAATCTATTCTGGGGCTGCAAAGATGCTTTTTTTAGCATAAGATACTGACAATAATAAGCTACGACAAGTTAATGGCATAACTTAGTTACAAGCCTACCTCACTTTGGTTCAGGACGAGGCGTCGGGCGTGATAGAGATATAATGAGACTCTGGCGCCAATTAATAATTAATAACCCGGATCTAAATTAAATGGGTTTAAGGGTCGCCGTGAGGGGTGCGTCTGTTGCCGATACGCCATGTACAACACGCCGTGGTACGATATGAATGCCATAGCGCGCGTGGTGTATCGGAAATGGCATTTGGGGGCTTGTTGAGGTGGCGAAGAAGGGAGATCGCAGGTTTGTATGCATAACAGGCGTGTGCGAGAGCGAGAAACTGTTATATGAACGAGGGTGAGGGGTTGCACTGTGTTGGAGGGTGACTCGGGGTGCCCCGAACTCAGAATAAGCCACCCGGGGCCCAGGGGTTGTTGCTGCATTATTTATGGCTGCCATCGATCATCGTCCGGCGTTGCTAACCCTGCTACAACTTGAGGACCCCACTAATCGCCATATGACAACCGTATATTTATTTTAAAGTCCTCTGCGCACACGTCAACATGGGTTACATTAAATTTAATTGTTTGGTGCACGCTGCAACTATCGGTATAAGCATCAGCGGCATTTGGGTAACAGCCTGTCATCAGTAACGTATCTGACAAAATGATGTACGGGATTAACGTTGGATAAGGTTTTTCGACAGTTGCGCTTTTTAATAATCATACACTCTGTGTTAGGACACTTAGGATTTTACTTTGGTAAGAATTATTTCGAATCTGAGAAACTGTTACTCAGTCCTCATTCGAAAATGACTTGGAATCTTGTATAATGATCAATGTCATCATTATTTGACAATGATTGTTTTTGGGCATTCCAAACATAGCTCCACCATCTAACTATCTTAATTCGACAAGAATTATTTGAGGGAAACTGAGGAACAATAGGTTCCTAGATTTGCCTTTTACTTTTTGTTCAAACCTGTCCTCATTTGAAAATGACTTGGATTCTTGTTTAAGGAGCAATGTCATAATTATTTGACAATGATTATTTTTTAGCGTTCCGACCATAGCTCCTTTCCATGGACGCTGTACCCAAACCATCCAAACATCGAGAGCATATCGATCCGAGTCGGCGTACCGGAACATAGGATGCAGCTCTGAAGTAGATAGAGGAGTGTATATATAGTTTGGTCAAAGTGCACCTCAGTTTACAGAGCACCGTCTACCACCCGTAGCTTGCTTCAGAGAGAAAGAGACGAACAAGAAAGAGAAGTTGATAGAGCGCAGAGACAGGGAGACAGAGAGACCCGGTGAGATCTCGGTATAGTCATAGAGAAACAGTCGTAGGTATACATAGGTAAAGTGGTATGAGGTAGAAGGGCCGCGGAAGAGAGGAATAGAGGAGAGAACTGGGCGCAAGAGTTACGCGATGAAATATGCATGGTTGAAAGGTGGACGGTACGGCGTAGATGGTGAGGAGGAGGAGGAAGAGGAGACGGGCAGGGTGTACACATTTGTGTTGCATTTGAATCCGAGGTTGGTGCGGACACAAGGAGGGCCATGCGGGAGGAGGCAAAGCTCGCGAATGTAACGTCGAGGTGAGAGAGTGCCGGGGGGTTGCGGCGAAGGGACGTCAGAGACAGTAGTGGAGGTTGATGTAAGGGTGCGAGCGAGATGGCGCTGTCAGAGGGTGCCAGAGCTTTTGCTCCACTGCTGGTCTACTGCTGCTGTTGCTTGCCTCCTGTTGCCTGATGCTTCTAGCGATGCTGGAAAAGGTTCGCCGAGAGCTACGTTGTATGTGGGAAGGGTATAAAGTCGGGCACAACCAACCCCAGAGTCACAAACGCGCTGATGCTGCTTCTACTGCTTCTCCTGCTGCTGCTGCTGCTGCTGCTGGCTAGGCATCAGAGTGTATACAACGAGACGACGGCTGCCTCGCCCGTCCGTTGACCCCAGGGCACCTCAACCATTGCTTAACCTTGCGCCCGCGCGAGCCAGCAAAACCATTATCTCCACTGGACAACGTGTGTGTATATATATATTCACGCATGTATGCGAGCGCTAAGCTCAGCGAGCGTTGCGGTGGCGATTATGATTTATGACGCTCATGCGAGATACTCACGACGGGAAGAAGGAAGGGAGACCTTCGGACACTATATACATCCAGAATGTTTTACTCGTACCTACGTTATTCCATACGCCAAGACCGTAAATTAGATTTAACTTAAACACAGGGAAATTTTCATCGGCGGCGTGCGCCCGATGAACTTTCATAAATAACGCTTGCGTGTGCGTGTGGTACGTGTGCGTACTAACGCTAGACCCTAGCGCACTTGCCATCATCGGGATTTATTGCGGATACGCGCGCGAGGCACGAACTTACCGCTGGGATCGCGAATTGGCAGGAGTCGTCCTCGATTACGTCTCACCGATGGTTAACTTACGGTGTTGGTATTGGGAAGCCAGATATGAGTGTTGTGTCTACGTGGTTATTGAACCAGGAGTTCAGGCAGGTGGGACATCATGGAAAAAGGATGTTCCGGAACTGACCCGATGCTGAACTTTGTTGGCTTTCGGGTCAGTCAATGATTGGATCTTCATTTTGGCCTATATCTCGGACAAAGTTGCGGGGTTTCCTTTAAATTAGATACTTTGTGACTTTTCTGACTTCCCCTGATTTTATGGTTATTCCAATTCAATCATATAAATTCCCGTTAGTATTCTGAGAATGTGCATAAGTCGTCCTCAATAAACATTTCCTTCATGATCATGTTGCTGTGTTGGTATTAGATTTCCAACTGCGATCTGTTGAATCAGGAGATCATGCAGGAAAGAGGTCCAGAACTAACCCAATTTTGATCTTTGTTGATTTTCCAGTCGGATGATGATTGCATTTTGATTTTGGCCTGTATCTTGAACAAACCCGTGGGGTTTTGTCCAAATTAGATGACATGTAGCCATTTGTTACTTCCGCTGATTTGATGGTTATTCCAATTCACGTATATAAATTTCCATTAGTACCCTGAGATTGTACAAAAGTCGTCCTCAATAACGTTCTCCTGATGGTCATTTTGATGTGTTCATATTAGATCTCCAACTGAGAACTGTTGAATCAGGAGATCATGCAGGAAGTAGGTCTAGGATTAATCTAACTCTGATCTTTGTTGATTTTCGAGTCGGATGATGATTGCATCGTCATTTTGGCCTATATCTTGGACAAACCTGCGGGGTTTTATCCAAATTAGATGCGATATGCGATACGACTTTATTTTACTTCCGCTGATTTGATGGTTATTCGAATTCAATTATATAAATTTCGGTTAATACCCTGAGATTGTACAAAAGTCGTCCTTAATAACGTTCCCTTGATGGTCATTTTGTTGTGTTGATATTGGATTTCCAACTGAGAACTGTTGAATCAGGATATCATGCAGGAAGGAGGTCCAGGACCAACCCAATTCTGATATTTGTTGATTTTCCAGATGAGTGATGATTGCATCTTGATTTTGGCCTACTTGCTGAACAATTTTCATGATTTGTTACCGCAGATCCGCTACTATCTATCTGCTGCTAGTGATTTGTTGGTTTTCCTGCTACTATGTATCTGCTGTCAGTGCTAACCTTTCGTAGATTATATCGGATTTTCATTTTAGTCTAGTTTCTGAACAATCTTGCGGTTTTTTGTTCATAGATCTGCTACCAGCTTATCCTGATTCAAATTCAATGCCTCCGCATACCAATACGAGACGACAATCATCTCTGTATCAGTGACAACGTATCGAACTACCTGTTCGGCAGACTCGAACGGAATCCATTTCCGTTGACACCTTTCTGCTTCCACGCTCGATGAACCGCCACCGCTTAAACCGGTTGTACATTTCGTCATGGTGCAGTGATCTCAGTATCCCGTCATCCCGAACGGTGAGCGATATCCAGATTCCCCAAGAATTTGGCTATTCATGGCATAGGAAAATGCCAGTGGCTTCATCAATATAACCAAGGATTTGAACACCAGCCGCTATACATCCTGAAGGTCAGACATTGCTCATTGTATACTATGTATCGCTCAATCGGTGAAACGCTGCGAACAGTCGACGATCGGCAGCAGCAGGTTACCAAGTGGAGAATGAAATCAATTTTCTGCAAGTAGCCTTGCTACGGTCGATCGAGTCGGCGAAGCGATCTGACGGATCGCGATCTGGTACGATGGAGGTGTGCGAGAGCTTTGCCTCCCCCTGGTATCGTTATCGCGAATAAGCTGGTAATCTTATGCGGTCAAGATCTGTAAGAGTTGGCAGATCCGTGCGTTAACGTGGATTGGACGATCTACACTGTGCAACTTATATACTGTAGTATAATGCTTTACGTTCGTGATGTACCTGTTTGGTTGCTGCACAGGCCACTTTTCCTTTATATATATATATACGTATATACGTTATAGTATAACTTGTTCAACGTGTTCCTAGCGCATCGGGGCTCTACTGTGAGGTCACCGCGTGCATCGGCCACCGGGGTCATCGGAGAATAGCCGGTGCTGCTGGTGCTGCTGCTGCTGCTGTTTTCTGCCTACCGGCTGCGGTCTCGCAGATCGGGTCAACATCCTGCGCTGCGATTCGGTTGCAACTCAGCGGTAGACAATATAACGTTGCCAGCCAGATCGATCAATATGCTGTTCAAGCGATATGAATCGCAGACTCGGAAATGGCGATTGAAATAGCTCACGGCTGATCGAACACACGATGTAGTTGAACAAAATCAGCAGATTCGATCGCATGACGCTCTCGACGATCCATCTAACGACTATGTAATATCTGATTGTCTTCTTTCATTGTATTCTTCGGTAGAATATTATTCCAGGCAATTCCAAAAACTTGTCTGCAAAAAGAGCTTTGGGGATCAACATGATAATACGGTTAAGTGTCAAGTTCATTTTTCTTTGATTTTCTTTTGAAATTATAATAATGTTGTCAAGTGACAAGTTTAATTGTTAGCGAACCCTTTTGTCATTTTTATATTTGTTTTTACATTGAAAGTCTTTGCCGGGAAGGTTCTTTTCGCTTTTCCTCACTGGTGAATAGTAGGAGACCAAGAATGGATCTCTGTCGTTTTTGCAATGAAAGGAAAACTATAGAGGCAAAGATAAGGCGAATAGGAAGAAGTCGGAGTCGAGAAATCAGTAGAAAGAAGTCTTCGAAGAGGCGAGGAGGTGTCGAGCGGGATAATAGAGTTTCCTTAGTTGCGACTAAGGGTGATTCTTTCTAATTTGTCCTCGTTGCTTCTTTCTGTCGCCCCTCGTCGTGTTGCTGTTCCTTTCGTATTGCTGGCTACGATGCTGATGCTGATGCCGATTCTCGCGGAGGATAATATAAGAGTGGAGACACGGAGCCAACGGCGGGGGCCCTCCATTACTTTTCTAATGATAGCGGCGCCGACTCGACCCTGCACAACGACAAAGCAGGGTAATGAGAGCAGAAGTAAATCATCGACCATTGTGAGGTAATCTCAGGGGCTATTGTCTGGTCGTGCGCGCGTGATGTATTATGTTATTGGGGCGTCTTGCGCACTGCCGCCTCTACGTCGAGACGCCTGAGGCTTCTCGTCCCATCCATCGTGTACATTATTAAGGTGGATGTCACAATCATTGAAACATTAACCCAAGTACCCTACATTAAAAAGGCAAATCTATTCAACTTGTAGATATTTTATATAAAACACAACATTAACTCTCTTTCATAGCATTCCAAGTGTTTTTCGTTACCTCAAAATATATTTATGAATAAAAAATATTTATTATAAATATAATAATACAAAGGTATATAGGTATACAAAATATATTTATGTATACCTCAAAAAATCTTTGCAAGGTTGGGCCTTGGAGATAGCTTCCTTATTATCTTTTACATTTCTCGGAGGTGTCTTTACGAGAAATTATTGTCACCAAATTTGGCTTCCTCGTAGAGGAAACTTTGAGAAAGGTAAAAAAAATGTGAATGACAATGTAAATTTTGTCCACAAATTCATAATGTCATAAAGTCTGACAAGATGGTTCTATAATAACGTACAAGCGAAGGAACATTAATGCTCTACTTGTTCGCCAAATTTCAGCTCGATTTGTGAAGCCGAATACTCCTTCAAATATACATTTAAACATTTTTGCTGCCAGCAAAATTTCGGAAGCAAAAACAATTTTTATGAAAACAAAGTTTCCTTTATGACAAAGGAAAATGTTCGTCGAGAGTGGAAATACTCTTGCTGTTCCCGTAATCGAAATATCGATCAAATCTTGCAATTCACTCGCGTTTGTATTTTGCAAAGAGTATATAATTGACTTCCCTCAACAATCACATTGAAACGACGATGCTCTGTCACAGACCTCTTGAATTCGAATCGTCCGTTCTACCCACACGTGATTCCTATACCCATCACATGTTCTCTAACGATATCCTGGATAACGACGGGTCATATAACGATCTCTAGGTCTCGCCGAGCAATCGCTCGCGGCTTCAGGTGCTGGGACGAAGAGGACGTTGGCGAATACCAGGATGACGACGACGACGAAGACGACGAAGACGACGACGAGTGAGCCGGAGAATGTACCGTTAGTGTCTCAATGAAGCACAGACCTTCAGTCTTCCTTCTTGTCGTTTTCATCGTCTTAGCACTAGAGAGAAAGAGATAAATATATATTATATATGTCTCTCATGCAAGTTCCACTTCCTCAATTTCTGTTGAATATACCAGCGATACGAAAGTGCAAGAAGCCTAAGTGTACAATCTTTCTCTTGGTGCTCAATTCCGTCCAAGAATTTTCTGTCTCGAAGCGACGATCCAACACACAGAAATTTCCAATATGTAAAAACTCGTATATATACCGTTATAGTGGTAAAGAAGTGGATGAAGTTGAAACGAAATCACTAGAATATAGTAGAGACAGTAGAGCGTTGAAAACCTGATACCGAAAACAGTGTTATAGCACTAAGTGACGCGGTGGCGTCACCAAAACAAATGTAAACAAAATTTTATATTATACAGGTGCTGCAGCGAATATACTGCTAACCCGTGGAAAGTATACGCCAGAGTTCCTCAATTTCTGTTGAATATACCAGCGATACGAACGTGCAAGAAGCTTAAGGTACAATCTTTCTCTTAGTGCTCAACCCCGTCCAAGAATTTTCTGTCTCGAAGCGACGATCCAACACACAGAAATTTTCAATATGTAAAAACTAGTTTATGCACCGTTATAGTGATAAAGAAGTGGATGAAGTTGAAACGTAATCACTAGAAAACAGTAGAAACAGTAGAGCGTTGGAAATCTGATACCGAAAATAGTGTTATGGCACTAAGTGACGTGGTGGCATCACGAAGCCAAGTGTAAAAAGAATTTTATAATACTATGCAGGTGCTACAGCGAATATACTACTAATCCGTGGATATTACACGCCAGAGTTCCTCAATTTCTGTTAAATATACCAGCGATACGAAAGTGCAAGAAATCTAAGTGTACAATCTTTCTCTTAGTGCTCAATCCCGCCCAAGAATTTTCTGTCTCGAAGCGACGATCCAACACACAGAAATTTTCAGTATGTAAAAACTCGTATATGCACCGTTATAGTGGCAAAGAAGTGGATGAAGTTGAAACGAAATCACTAGAACATAGTAGAGACAGTAGAGCGTTCAAAACCTGATACTGAAAAGAGTATTATAGCACTAAGTGATGCGGTGGCGCCACCAAAACAAATGTAAACAACATTTTATAATATTATACAGATGCTGCAGCGAATATACTACTAACTCGTGGATAGTACACGCCAGAGTTCCTCAATTTCTGTTGAATATACCAGCGATACGAAAGTGCAAGAAGCCTAAGTGTACAATCTTTCTCTTGGTGCTTAATCCCGTCCAAGAATTTTCTGTCTCGAAGCGACGATCCAACACACGGAAATTTTGAATATGTAAAAACTAGTTTATGCACCGTTATAGTGATAAAGAAGTGGATGAAGTTGAAACGTAATCACTAGAAAACAGTAGAGACAGTAGAGCGTTGAAAACCTGATACCGAAAATAGTGTTACGGCACTAAGTGACGCGATGGCGTCACGAAACCAAGTGTAAAAAGAATTTTATAATACTATACAGGTGCTGCAGCCAATATACTACTAACCCGTAGATATTACATGCCAGAGTTCCTCAATTTCTGTTGAATATACCAGCGATACGAAAGTGCAAGAAGCCTCAGGTACAATCTTTCTCTTAGTGCTCAATCCCGTCCAAGAATTTTCTGTCTCGAAGCGACGATCCAACACACAAAAATTCCCAATATGTAAAAACTCGTTCATGCACCGTTATAGTGGTAAAGCAGTGGATGAAGTTGAAACGAAATCACTAGAAAACAGTAGAGACAGGAGAGCGTTGAAAACCTGATACCGGAAATAGTATTATAGCATTAAGTGACGCGGTAGCGTCAAGAAAACAAGTGTAAACAACATTTTATAATATTATACAGATGCTACAGCGAATATACTACTAACCTGTGGATATTACACGCCAGAGTTCCTCAAATTCTGTTGAATATACCAGCGATACGAAAGTGCAAGAACGATAAGGTACAATCTTTCTCTTGGTGCTTAATCCCGTCTAAGAATTTTCTGTCTCGAAGAGACGATTCAACACACAGAAATTTTCAATATGTAAAAACTCGTTTACGCACCGTTATAGTGGTAAAAAAGTGGATGAAGTTGAAACGAAATCACTAGAAAACAGTAGAGACAATAGAGCGTTGAAAACCTGATACGAAAATAGTGTTATAACACTAAGTGATGCGGTGGCGTCACCAAAACAAATGTAAACAAAATTTTATAATACTATACAGGTGCTACAGCGAATATACTACTAACCCGTGGATAGTACACGCTAGAGTTCCTCAATTTCTGTTGAATATACCAGCGATACGAAAGTGCAAGAACGATAAGGTACAATCTTTCTCTTGGTGCTTAATCCCGTCCAAGAATTTTCTGTCTCGAAGAGACGATTCAACACACAGAAATTTTCAATATGTAAAAACTCGTTTACGCACCGTTATAGTGGTAAAGAAGTGGATGAATTTGAAACGAAATCACTAGAAAGCAGTAGAGACAATAGAGCGTTGAAAACCTGATACCGAAAGAGTGTAATAGCACTAAGTGACGCGGTGACGTCACGAAACCAAGTGTAAAAAGAATGTTATAATACTATACAGGTGCTACAGCCAATATACTACTAACCCGTAGATATTACAGGCCAGAGTTCCTCAATTTCTGTTGAATATACCAGCGATACGAAAGTGCAAGAAGCCTAAGTGTACAATCTTTCTCTCAGTGCTCAATCCCGTCCAAGAATTTTCTGTCTCGAAGCGACGATCCAACACACAGAAATTTTCAATATGTAAAAACTAGTTTATGCACCGTTATAGTGATAAAGAAGTGGATGAAGTAGAAAGTAAATCACTAGAAAACAGTAGAGACAGTAGAGCGTTGAAAATCTGAAAGCGAAAATAGTGTTATAGCATTAATAGACGCGGTAGCGTCACGAAACCAAGTGTAAAAAGAATTTTATAATACTATACAGGTGCTACAGCGAATATACTACTAACCCGTGGATATTACACGCCAGGGTGCTGCTGGGTATCGACGCAAGTATAAAGTGGACGATTGCGAGTGAGAAGGAGAGAGTAAAAGCCAAGGGAAGAGGGTTTGTAGTACCAGCGTAGCTCCGGGCCTATAAGGAGTACGTAAGAGGTGATGGCGGAGAGGACGAAGAAGATGAGAAGGCGGAGGCAATCTCGACTCTCATCTCGCGCTTTGCTCCCGTTCGAATCGCGCCTCATCTCTTTCAGTATAACCACTTCTTTTTCCTCACGATAAAATCCTCCTCCGCGAACGTTTCACCATCATACCCGTCTTCAGCTACTTCTCTCCTTCTCTCTTTCTCTCCCTTTGCCACAGAAGAACTTGAGCTAGATTCTGAGAAAAAAAAAATCGCCAAAAGTGTCGTTCAGGCGAATGGGAAAGGAGAAATAAAATACAAGGGACATTTGTAACGTATAAATACACAGATTCATCGACGAGAGGCTATTTCGACTTTATCCTTATCTCCTTCGTTCTATTGCCACTCGAATCTTGCAGCAGGAGCAATGGCAATAACAGTTGAAGCTGTAGAAAGGTGTGCCAGCATGAGACTCCTCTTCTACTTCCCTGAGACCTGGTCCACAACGTGAACAGAGAGAACAACACAACTCTTACTCACTCGAGCCGTTCACAACGAGAAGATAATCGAGAATCTCCTTCCTATTATGCGTATCAGCAATTCTCACGAAGCTACGGCGTATATATTCCGAACGGTAAGAGATGGAGAGCGAACGAGAGACTAGTCTGCAATTGAGTGCAACACCGTTGGACTCCTTGCACACTTCTGAGGCTAGTTGTGCCCGCATGCACAGCGCAGGTTTCTTCTCGTGAGAGGAGCTGAGAATAAAGGTATACAGATGGTACCTGACCTCGTAAAGAACGGTCGTTTGTTGGAATCTGTAGAGGTTCATGGCAATCGGATCGTCTTCTTTATGGAACGAGGCGAAAAGCTTGTGGACCGGGATTGGAACTGCAATAGCCAACGGGAGTGTCGGACGTCTTTCGTTTTGTAGGCTTTCAGATCTTGGTCTCGTGGTGGAGAAGTTTAGATTTATACTCAATACTGCGCGAGCATTGTAAGCACATTTGCTGTGCCGTTGGTGTATGACTTTTGTTGGCAAATATTACTATGACGATTGTTGAATATATAAAGATTTCTTTTATTTGCGGATTAAAGATACTGTTATCTCATCAATTGAGATCACGTATTATATACTACGTTGACAAGTTCAACGAGATGAGATATTTTCTGAATTGCTTTGTATATTGGCTGGCGACTTTGCCAAATGACAAAAACAAGATATACACGGAGAGAAATTTCTGTGTCGTGACAACATAAAACGGTGATAACATAAATTGTTTTGTTAGGCTAACAAAAAGATTTATCAACATAGCAAAACCGATTTGTCAGCCGAACAAAAAATTTGTCAGCCTAACGTAACGATTTTTCTGGTCACTGTTTTATGTTGTCACGACACAGAAATTTCTCTCCGTGTACGCACCTGCGTAAAAATGATGCGGCGTCCAGGATGAAATCCAGGACAGAATCTAGGATGGAGTCTGGAGACCATCCAGCATGGAGTCTGGGCAGTCCAGGACGGAGACCAAGATGGACAATGGGATCGGATTAAATCCCATTCTCCATCCTGGATTACCCGGACTCCATCCTGGACATATCATTTTTACGCGTGCAGGTTATCAATATTATTGTACGGCAAAAACTTTGAGGAAATAGGCTGAATTGTCTGGCCTTATAAACAGTTGTATTTGTGAATATGTGTTTGAGGACACGTTGGTCGCGTCGAGCAATCGACTCTTCTTCTTTACGGGTCAACTTCGATTCTTAAGAGTCTCGAAATGTAGCAACCAGCCACTTCTGACCGTTTATGACGATTGTTGAATATATGAAGGTTTCTTTCGTTTGCAGATTAAAGATACTGTTATCTCTGACGACATCAACAGCATCAATTGAGATCACGTATATAGTTTGGTAGTATTATATACTACGTTGAAAAGTTCAACGACATGAGATATCTTAAGAATTACTTTGTATATTGACTGTCGACTTGCCAAACGACAAAAACAAGATACACGCATGTTGTCAATATTATTGTAGGCAAAATCTTTTGAGGAAACAGGCTGAATTGTCTGGCTTCATAAACAGTTGTCGTATTTGTGGATGTGTGTTTGTGGACACGTTGGTCGCGTCGAGCAATCGACTCTTCTTCTTTACTGGTCAACTTCGATTCTTAAGAGTCTCGAAATGTAGCAACCAGACACTTCTGACCGTTGTACTAGGATAACATACCAGCAGCATCGACATGTCACTGTATATCGTTCATGTTTCTCTCTGTTATGGATTAAATGCGTTGTTATCGCTCTCGACATCAACAGCATCAATTGAGATCACTTATATAGTCTTCTAGAATTATTATAACACATTTTCAAGTCCAACGAGATGAACCAATTCCAGAATATGTTTATGTTTTTTTTTTATGTTGCATTTCCCCCCGTCTGCAGGCATTACGCCTATACAGGGTCGGCCCGGATCAGTAGCCAGTCCCCCCCTGGGGGTCTGGTCCGGATCAGTAACCAGGCCCCCATGCGGCCGCACCCGACTTCCCCCTCTATATCGCATTTGCCATAGCATTTCTGCTATGGGCATAGGGAAACTGCGGAAAACCTATGCCGATATAGCCGGTCTCGAGTTCGCCTCCCGGCACCGGAGCTACGTCACGTTTCGTCGAGAACGTACACACGGACTACAGCTGTATACATGTGACCTCCACAGGTAGAAATACCTGTGTGGGTCTCATGTATACATCTGGAGCTTCATCGCGCCCGTATTTATATTTTCGACGAAAATCGACGGCCCCGGGAATCGAACCCGCGATCTACCGATGCTCTAGACTAGAGGCCAGTACACTGACCACTAGACCACCGCACCGGTAACACTTGCAGAATACAAAGCATTGTATACAGGGTGTCAACTTGCCAAACGATAAAAACAATATTATCGTAGGCAAAAACTTTGGGGAAACAGGCTGAAATGTCGAGCATCATGAAGAGTTATCCTGATTGTGAATGTGTAATATTCATCGATGTGTATTCAATGTATGTTTGCGGACGTTGGTCGCATCGAGTAATCGACTCTTCTTCTTTACGGGTCAACTTGGATTCTCAAGAGTCTCGAAAAGTAACAACCAGACATTTCTGACCGTTGTAGTCGGGTAACGAACCGGCAGCAGCAGCAGCTACACGTCACTGTATACCGGTCATGCACCCAGAGGCTATAATGGTAGCAAAAGCACTGGTTGCTTCTCGTGGAAGAGGATAATACAGACGCCTCTTCATTCTTATTATCGTGGCTCTGTGGTTGAAGAAATTGCCTGGAGTGAATCTCTTGTTTCCAATACTATGCATCTGCTTCGTGAGAAAAGACCTGTTAGAGAAGTGAGGGAAGTTCTGGGGCATACGTGGGAGTGCGGGTATTATAGTCGTTACCTTGGACTTGCTGACAAGATCCACGGATGTGAGGCGCGAATTAAATACGACAAAAACTTCAGGATTTCTTGCACATTTTCATATTTCGGAATTTACCATAAAATTCCACGATTCAGTAGTTTATTCACATTACGACGTTAAATTTTACATTATGATTGAATCTTGTGATTAAATCGTCAAGAGTTCCATGGGCATTTTTGAGTTTGATGGTACTCGGCACATTCGCTCCAATTCTGTGTTTGTAAACTCCCGATCAAAATCCTATGTCAAGTTTCAAGAACTTTGCTGCAAATAGAACCGCCGCATGACCAGAAAAGGTGAGTAATTCCCTCTGAGTCTGCCGTCTAAAGAAATAAAAGAGGATTAAAAATGTGTCTTACGAGAATAGAGAAAGACTTATTATTGACAAAATAAATGACAAAATAGATAAGACAAAAACTCCAGGATTATCATTCACATCACCGATAAGGTGGTGATCATAATTCTTGCACAAGTCCATATTTCGGGATTTCCCAAAAAAAATCCAGTATTCAGTAGACCATTCAGATTATGATGTTGAGTTTTACATTACGATTGAATCTTGTGATTAAACCATCTGGAGTTTCATGGATATTTTTGCGTTCGATGGTACTTGACATTCGCTCGAATTCTGTGTTACTGAACGCCCGATCAACATCCCATGTCAAGTTGCAAGAACTGAAGAAGTAGCTGCAAATAGAAACGGATGACCAGAGAAAATGACAGTACTCTTCTCTGGGTCTGCCTTCCAAAGAAGTAAAAGAGGATTAAAAATATGTCTTACGAGAATAGAGAAAAACCTTTTGTTGACAAAATAAATAAGACAAAACCTCCAGGATTATCATTCACATCACCGATAAGTGATGCACAAGTCCATATGTCGGAATTTCCAAAAAAATTCCAGTATTCAGTAGATCATACAGATTGTGATGTTGAATTTTACATTATGATTGAATCATGTGATTAAACCGTCAGGAGTTTCATGGATATTTTTGAGTTCGATGGTAGTCATCACATTCGTTCCAATTCTGTACTAGTGAACTCCCGATTAACATCCCATGTCAAGTTGCAAGAACTGCAGAAGTAGCTGCAAATAGAAACGTATGACCAGAGAAGATGACAGTACTCCTCTCTGAGTCCGCCTTCTAAAGAAGTAAAGGAGGATTAAAAATATGCCATTGGCGAATAGAGAAAGACCTTTTATTGACAAAATAAATAAGACAAAAACTCCAGGATTATCATTCACATCACCGATAAGGTCGTGATCATAATTCTTGGACATCCATATTTCGGAATTTCTCATATAATTCCAGGATTCAGTAGATCATTCAGATTATGATGTTGAATTTTACATTACGATTAATATTTTTGTTGCATGGATATTTTTAGGCTCGATGGTACTCGGCATATTCGTTCCAATTCTGTACTAGTGAACTCCTGATCAACATCCCATATCAAGTTGCAAGAACTGAAGAAGTAGCTGCAAATATGAAAACTATATCTGGTCATATAAACGCATGACCAGAGAAGATGACAGTACTCCCCTCTGAGTCTGCTTTCTAAAGAAGTAAAGGAGGATTAAAAAGATGTCTTTCGCGAATAGAGAAAGAAATATAGAAAGTCAAAAGTGTATGAAGGAGCAGGTGATACTGAGAAAACGGGCTTGAAGCCATAGCGCGGACGAAAGAGGAGCCAAAGAGGAAAAGTGAACGTGTATGGATGGACAGGCGGGCAAACGGCCAGGATACGGTATCAGCATCAGAAGGCGAAAGAGAGAAAGAGAGAGAGAGGCACAGGGCGAAAGCACAGAGAGCTGGGAGGACTGGTGCTCCAGTCGTGGTGGTGGTGGTGGTGGTCGTGGTGGTGGCTTCAGGGGGGCACAGGGCGGACCCCGTAACGCGGGCTTAAACTACACAACCTCGGCGGGTATAAGTCGGGCTATTATCGGGCTGTGCGCTGAGAGCCCTCCGCTTTCATCCGCTAATGGGCAGCTCTCCGCCCGTCTGCTCCTTTACTGCGTCATTAATACAAGTTGCACATGTCGAGAGCCGGTGCGCTACAATAATTTACATGAATGGAATTGAAAATTTTCTACTCCCCGGAGGAGAAAAAAAGACACACGCGAAAGATACAGAGTGAGGCAGCTAGGGCGAGGCAAGGGGGATGGAAAGGGGGGAGAAAGAGAGAAAAATCTTCGTGGCATTTTATGTCAGTAATTACATGAAAGATGGTATAAACCACCCGACCGACCAACCACCGTCCACCCTCTCGTTCTCTCACTCTTTCTCTCTCCTATTCGCTCGTTTTACACTTTTTGCTTCATCTCTTTTTCCTTTCTCCGTTTCTCGCTCACTCTCTTACACCCGTGACGCCTAACGTTTTCCACCATCCGCCTCGTTTTCTGTCCCTCGCAACCCCAACTACCATCGGACGACCAACCAACACGCGTCCTCATCTCTCTTTCGGTCAGAAAGTACGAAAACCACCAAGTCGTCCATCCCCAACGTCCATCAGCGTCCGCTGAAGTATATCCACCGACCAACACACACAGAGATACTCACAGGATCAGCGAACGGTCACCCAACTCCTGTTTCAATGTGAAACCAACGGCCCGAGCTTGAAAACTACCAGAATTTACCCTCACAAATGCACCACCGTTGACTCCCTTTCGCTCAGCAATGTGACTGAAGGAGGGATACCTTTTTATGTTTTAATTTGTGTATGCAGTGTGTCCGGTTGACGGGAGAACTTTCGTATAAGCTGACGCAAAAAAGATTATTATACTAAAGCCTCTGGCGCAAATACTACTACTATTAATTTCATATAACCATAGTCCAAATGCTCCATTGCTTAAACCAAAAGACGTGAATTCAATTCATCCATTTACCATCTTTTACTTTTACATTTAACTCGCCCTGTGATATTTTTAATTGGTATGTGAAGATTCATATTTTCAGTTACCACAAAATTTTAAAAAAATTACAGACTGGCGAATTACAACAAATATTACCTATTGTTTTTAATCAATACACATCCCTCTATTATCTATTTGCAATATAAAACAAGGCTGCAAAGTAGAACTTTGCAAATTGCTTCCGCATTATTGTTGGATTTTTACAAATCTACCTGCATGAGGAAGCATGTTAACCTATTTTGGCTTCCTCATAGAGGAAGCTTTGTAAAAATCAAACAATAATAAGGAAGGAATTTGCAAAGTTCTACTTTGCAGCCTTGTTTATATTGGCGAAAAGTGTTTGCAATTCCCTCCCATTTTTCGAAAACTTATTTGACCTCAGCTTAATGCGCAAGGACTACCTTAATCGAAATAACGAAAACGGAGTTTATCCTCCTCTTTTGTGTAAATTTTCATCTCCATTCGTCACGCCGTTCGAAAGTTATGAACAATTCTATTTTGGGACAAGCGGTCATTATAAATTTTAAAAAAATAATAATTATATATGAAGCAATGTGTAAAGTTCTACTTTGCATTCTTATTTCCATTGAGTACGAACTTTTGTCTCGCATTATCAACTTTTGCTGATGCTAGAGCGAAAATCGTTTTTTTTGTAAATTTCAAAATGTCGTAAAATCTGAACCACTTTACCGATCATCGTCAAATTTGGTATGCGGCATAGCTGCATGTTCCTTTTCGTCTGTAAAACATTTCAGTTGAATTGGTGAAATTCGACGTGATTTACAAAAAAAAATGATTTTTTTCGAAAAATTCAAACATCCATAAAATCTGAACCGCTTTACCGATTTCGCCCAAATGCAATGCCAAACAACATTGAACGTATATTTATTTATAAACAACTATTTAGCAAAATCGTCTAATTTTTACGAACGTTAGAGCGACCACGCCCTTTTTTCAAAAAATTTAAAGTACCATAAAATCAAAATGGCTGATTTTTTTTTTCTTCAAAAATCTCAACATTCAAAGCTGGGCAACTACTCCACTTGCGGACCAAATTTGAGCCATATCGCTCGAACGGTTACTGAGTAATAGTACATCGAATTTTTGGAGCCAAGGACACACACACACACACACACATACGGACATTTTTTCTAAACCACTTTTCACGACGTTTTGGACAATTCTAAACATACTGGCATGACAATCTCGAAAAAAAAAAAAAAATCATGAAAACAAAGCTTCCTCTGTGAGGAAGCAAAAAGGATAAAAAAAATTACGACATTGTGTACTGATAATGAGGTTTTTCGAGGAATGAAAAATCCTTCCAAAAGTGGTTGTGCACAGGCTGCACAGAAGACGATCCACGTATGCAAGAATCGAGGGTCCGGGATCGAGGATTTAACAGCGCGAGACGAGAAAGAGCAGCGTGGAAAAGGCTCGCCTATCGTTGACCCTTTGCACTTTATTATGCACGGTGTCGTGAGTTAGCGCAAATAATGTCGTCGTAAACCAATCACCCTCCGTTCCACGCCTACACTACTCGTGGCTTCTTTCCCGTATGTGGATTTTTCTCTCTCTCACTCTCTCCCTCTCTCTCTCTTTTGCAGTACCAAAGTCCGCGGGTCTCTTGGCAATAGCAATGCTTCTCTTTTCGCATGCTCAAGTTGTAGGCTGCGGCTTAAGCGGCGCACACATGTTAAGAGGTGCGGGAGGATCAAGCTCTGCGTACAGCCGGGATGCTGCGAGTTAGCCCGAGAAGGAAGAATAATGACGACGGACAATCTTCGAAATAAATTCGATTTAAGCGCTCGATCGTGGCCTCGACCTCTCCAGGTGACTCGACGCGAGCTTCACAAGCCAACTAAGAACTTCGAGTGACACTACCGTAGAGATATTACCGGCACTTTACTCAACAGCACTAACCGTGCGATATTTTATGTTTAGCGATTGTGACATTGCTGGGCTACCATACGTATCGAAAATATATTCTGTTTTTCTAGTTTTTGGAATATATTATTGTCACCGGACTATCATTCGTATCGAAAATACATTCTGTTCATCTGGTTTTGTCAGTATAACGAATGGACAAAAAAAAATCAAATTTTTTTGGCAATAATGCAGATTTTCACTAAAATGGCTATAACTTTTTTTTAAATTGTGTAGTAACTCCGTCTTGGGCTTAATCAAGTTGGAATTAATCAAGTTTCAAAATACTACTTGGGATATTAAGATTCGTCGAGTTTTTAATTTTTTACAGGTTTTTTAAGACAGAGCAACGAATGCTTAATATTTTTGCATACTTTTTGCTAATTTATAAATACATTTGCTTTTTTTATTCTTTTTTCAATGTGTTTAGGTATCACTGTCATATTTACGAAATTTAAAAAATTTAATTTTGATCAACCCGCATAAAAGTTATCGTCATTAAAAAATTCTGAATTTTTGTGATTCTGACTTTTTAGGGGTTCCGAGGTCGGAATCTAATTTCTTTTTTCGGTTTTTAATACATTTTTAATAGAAAATTATGAAACACACATTTTCTGTTGAATACAAAAATTCCAGAAAAAAATTACAAATATGATAAAATTATATAAATTTTTCGTAAATTTACGAAAATTCGGATAATTTTCTTCTCTGTGTTGCCACAATTTTCGTGTGATCACTCATTCAATTTTTCCCTACACAATACACAGAAAGTTTTAAACGATACGTCAACGTCCCCTACATTTTCAGTACCATCAAATGAAGGACGAAGCGAGTTATAGATGTTCCGTAGTATGACGAACAGTCTAGCCGAGTGCACGAGGGATTTAATGTTTTCGGCTCGTTTCTCGGAGGCAAAACCCAGCAGCAGTAGCAGCAGTAGTAGCCGAGAGCTCTTTATCCCACTTTGCAGCTAATTAGCGCGAGCCTGGCAGGAGATACTGGACAGGAGCTAGTTCCCCGCCGTGTCCCACTCCAGCACCCGTCCAAGTCCAGACTAGCTTTTACGAAAACACACAGGAGTCCCGACGTTTCACGAATTGCACTTCTCTTGCACAAAGACCAAGTGAGAGTTTTGCTATATACGGTAAACGGTACGGTTACTGGCCCTTGAAGAATTTCACCGACAAGCTAGTCACTGGCATCCATCTCTTCCACATTATCAAATGTACTTCATAGGCCAATCACTGCAGGGCAGCCAATTTACTGCGCCCTTTATCATCACACGATTTTCCTCGAGTCCTATTATACCACGAGAGCGACACAGCACGAGTCACATTTTCGGAGGACATTGGATGTTCAGTGTAAAAGTGGTGTCCACATGGTGTGTATAAATATGTACGTGAACGGACTGAGAAAACAGTTTTGCACAGAGCTTTGCCTACGTCGTGTGCTTCCACAATTTCCAAACTCATTTTAACTCATTACCGTGAGGCACCCTGGAGTCCTCTGGCTCTTCCGTCGTCCTAGCGAATAGCAGAGTCGTTCTGCACATTGGAATTCGCCTCGTTCCGTTTGCAGCATTACGACGCCGTGTAATATGCCTCGTTGGTTACGATGTACCAGTGGAGAGTCGCTGGTGGTGTTAGCGTAGCGTTTTCCATCAGTGTATTACAGTTCTTGGGGACAGTGGATACACATACGCGCTTACTAACATTACTAAGTATGCTTTTTGAACGTTACGCAATTGGGACTGAGAGACAGAGCCGGATAGGAATTTAAAGCGCGAAGTTCCGGCTGAAGTCCCTTGGTACATCTGTACGGAAACGTCAGAGTCATTAATTACGTAATTCCGCATCCAGCCACGTGAAGCCCGCAGTGTTTTAGTTTTCCGCTGCTCTTCTTCATCGTTAGTAGGAGAGACTCGTTAGTCAAATAATATTGTGTTCTACGACATTTTATATGGCCCTGGAAAATTGTGGCAATAAATAATTAAAAAATTATCGAAGGTTTCGAACTTGCCCAACTATGGGGTAAGTTGGAACAGAATAAGGGTAATAAACATTTATTTATCTACAAGTATACATCTTTTTTCCCGTATAATGATATTTTTATAATGGTCAGACTAATTGCAATTTTCACATCGGATAAGTCGAGTATATTTTAAACTACATCTGCAGTTTGCAACGTCCGAGAAAAAAGCAGCATTACGACGCTGTGTAATAAGCTTCGTTGGTTATGATGTACCAGTGGAGAGGCGCTCGTGGCGTTAACGTAGCGTTTTCCATCAGTGTATCAGAGTTCTTGGTGACAGTGGATGAGGTACGCGCTCACTAACATCACCGAGATATGTCACTAAAATTGCTAAGCACGCTCTTTGAACGTTACGCAATTGGGACAGAGAGACAGAACCGGATAGGAATTTAAAGCGCAAAGTTCCGGCTGAAGTCCCTTGGTACATCTGTACGGAAACGTCAGAGTCATTAATTACGTAATTCCGCATCCAGCCACGTGAAGCTCGCAGTGTTTTAGTTTTCCGCTGCTCTTCTTCATCGTTAGTTGGAGAGACTCGTTAGTAATTGAATATTGTGTTCTACAGCATTTTTATATGGCCCTGGAAAATTGTGGCAATAAATAATTAAAAAATTATCGAAGGTTTCGAACTTGCCCAACTATGGGGTAAGTTGGAACAGAATAAGGGTAATAAACATTTATTTATCTACAAGTATACATCTTTTTTCCCCGTATAATGATATTTTTATAATGGTCAGACTAATCGCAATTTTTACATCGGATGAGCCGAGTATATTTTAAACTACATCTGCAGTTTGCAACGTCCGAGAAAAACGCAGCATTACGACGCTGTGTAATAAGCTTCGTTGGTTATGATATACCAGTGGAGAGGCGCTCGTGGCGTTAACGTAGCGTTTTCCATCAGTGTATTAGAGTTCTTGATGACAGTGGATGACATACGCGCTTATTAACATCACCGAGATATGTCACTAAAATTGCTAAGCACGCTCTTTGAACGTTACGCAATTGGGACAGAGAATTTAAAGCGTGAAGTTCCGGCTAAAGTCCCTTGGTACATCTGTACGGAAACGTCAGAGTCATTAATTACGTAATTCTGCATCCAGCCATGTGAAGCTCGCAGTGTTTTAGTTTTCCGCTGCTCTTCTTCATCGTTAGTTGAAGAGATTCGTTAGTAATTGGATATTGTGTTCTACAGCATTTTTATATGACCCTGGAAAATTGTGGCAATAAATAATTCAAAAGTTGTCGAAGATTTCCATCTTGCCCAGTTATGGGGTAAGTTGGAACGGAGTAAAAATGCATATAAACGTAAGGGTAATAAACATTTATTTATCTACTAGTATAGATATTTTTTTCCCGTATAATGATATTTTTATAATGGTCAGACTGATCGCAATTTTCACATCGGATACGTCGAGTATACTTCAAACTACATCTGCAGTTTGCAACGTCCGAGAAAAAAGCAGCATTACGACGCTGTGTAATAAGCTTCGTTGGTTATGATGTACCAGTGGAGAGGCGCTCGTGGCATTAACGTAGCGTTTTCCATCAGTGTATTAGAGTTCTTGGTGACAGTGGATGACATACGCGCTTACTAACATCACCGAGATATGTCACTAAAATTGCTAAGCACGCTCTTTGAACGTTACGCAATTGGGACAGAGAGATGGAGCCGGATAGGAATTTAAAGCGCGAAGTTCCGGCTGAAGTACTTTGGTACATCTGTACGGAAACGTCAGAGTCATTAATTACGTAATTCTGCATCCAGCCACGTGAAGCCCGCAGTGTTTTAGTTTTCCGCTGCTCTTCTTCATCGTTAGTTGGAGAGATTCGTTAGTAATTGAATATTGTGTTCTACAGCATTTTTATATGGAACTGGAAAATTGTGGCAACAAATAATTCAAAATTTGTCGAAAGTTTCCAAGTTTCCGAGCTATGGGATAAGTTGGAACGGAGTAAAAATGCATATAAACGTAAGGTGGCAACATTTATTTATCTATAAATTATCATATAATGATATTTTCATAATGGTCGTAAATGTAGTTCAATATATCATAACGGTCATAAATGTAGTTCAAACTACATCTGCAGTTTGCCACGTCCGAGGAAAAAGTAGCCTTACGACGCTGTTATTATACGTCTCGTTGATTACGATGTTCTAGTGGAGACTCGTGAATTTTTCTATAATTTCATTCAAATTCTTGGAAAAATACGATGACATACACGCTCACTAATATCAACATGATATGTCACTAACATCTCTAAGTATACTTTTTGAATGTTACGCAATTGGGACAGAGAGACAGATTAGCATAGGAATTAAAACCACGAATTTTTTCGCTGAAGTTCCCTTGGTGCATCTGTCCAAAAACGATGTTTTTTTCGGACACAAACGTCAGAGAGTCATTAAATACGCAGTTTTGCATCTATCCACGTGAAGTCCGCAGTGTTTTAGTTATCCGTTGCTCTTCTCTTCGTTAGTATCCATCAAATTCCGTTTCACTGTGCAGTAAAGTGTGGCACATTCACCATATATATTTATCCACGTTTGTCCGTCCCAAGTTTACTCGAATTTATCAGTGAAACACGTTAAATTAACGACACAGCCTCAAAGCGTTTTATTGTAGAAACGTCGCGGTAGTAAAAGCGGTAGAAGCGTAAGTAACTTATTATACCTCCCGAATATATACCAGCAACTTATAGTACAGAGTCGTCGAGTGGACGGAAGCAATTTCTCATCGTGAACTGTGTGCTACACGCTCCGACAGTGTAAGCGTACCGGGTGGAGGGGGGTGGGGAGGGAGGAATAAGTTTCCGCGTGTTCTCCTCCCCCTCATCATAGGTCCTCATTCTCTTTCTTTCTCCCATCGTCTTCCCTCGCATCTTTCTCCACAAGTTTAGAAAAAGGGCCAATCCGCGGGAGGAGAAAAGGGGGTTTGACGGGCCGAAGGGGGAGGGGGGAGGTAGGAGGGTTTCATTAGGAAATGGATGAAACAGTGGTTATACAAGGATTGGAAATGTGGGGGAGGGAAAGGCCGAGGGTGAGGCGGACAACATTACGGACTGCGGAATGAAGGATAGCAAGAAGGGGGGGGAGGGAGGCACAAGCGAGAGAAAGCTTTGAAGCTCCTGGCTCGCCCCGCTTCTGCTTCTGCTTGCCGGCGATGACTCGGACTGATAATCCATTAGGATCCGTCTACTTAGAGTATAACATCTATTTGAATGCAAATCAATAGGGAATGGGGAAAGGACGACGGCCAGTAATTGGTCCGGCTTTATTGGAGCTCTCAGTGTCTCAAAGAGCATCTCGTTCGGTCGTCTACTCCGTCGTCGTCTCTGCTTCTCTTGCCATGAACGATCCTCAGCCTCTCTTTCTCTTCGTACCTCCGCCATCGTCTCTTCCTCATCTTCAGGGCTGCACTCCCTTGCGGAGAGTGCAACCCTGACGACCTCTCGTCCGGATAAACTACGGCCACCACCACCACCACCACCACCACCATCACCGTTTCCGCGAAGCTCCTATAGATGGTCACCAATGCCACCTTCCATTGGTTCCATACCAGTGAATGTCCGTTTTGTAGAGGGACACGCGACACATTGGACGGATAGAGATTAAAGTATACCGAGTATCAAGGGTTCGGATGTTCCTTGAAAGGCCAATCGCTGTATCGATTATTTTCCGAGCTATGCTGCTGAGTTATTCACTCCTGTGCGACTAAAAGCTGATGCCAGCAAAATACCACGTTGCTTTATCCTCGTTTTACATCCTTGTACTTTATGCCCTCTTCAACTAAGTCGGACGAACGAGCAGAGACGCAAGTTTTGAGAGTAATGATACGACCGATAGACACTCTCTTTGCTCTGTATCATCGATGAATACTTCGTACTCAACCTTTGAATTATCGCACGGACATCTGACGAACGGACTATCGAATAAACTTTTACTTCCGATTTTCTAGACGTCTGGAACTGGATTATCTATCTGTCTATTGATTTTGGATTTGTGGGCTGGGATTTAAGATAGAAATTAACTTTTATGTGGACTGAGCATAATTTATAACATTCTCTATTAAAAGACTGGATGATTTTAAAAAAATGATATTTATATTAAATTTGTACATTTGTTAACAGCAAATTAGTCCGAATTTGAGGTAAATCGGACAAACAGTTTCTTCAACGGGACTTTAAAAAAATAATATATCGGCACTTTGTTTAAATAACTTCATTATTTATAAATACTTTTCAATAAAAAAAAATGCAAGCATGAAAAGACTATGTATTAACTGTGTGTAAAATGCTGATCTCATGATCTTAAGGGGAGGGAGTCAGGTCAAAAAAATAGATCTTGGAAATTCAATATCATCCAAATAGTATTGCATATAAAAATGCCCAACGCACTATATTGTTGGTGCTCGATGAAAGGATTTTTTACTGTCGTCTGACTTGCATATGCTTTTCAATATTATCTTAAGCAAAGTTCTTAGGTTTTCCATTCTGCGCAAGATTCAGATCAAACTACCAGGCAGATTGGAATGGTTGACGTCTCATTTTCTTCTTCATGAAAAGATACACCGGCTAAATGAAGCAAATGTTAATAAAAGGTAATATTTTTCAAGTGACACAATTATTAATAAATAAATTTTATGCTATGTTCTAAATCAGTGATTAACTTTGCTTTCAGAATGAAAAAAAATAGTTTGCTCCATTTAGCCAGTGTATCTTTTCATGAAGAAGAAAATGAGACGTCAACCATTCCAATCTGCCTAGTAGTTTGATCTGAATCATACGCAGAATGGAAAACCTAAGAACTTTGCTTAAGATAATATTGAAAAGCATATGCAAGTAAGACGACAGTAAAAAATCCTTTCATCGAGCACCAACAATATAGTGCATTGGGGATTTTTATATGCACTATATTGTTGGTGCTCGATGAAAGGATTTTTTACTGTCGTCTGACTTGCATATGCTTTTCAATATTATCTTAAGCAAAGTTCTTAGGTTTTCCATTCTGCGCAAGATTCAGATCAAACTACCAGGCAGATTGGAATGGTTGACGTCTCATTTTCTTCTTCATGAAAAGATACACCGGCTAAATGGAGCAAATGTTAATAAAAGGTAATATTTTTCAAGTGACACAATTATTAATAAATAAATTTTATGCTATGTTCTAAATCAGTGATTAACTTTGCTTTAGAATGAAAAAAAATAGTTTGCTCCATTTAGCCGGTGTATCTTTTCATGAAGAAGAAAATGAGACGTCAACCATTCCAATCTGCCTAGTAGTTTGATCTGAATCATACGCAGAATGGAAAACCTAAGAACTTTGCTTAAGATAACATTGACAAGCATATGCAAGTCAGACGACAGTAAAAAATCCTTTCATCGAGCACCAACAATATAGTGCATTGGGCATTTTTATATGCAATAGGATTCGGATGATATTGAATTTCCAAAATCAATTTTTTTTACCTGACTCCCTCCCCTTAATACTCTCGAGGGAAAAAAATATTTCAAATTGCCTTAATTTGGGTAGCCCTTAAAATGAATCACCATAACTGAGTCTCGTTGCAAATTTGTCTCACTTCATGAATATTTCGAGCAGTTCAAGTACGAACAAAAATGGAATGTCTCCTGAACGGAAGGACAGACATTCACTAATGGTTTTGTAGTAGAAAGTGAAAAGAGAAAAATTGCAAAAGATTTATAGTTTTGACCATAGCGAAATGTATGAGAGTGTATCAACAATGGATCCATACAACAGAACCTCGTACTCCCGCTTAAAATGGGGTACATGGAAAGTTTGTATTTGTGAATGTGTACATATATGTACACGATATGCAATATAGCTACTGTTGTTATATAGATGAACGTGTAACGTCGGTGAGAGAACACTTTCCAATGGGAGTGTTCTTTCCACCGAAGGCCGCATGATTAACGATTGAACGCACTTGACTTCCGATCCAAGTCGCTTCAACATTCGCCACACACACATACACACACTGACCGAGGAGTGGAAACAGCTCGGTCTGCTCTCGCTCGTCTCGCCAACACGTTTTCGCTTTATTTATTTTTTTCTTCACTTCTTTAACCTCACACTACTCCTTCCTCATTCTCTCTTTTTTTTCTTTTTCTTCTCAATACTATACAGTGTACTACTATAGCTCGTCTCTCAAAAAGTTTCTCGTATCGCTCGCGCACCCATTGATTTATGGATCCCGCAACGTCGATTCGTCGCTTCCACGCTGGGGTCTCCACCGACAACCTGCAATTATTCTCTTACACTATTATCGCCTGAAATTCACGCGCAATTTTACAGAATACAGAATAAAAATTTTATTGCGGGCTGCCAAAAAGAAGTATTTTTGAATAAACTCCAGTTCTTATTCTTTCAATCCCATTTAAGATTGAAATAATAAAATATTATTTTACTTATTTCAGAGTTATTGTTTCGATCTCGTATGGAATTGGAGCAGAGTTGTAAATCCCCATTAATTCATGAGATATAGTTTACAGTACAGTTTGTATTGTAATTATG
Source organism: Ephialtes manifestator (assembly GCA_963970395.1). NCBI lineage: Eukaryota > Metazoa > Arthropoda > Insecta > Hymenoptera > Ichneumonidae > Ephialtes > Ephialtes manifestator. Next base: position 29,764,723 of record OZ019976.1, on the reverse strand, counting down.
ATTTTATAATAATAATATGTAGTGATTATAAAATAGAGTGCAAACATTTGAATAGCTGAAAAAATGGAAGAAATAATTAACGCATTACTTTCTTAATGCGTGACTTATTTTTTTCCATTTTATCAAAAGGATTACCGTGAATTTTTATTGAAAAATAATAATATTTGCAGTCATTCCAAAGTTTAATCATCGTATTACAATCACTACATGTTATTATTATAAAATCATAATTATTCAATTTTACACAAAAAAATTCTATTGCGGGCTGCCAAAAATTAGTATTTTCGAATAAACTCCAGTTCTTATTCGTTCAATCCCATTTAACATTGAAATAATAAAATATTATTTTACTTATTTCAGAGTTATTGTTTCGATCTCGTATGGAATTGGAGCAGAGTTGTAAATCCCCATTAATTCATGAGATATAGTTTACAGTACAGTTTGTATTGTAATTATGATTTTATAATAATAATATGTAGTGATTATAAAATAGAGTGCAAACATTTGAATAGCTGAAAAAATGGAAGAAATAATTAACGCATTACTTTCTTAATGCGTGACTTATTTTTTTCCATTTTATCAAAAGGATTACCGTGAATTTTTATTGAAAAATAATAATATTTGCAGTCATTCCAAAGTTTAATCATCGTATTACAATCACTACATGTTATTATTATAAAATCATAATTATTCAATTTTACACAAAAAAAATTCTATTGCGGGCTGCCAAAAATTAGTATTTTCGAATAAACTCCAGTTCTTATTCGTACAATCCCATTTAACATTGAAATAATAAAATATTATTTTACTTATTTCAGAATTATTGTTTCGATCTCGTATGGAATTGGAGCAGAGTTGTAAATCCCCATTAGTTCATGAGATATAGTTTACAGTACAGTTTGTATTGTAATTATGATTTTATAATAATAATATGTAGTGATTATAAAATAGAGTGCAAACATTTGAATAGCTGAAAAAATGGAAGAAATAATTAACGCATTACTTTCTTAATGCGTGACTTATTTTTTTCCATTTTATCAAAAGGATTACCGTGAATTTTTATTGAAAAATAATAATATTTGCAGTCATTCCAAAGTTTAATCATCGTATTACAATCACTACATGTTATTATTATAAAATCATAATTATTCAATTTTACACAAAAAAAATTCTATTGCGGGCTGCCAAAAATTAGTATTTTCGAATAAACTCCAGTTCTTATTCGTACAATCCCATTTAACATTGAAATAATAAAATATTAATTTACTTATTTCAGAGTTATTGTTTCGATCTCGTATGGAATTGGAGCAGAGTTGTAAATCCCCATTAGTTCATGAGATATAGTTTACAGTACAATTTGTTTTGTAATTATGATTTTATAATAATAATATGTAGTGATTATAAAATAGAGTGCAAACATTTGAATAGCTGAAAAAATGGAAGAAATAATTAACGCATTACTTTCTTAATGCGTGACTTATTTTTTTCCATTTTATCAAAAGGATTACCGTGAATTTTTATTGAAAAATAATAATATTTGCAGTCATTCCAAAGTTTAATCATCGTATTACAATCACTACATGTTATTATTATAAAATCATAATTATTCAATTTTACACAAAAAAATTCTATTGCGGGCTGCCAAAAATTAGTATTTTCGAATAAACTCCAGTTCTTATTCGTTCAATCCCATTTAACATTGAAATAATAAAATATTATTTTGCTTATTTCAGAGTTATTGTTTCGATCTCGTATGGAATTGGAGCAGAGTTGTAAATCCCCATTAATTCATGAGATATAGTTTACAGTATAATTTGTTTTGTAATTATGTTTACATAATAGTACTATGTAGTGATTATAAAATAAAGTGTAAACATTTGAATAGTTGAAAAAAATACTAATTTTCGATTTAATATTGCAAGAAATAGTGGAAAAAATGGAAGAAATAAGTAATGCATTACTTTTTTTTCCATTTTTTCAAAAGGATTACCGTGAATTTTTATTGAAAAATAATAATTTTTGCAGCCATTCCAAAGTTTAATCATCGTATTACAATCGCTACATGTTATTATTATAAAATCATCATTATTTCTGTAAGTATATATATTTTCTTCAGTGTAGAAAAAAAAACAGAAAAATTATAAAAGTTATTCTAGTTATTTGCATTTTTTTTCTTATGTAACGGCCAGGTACAAAAAAGCTTTGTGTCTTTAATCATTAACGTTTTTAGACATGTTTTGAAAATTTTTTCTTGGCAGGAATATTTATTTTGGCAAGATTGTGCTTATTAGAAAAATAGAAAAGGAAAAAATTCTAATTCAATTTTTACAGGAGGTTTGAAAAAAAAAAAGAAATAAAAATGTACAACTCCGGTATCCAAGAAACCTTTCACTTTGCTTAAAGAGGCTAATCTCATCATAAACTCCAATTAATTTGGAATAATCTAAGCTACCGACTATCATTCTAAATACTTGCTAATGGAAGAACTGGAAAGTATGAACATCAGATACAGTACGTAAGAGCCTCTTTCGCATCCACAGAATTCACGACGTAGAATATTAAACTCTCGTAATAATTTCACCCTCCTAACAGGAGACTTTATAATGGCTTCCGCATTTATTCCGGTGCCTTAAAAATCAGCACTTTACCGCAAGATTCGTAAAACCTTGATGACTTTTTGATCCCTGCTTCATAATACTCAGGACAAATAATTCAGTGCTTAATTTGCAAAATTATCAAAACAATTTTGATAAAACGTTTTCAAACGATCTTCTCCATGTTTAGATTCTCCAGCTTCGATATTAATACGGACATATTATGCTTAGCTTGGATAGAAACTTTAATGTTCGTATCTCCCGCGGTTGTAATCAGCATAATCAAACGTGCAATAGTGATTCGCCAAAGCTGAAGAAGGAATAACGGTCCAAGGACAACCGGAAGTCAGGAGCTCTCATTATATTTACACATTTATATTGGACAAAATATTACAAATTACAATATTTACAATATAATTTTTTAAATATTAAATGATTTTTATTAAATTAAAGAACAATTTCTTTCATAATTGATATTCATTGATTTATTGTTTGTTATTATTTTTTAAATCCTTCCAAATTATTATTTTTAGTATAGTCATTTAAAACATTGAGTACAATACTAATATTCAGCAGTGCTAGATATCAAATTTGATGAAGATCTATAAAGCGTTTCAAATTTCATGGCAATATGAATTTTAATTGGCAATATGAATTTTCAAGCTAAAATTGCTTCTGCTTTAGATATATCCGATAAAACGGAAATGTACACGAATTAAGTAAAAATAAATAAAAAAATAAATTTTTTACTTATTATTTTTAAATAAATTCCGAAAAGTAAAGTCTTGCTAATTTATTTCGCACTTTACATATTTTTCGAATCTTGTCTATAAGGAAACCAAATTCGATTAACATTCTTCCTCGTAAAACAGATGAAAAAAAGGTAATTTCTTTTTTTTTTTGTGCAAGGTGCAACTTTGTAATTTTTTTAAAAATATTTTTCTTCATAATTAAAATTGCGAATAATTACAACCTGCACGATATGTGAGCACGCGTCGCCCGTTATATTCCGCAATTGACGTGACGCGGGCCGCTCGAGCAACCGTAAAGCTAGTCGCACGTGCGAACACCCACACGCGTGCAAATAAGACACGATGTTGTATGTGTCGAAGAGGCAAAGAAGAAAGAGGGAGGGAAAAATGTTCGTGGCTTCACTCGATCTCCCGAGGATACGTGCTGCGTGCTGTAAGTTTTCTATACTGTATCGCCGTTACTACGACATCCAGGAAACTTGACCCGACGAGCTTATAATACTACGCACCGACACAGATAATCACGCACATATACACACACAAAACGATCCCTGAGATTTTAGCAGCCTCGTTTCATACTCTTGCGTTTATCTCATCCACGGGATGCTGCAACGTATTGCCACGGGGTTAAGCATTACGTACCTACCGATCATACCGACACTGTCATAAACTATGCTCAGTCTGAATTTGAGATAAATCGAATGAATAGATTCTACGCTGTAAATTTTTTAAGATAATAACTTTACTATTTATAGATATTTCAAGAAAAAATAAATAAAACACGCATGTATTAATTTTTTTTAATTAAGAAAAAATTAAAATACGCATGTTTTATTTTTTTCAAGGAGAAAAAGGCTTAGTTACATCAACCAAGGCGCTTGGTTATATATGCGCCCACTAAGTTATTGGTTAGACCAACCAAGATATTGTTTGACTAACCAAGATGATTTAGTTGGTCAAACAATAACTTGGTTGGTCTAACCAATAACTTGGTTGGTCTAACCAATAACTTGGTTGGTCTAACTAATAACTTGGTTGGTCAAACAATAACTTGGTTGGTCTAACCAATAACTTGGTTGGTCAAACAATAACTTGGTTGGTCTAACCAATAACTTGGTTGGTCTAACCAATAACTTGGTTGGTCTAACCAATAGCTTGGTTGGTCAAACAGTAACCAACCAAGTTATTGGTTAGACCAACCAAGTTATTGTTTGACCGACCAAGTTATTGGTTAGACCAACCAAGTTATTGTTTGACCAACCAAGTTGTTGGTTACAGCAACTAAATCATCTTGGTTAGCCAATCAATAACTTGGTTGGTTAAGAAATAACTTGATTGGTCTAACCAATAACTTAGTTGGCGCATACATAACCAAGCGTCTTGGTTGTTCTAACCAAGTTTTTTTTTGTAAGTGGAAAGACTATTAACTGTGTGTAGATCCCGATTTCGCGATACTTTTTAAAAATAATAAGGCGACATTTTGTTTAAACAGTAATAACTTCATTATTTATAAATATTTTTCAATAAAGAAAAAAATTAAAACATGGAAAGACGATGTATAAACTGTATATGAAATCCCAATCTCGTGATCCTAATACTCTCAACAGAAAAAAATATTTTGATTTAACCACCCCTTAAAAATGTCCACCACAACTGAAAGTCTTGCTGAAAATGGCGCTGTCTTATTTCATGGATCGCCTTTACTACGACATCCAGGAAACTTGACCCCACGGGCTTATGCACCGATATTGATAATCACGCACATACATACATAAAACGATCCCTGAGATTTTAGCAGCCTCGTTTCATACTCTTGCGTTTATCTCATCCACGGGATGCTGTAACGTATGGCCACGGGGTTAAGCATCATACCGACACTGTTATAAACTATGCTCAGTCCGAATTTGAGGTAAATCGAACAAATAGATCCTTCGCCGTAAGTTTTTAAAAATAATAAGACGACACTTCGTTTAAATAATAACAACTTCATTATTTATAAATATTTTTCAATAAAAACAAAATTAAAACATGGAAAGACGATGTATAACCTGTATATAAAATCCCGATCTCGTGATCCTAATACTCTCAACAGAAAAAAATATTTTGATTTAACCACCCCTTAAAAATGTCCACCACAACTGAGTCTTGCTGAAAATGGCGCTGTCTTATTTCATGGATCGCCTTTACTACGACATCCAGGAAACTTGACCCCACGGGCTTACAATCCTACGCACCGATATAGATAATCACGCACATACATACATAAAACGATCCCTGAGATTTTAGCAGCCTCGTTTCATACTCTTGCGTTTATCTCATCCACAGGATGCTGTAACGTATGGCCACGGGGTTAAGCATTACGTACCGATCATACCGACACGGTCCGATCGGCGTTTACAAGTATAAGTGTATATATGTATATATACGTATATGGATATGGAAAATCTGAACCCAACCAACCCCGGTTAACCGCTCCACGAGGACTCCCGCTGAAGTTGCACGCAGATACGTCCGTGAACGATAACGCCTGCAACTCTCTTGCATACTGGGTTGGTTATAAAAGAACGAGGGACACATAAGATCTTATCAAAATTTTCTGCATTTATCATACACGAAGACTGGAGTCATCTCATTCGTGGCGATTTCTACGTCGAGTGCTAGAAACGCATGTAGCGATGGTACACCATAAGTTTTATACAGTTTGAGGATAAGATTAGGAATAATGCCTCCTTGGGAAGCTTTCTGCTCGGATATCTCAGTTGGTATCAAGCTGATCGAATGTACGTCGGATTAGCCGAAGGAAAAAGTCAGGAAAAGAGAAAGAGAGAGATCGGTAAGTTTTGTCTGGTTTCTCCATGGGATTTTTTTCCAACTTTCTGATTTTTGTAGATTGCTGCAACAAGATTCTTGGAATGTCGTGGTAATATGAAAGTATTGAGTAACCGCGTGACTCTAGGGTGCAGTATAAGTGCATATCTAACAACTGTTAGACCGGTCTACGGTTGTGGTGTTTGGGTATATCGTTATATGCAGTCCTTGCAGTAAGTATGTTAATTTGTACGGTCGTGACGCGTCCTAATTGATACATCGATGACTGTCACTGAAGTTACTGAGTTACACATCGGCTAACTGCAACTCGTGGAATGAAGATCTGTAAATTTAGGACAGCAATATGATTATTATTTTTTTTTTTACATTTGCCCTGGGGGTTTCGTGCAGAAGTTGAGCTTTTTGCAGGGTTTCACTGGAATCGGCACATTTCCGCAATTGCCAGATTACGAAAATTAATAAATTGTTGGGTATAATTTACAGTCAAAAGCCAATGGTTAGTTATCTTAATCCCCTTATTAGGTTACCGCTGACTATAACTGATCTCATTTCGCTTTTCAAGATACCGATAACAGCTTCGAGGTGGGTCTGTAATCTCGGGGAAAACTGGTTGTATAGAAAAAAACTTTTAACTATTGAATATTTTAGTGCATATTAATTTTATCACTAAATATATTTCCAATTATTTCCCTTAAAATTTTTCAGTCGCATAGGATTGTTAATCGGATAGTTTGTTTACCAATTGGTTGGCTTACTAGTCAATTGATCGACTTACCAATCAGTTCGTTGCTTTCACAATCAGTTGATTGACTTACCAATAAGCTGGTTGACTTTACAATAAATTAGTTGGCTTTACAATCAGTTGGTGGACTTTAGAATCAGTTGGTTGACTTTAGAATCAGTTGGTTGACTTTAGAATCAGTTGGCTGATTTACCAATAAGTTGGTTGATTTAAATAAGTTGTTTGACCTTACAATCAGTTGGTTGACTTTACAATCAGTTGGTTGACTTTACAATCAATTGGTCGACTTTACAATCAGTTGGTTGACTTTACAATCAATTGGTTGACTTTACAATCAATTAGTTGACTTTACAATCAATTGGTTGACTTTACAATCAGTTGGTTGACTTTACAATCAATTAGTTGACTTTACAATCAATTGGTTGACTTTACAATCAATTGGTTGACTTTCCAATCAATTGGTTGACTTTACAATCAGTTGGTTGACTTTACAATCAATTGGTTGACTTTACAATCAATTGGTTGACTTTACAATCAATTGGTTGACTTTACAATCAATTGGTTGACTTTACAATCAATTGGTTGACTGTACAATCAATTGGTTGATTTTACAATCAGTTGATTGACTTCACGATCAGCTGGTTGACTTTACAATTAGTTGGTTGGCTTAACAACGTAAAACGGTTCTCATACACAATTATATTTTTAATCGAGTATACGATCTAGCGGCTTCGTTGGCAATAATAATTTCGTTGATTCTGCCAATGGAATTTTGTATTTTGTTCAGTAAAATGGCAAACTTGTGACTGAACTTATGGGAATAAATCACATAAACGCGATACGAGCCCAGCTGTCCCTCCCAATAATCAAATAGATCCTGAGGGCTCTTTTAAGGTGTCACGAACGTGTCAGTAATTATCCCTACCCTCCAAATCTCTCGCTCAAGTCATAAATAACATTGTACGGAAATTTTAGCGACGTGCTCCGGGGGGTGAGCAACCAGTTTTTTTTATAACACGCGCGCGTGCGTCGTGCCGGTGACCGAACGACGGTTCATGCTCGCCAATGCACAAGCCTACGGCAAACGATCGCGTGAACTCCGGAGAAGCTATGCTCCAGCTAACCCAACTACTGGCACGACTTAGGGCACGCATACCTATCGCTTATGTATGCATATCGGTGGAAATATAAAATACTATTAACGGTAGTCCATCGACCGGTTCCCTAGGCATTTACTGCTGCAGAAGGATACGAACGTTAAGCGTACTCGAATGTGGAGAAAGAGACGTGCGGGGGGAAAGGGGGGAGGGGGAGGAGATAGGTAATGCGGTTCTCTACATCAAATTCAATAAACATCCCGACGTTATTGTATTTGAACGAGACTGTTCGTGCGTATGTGTACTATACTTTATTTTGCCGCTAGCCGTATATCTCCACGTGTATTTACAATCGAAGCTGTTATGTTGGAGCACCCGTAGCGACCGAGATCGCTACCTGTCTGAGAGATTCGAGAATAATCTTGTATATATCGCGGAGAGAAAGTTCAAACCTCGTACGAAGCCGTCAATTCACTATACATATTTTTTTATCCAACTTTTTTTTTGTTATTTTCATCACGTATTGGATGAGAATTTCGTATTAAGCTTTATTACCCTCGTGCAATTAATTTTACGAAGAAATCAGAATAAAAAATAAAACGATTATTTTTTATAATATAAAAAAGTGAGAGGCATTACAATAAACCACGATTCAGGCACATTACATAGCCAATATATGCTCAGGATTAATTTTAAAAAACTAGTATTAACAAATTAAATAAATAGGGTGAGTTGAAATTTCTAGATTTTGAAAAAATATTTAATACTAAATAAATAATAGGACAAATTAACTTCTTCCTGAATAATATTTAACGAAATTTATTTATTTATTAAATTTATTAAATTTATTTAATAAATATTTAAATATTTAATAAATAAATTTAGTTAAATATTATTCAGGAAGAAGTTAATTTGTCTTATTATTTATTTAGTATTAAATATTTTTTCAAAATTTAGAAATTTCAATTTATTTATTAATTAATTAAATTTATTGAATTTATTTGTTAATTAAATTTATTGAATTTATTTATTAATTAAATTTATCAAATTTATTTATTAATTAAATTTATTAAATTTATTTATTAAATTTATTGAACAACAACAAAAATGCAACAACGATATTCAGTGAACGTTATATTCTAGTAAATACGATTGGAGAGCAAAAAATAGTGCACCAGGTGCAAACATAGGTCAGTCTTAGTTTCAATTACGAACTCGTGCGAGTCAAATTCTCACGCTATTCCTAATATGCACTATTCACGTGTATCTCTAATATTCTGCCAAGTAATACATATATCGCGTGACTAGAAACAGAAAGGCGTATCTGCTGTTTATACTGTGTCGAAGATACGTCCGTATGTTTTTAGTCACGGAAAATATCTCTACGTTTATAGCAAGAAAACCTGTGGATATCTCGGGCTTCGGGGTTAATAACGAGCGATACGAAGGCGTAGATTAAATGCTCGGCGCCTGCATCCAATACCACTCACTGTGCAGGTAGCACGAAGTGCTCTCACCATCGCAAAGAAGCCCAAAGGTGCTGAGGCTTCCGAGCTACGAGCGAATTATTCTTTTTTCCCGCGTTCAATCCACGAGACTTACCGTTCCTCAACTGGGCTAGCAATAAGCTCTGCTTATGGTTCTAACACACTTTCACGTGGTGATCTACAACCCAGTCGATGGCACTGGGCGCCTCCGATGTCTTGGTAAGATCTGTGTTGCACCTCGATAAAAGATCTAGTAAACTGATCAAGATTTTAGTTAACGTAAATAAATTTTCTTATTTTAATGTCGGCCTAATAGGGTTGTAATTATTTTGAGCAAATTATTTTATATTGGTTAAATAATTAACATGAAATAATTTTTTGTATCATGCTCTGTATAAACAATGTAGAAATTAATAATTAATTGCTAGGCGTATAGAATGCATTATTATGCAATAATATTGATATTATTTTAGTGATATTGGACAAAAAAAAATATAATTTATATTTACCAAATGTTATCAAATAATTTTTTTTAACATTACTCGTAATATTTGTGTTTGTTTAGGATATTTGTAAATTCATTGTTTCTGGCGAATTATGAATTTTTTATTTTATTGTAAAAAAACAGGGGATATTAATGGATTTTTTAAATAAAATAAATAATAAAATACGGTGGGTATGAAATACGGTAAGACTAAAAAATAGTGGAAAAAAATGTTGCTTCATAAAAGTAAGGGAGCAAAAAAAGTAGGGATCGAGAATATTTTTTATTCCCAGTATAGCAAAACCGGATTATTCTAATTACCTTCTCTTTATTTGATGATAAGCTAATAACGGGGTTTTCGTTATATTTATGATCTCATTTTGAAAACTTAATGTCACGTTCAAAGCGATGAGGAGACCAGATTTGTGGTATATCATAGAAATTATTGCATATTCCGGTAGTTTTAGACAACATATAATATTGAGTTAGTGACATTGTTGCCTGCTATGTCTCCATGAAAGTTGAAGCCAAACTCTCTTTTTTTTAGTATTTAAGCTATCACGTTTTCATTCCCATATATTCATTATAATTAAGACATTCGACGACGGAAATTAAACATCATGTAGTAGGCAAACGTCAGATGTCTGGTTATGGTATGCGATAATTATCATTCTATAAACGTAGTCAAGTACTCAAGTTAAGGAGCACGAATACGCAATCATTCGTGACAGAAAAAAAATTCACATTTTTTTGCAATCACACATCGCTATATAAAAATAAAAATAGCATCGATCTTTTAGATTGCATGGTGATTTCAATTCATAATCATTCGTCGAATAACTAACTTGACATATTTCAAAATTTGTCTAGCTTTCAGAAGAAAAAAAAAAACAAAAAATTAAGAGCGTTGAGAAATCATTAATTATTACCCTTAAAAAAATTAATTCAAATGATTAATGCATAGAAAAATAAATTAGTGACCTGATGAAATTGAAACAGAGTTGTAAATCCCCATTAATTCATGAGATCTAGTTTACAGTACAATTTGTTTTGTAATTATGATTTCATAATAATAATATGTAGTGATAATAAAATAGAGTGTAAACATTTGAATAGCTGAAAAAAGTACTAATTTTCGCTTTAATATTGCAAGAAATAGTGGAAAAAATGGAAGAAATAAGTAATGCATTACTTATTTTTTTCCATTTTTTCAAAAGTATTACAGTGAATTTTTATTGAAAAATAATAATTTTTGCAGCCATTCCAAAGTTTAATCATCGTATTACAATCGCTACATGTTATTATTATAAAACCATAATTATAGAGCTGATCGTATCATCATCATTATTTTTATAAGTATTAGACATTTACAACTCTGAATTGAAAAAAAAACCATTTTCTTTGCTGTAATACAAACTTTTTATTAATTAATTAATAAAAACAATTATTTTTCTTAAAAAAAATCAAATGATTAATGTATAGAAAAATAAATTAGTGAACTGAAAAAATGATTTTCTTTGATGTAATACAAACTTTTAAAAATCATTCTTTAAGTACAGTTGATTATTACTACGAAATGACAATTTTGAAGTAACCATAAATTCTTGTTTAAAAAATTAACAGAGCCTTAGAAATGTCTTTAAAAATAAAAATAAAAAATTGGATGGAGACTTCACTCGTCTGCAACACAAGCGAATCTCACAACTTGGGAGGTTTGATCGTTTCTGTGGTTCGCATGTCCACGAGTTGTAACATTTCGCCCTTTTCTCTTTAGTGACAGCCGGAATAGTATATACATGAATAAAGCGAGGAAAATAATCGAGTATATGTGTGGATAAGCGCGGGAAGATAGGGAACGTGGAGAACCTGTGCGCAGTGAGTAGAGCCACAAGGAACGAGCGGTCTGGCGCCAAGTAGATGTCTCCTGTACCTGTTCAGACGTTCTCAGACGCTCGCGCGTAAACGAACGAAGAAAGAGAGAAGAAGAGACGAAGGAAACACACAGAGAGAGGGACTTAAGCACCCGCAAGGATCGTCGTTCTATCGCACAAGTTCCCTTCTTCGGTTCGAACTTTCGACCGGCATGCCTTAGATTCCATCCGGCTAATTAACTCAATGTTATGCTAAGTCGCCTCTAAATTTAACCGGTGCATCGACGACTCGAACCTCAGAGATCCAAGTGCGGTGCTCCCTGTGGAAGCTGGAAGATACGAAGAAGGAATAAGAAGCGAGAATCTCCTTAAGAGTTGGACTGTCCCTTTAATTACGTTTCGCTGTGTGGCAAACCTTGTAGAAACGTTTCGGTAGCAAGGAAAAATCGTTTTGCGAGAAGCTGCGACGCAACGTTGAACGTCAAAGAGCCGTGCCGCCATCGCTGATCGGCACATTTACCTATACATTTACAAATCGTGCAGGTATTAATGCATTTTCTGTATATATAGATATTTGACTCTGTATAGTTTAGTGTATTGGTATATTCTATATGGTATATCGAAGGTACCTAATTGCTCGGCGTTCGTAATGTCTTACTCGGTGCCGATCTGAATTACTAATTACCACAGGCGCCTCGAGGCTAACTTTCTGTCTCTTTCGCTGTGCACTTTGCGCATGGAACGCACTGTTAAGTGTCCGTGCGTTCCTGTCGGGTGATCGATTCCGTCGAAAGGAAACGTCATTCGAGGACGCGGTGTATAATTCTCGTGTCAATTGCCTTATAGAGAGACCGCAATCTTTTCATCTTGATGATCGACGTGCAAATTTACGAAACCGTTACACATAGTTTCTAATATTATTATTAATTTCGTTAGAAGTGGGGGGCGAACGAAATTATTGATAAATAGGATTATATCGTTAATGAGAAATTCTCGAATTAGCAGCTTTGATTTTGAGGAAGCTCGTTCGAAATATTGAATTGTCATCATGATTTTCTCATTTTTGCAGGTGCCAAATTAATTTTTTTTTACCTTCTACCCATTTATGATTTACTTATCACGAATTAATCAAGTATAAATCAAAGTTTCTACTCCGTTATTTTTTTTAAGTTAAATGACGCCGAAAATTGTTTTTGCAATTTTAACAAATATTTCCATTATAATTGATTATGATTTTCATAAACTGTTTAAAAGAGAAAAGGATCAAAAACCTTGAAAAAAAAAGAAATAAAGCATATTTTAACGAAATATTTACCCTCGAATATTATTACTAATTTGATTATAAGGCTATCAAAATGATTGACAAATGTCACTATTTCTGGTATATAGTTGATGAGAAATTCTCGAATTAGCATCTTTGATTTTGAAAAATCGTTCTTACTATTGATTTTTAATCATGATTTTCTCATTTTTGCAGGTGCTAAATTAATTTTTCTTTTTTTTCATTTTTTTAAATGATTTTTTCAACCTTGGACGCCTTTACGATTTATTTATCACGAATGAATCAAGTATAAATCAAAGTTCCTTCTCCGTTATTTTTTTTTAAATTAAATGACGCCAAAAATTGTTTTTGCAATTTTAACAAATATTTTCATTATAATTGATTAAGATTTTCATAAGCTGTTGAAAAGAAAATAGGGACAAAAATGTTGAAAAAAGGAAAAAAATTAAATAAAACATAAATTACGGAAATATTTGCAATCGAATATTATTACAAATTGGCTATCCAAAATGATTGAAAAATGTAACTATCTTTGATGACATTTCACGAGAAAGTCTTGGACCAAGATTTCCGTATAATAGAACTTGTCTCTGCATCTTGAAATTCATATCATTATTTCAATACCTAATTTTTGCTGGCGTTTGATTTTTAATTTTTTTATTATTATATACAGCGTTGTAAAGAAGAGAGAAAATGCGAATTCTTCGAGGCAATGTGTTTGCAACGCGGATATCTCAATAAAGTATCTAGCTACGAGTAGAAGTACAGCGAACAGGACAGATATAACGTGATGCGTCTCGTGTATCAGTCCGCAGCATCTCCAGAGATCTTAAAGTACCGTCGATAAGTGCAAGCGAATAATGAAATTGGCGTTCGGATCTTACATTGCACATGATGTAGTGTGGAGAATATATCGATGTAACTAACATTGGTGATGCGGACGCGCGTAACGGAATACAGAAGCTACAATATCGTTTCTCCAATGTCAGTGTTTTGTCCAAGAAAGCAAAAAAAAAAAGGTATATCACTGTTGTTATATTCCTTCATCGTGTTGATGCGGTGGAAATGCGTGACTAACGTTGGATCTTTCGATCCTGGTAATTCAGCATCCAGTATTAGCAGCAAAATAGCGAAAGAACGTATTAATTCCAACTGCATAACATCTATAATGACGTTAAATCAACACAATTCGCTATCGCAAACCGCTACGACACACTTGCAATTCCGAAAGGCATTATTTTTCTGATTTTTTGTTATTCCTGCAAGTATGATACTTATTTACCTTGCAATGATTCGACCTGAGAGGACTTTTTTTCATTGCCATAATTTGCTGCTGTAGCTCATCACTTTATCGTGTGGGGCAGATTATCATAATTTTGAAAAAATTAAGTTATGTTTTCTTCACGAAAGTTGTGGAGGGCGCAGTAAAAAATAATTGGTGGAAAGTTTTCGTTACTAAATGACTTGTTGTATTAACTTGGCAACATTTTTTTTTCTTCAAGATATCGAATTTTGGTCTTCACTATCGTTCTCAAGTCGCATATTGTACCTCAGAAAGTACCGGTCACATGCCTTTTTGAGATCATTTTTGAAAAAGTCATTTTTGGTCGGTCCTGATTTCAGAATTCAGAGATCCGACTTTTGGTCGGAAAATCCAACCTAAAGAACCCAAATTTTTTTCTTCTTCAAGATATCGAATTTTGGTCTTCACCATCGTTCTAAAGTCGCTTATTGTACCTCAGAAAGTACCGGTCACATGCCTTTTTGTGATGATTTTTGAAAAAGTCACTTTGGGTCGGTTCTGGTTTCAGAATTCACAGGTCCGACTTTTGGTCGGAAAATCCAACCTAAAGAACCCAAATTTTTTTCTTCTTCAAGATATCGAATTTTGGTCTTCACCATCGTTCTCAAGTCGCATATTGTACCTCAGAAAATACCGGTTACATGCCTTTTCGCGATGATTTTTTAAAAAGTCACTTTGGGTCGGTTCTGGTTTCAGAATTCACAGGTCCGACTTTTGGTCGAAAAATCCAACCTAAAGAACCTTAATTTTTTTTCTTCAAGATATCAAATTTTGGTCTTCACAATCGTTTTCAAGTCGCATATTGTACCTCAGAAAGTACCGGTTACATGCCTTTTTGTAATGATTTTTGAAAAAGTCACTTTTGGTCGGTTCTGATTTCAGAACTCAGAGATCCGACTTTTGGTCGAAAAATCCAACCTAAAGAACCTAAATTTTTTTCGTCTTCAAGATATCGAATTTTGGTCTTCACCATCGTTCTCAAGTCGCATATTGTACCTCAGAAAGTACCGGTTACATGCCTTTTTTCGATGATTTTTAAAAAAGTCACTTTTGGTCAGTTCTGATTTCAGAATTCAGAGATCCGACTTTTGGTCGAAAAATCCAACCTAAAGAACCTAAATTTTTTTCGTTTTCAAGATATCGAATTTTGGCCTTCACCATCATTCTCAAGTCGCATATTGTACCCCAGAAAGTACCGGTTACATGCCTTTTCGCGATGATTTTTGAAAAAGTCACTTTGGGTCGGTTCTGGTTTCAGAATTCACAGGTCCGACTTTTGGTCGAAAAATCCAACCTAAAGAACCCAAATTTTTTTCTTCTTCAAGATATCGAATTTTGGTCTTCACCATCGTTCTCAAGTCGCATATTGTACCTCAGAAAGTACCGGTTACATGCATTTTTGTGATGATTTTTGAAAAAGTCACTTTTGGTCGGTCCTGATTTCAGAATTCAGAGATCCGACTTTTGGTCGAAAAATCCAACCTAAAGAACCTAAATTTTTTTCGTCTTCAAGATATCGAATTTTGGCCTTCACCATCGTTCTCAAGTCGCATATTGTACCTCAGAAAGTACCGGTTACATGCTTTTTTTCGATGATTTTTAAAAAAGTCACTTTTGGTCAGTTCTGATTTCAGAATTCAGAGATCCGACTTTTGGTCGAAAAATCCAACCTAAAGAACCTAAATTTTTTTCGTTTTCAAGATATCGAATTTTGGCCTTCACCATCATTCTCAAGTCGCATATTGTACCCCAGAAAGTACCGGTTACATGCCTTTTCGCGATGATTTTTGAAAAAGTCACTTTGGGTCGGTTCTGGTTTCAGAATTCACAGGTCCGACTTTTGGTCGAAAAATCCAACCTAAAGAACCCAAATTTTTTTCTTCTTCAAGATATCGAATTTTGGTCTTCACCATCGTTCTCAAGTCGCATATTGTACCTCAGAAAGTACCGGTTACATGCATTTTTGTCATGATTTTTGAAAAAGTCACGTTTGGTCGGTTCTGGTTTCAGAATTCAGAGATCCGACTTTTGGTCGAAAAATCCAACCTAAAGAACCTAAATTTTTTTTTCTTCAAGATATCAAATTTTGGTCTTCACCATCGTTCTCTAGTCGCATATTGTACCTCAGAAAGTACCGGTTACATGCATTTTTGTGATGATTTTTGAAAAAGTCACTTTTGGTCGGTCCTGATTTCAGAATTCAGAGATCCGACTTTTGGTCGAAAAATCCAACCTAAAGAACCTAAATTTTTTTCGTCTTCAAGATATCGAATTTTGGCCTTCACCATCGTTCTCAAGTCGCATATTGTACCTCAGAAAGTACCGGTTACATGCCTTTTTTCGATGATTTTTAAAAAAGTCACTTTTGGTCAGTTCTGATTTCAGAATTCGGAGATCCGACTTTTGGTCGGAAAATGTAACCTAAAGAACCTAATTTTTTTTCTTCTTCAAGATATCGAATTTTGGTCTTCACCATCGTTCTCAGGTCGCATATTGTACCTCAGAAAGTACCGGTTACATGCCTTTTTTCGATGATTGTTAAAAAAGTCACTTTTGGTCAATTCTGATTTCAGAATTCGGAGATCCGACTTTTGGTCGGAAAATGTAACCTAAAGAATCTAAATTTATTTTTCATCAAGATATCCAATTTTGTTCTTCACTATCGTTCTCAAGTTGCATATTGTACCTCAGAAAGTACCGGTTACATGTCTTTTTACAATGATTTTTTAAAAAGTCACTTTTGGTCGGTTTTTCACAGATCCGACTTTAGGTCGGAAAATCCAACGTAATTTTATTTTAAATGATATTGTAATGGTAGTATAATTTATATCCATACACCACCTCTAATAGCAATTCACGAAACTAATAAAACGGCAGGAGTTCTTATAGTGAAAATGCAAGTTATTTCATCCACGATAATCTATAAAAGTCACAGTATGTAGGCTAATAAAAATTTTGATACCGAGGTTTGATGGTTAGCGCGCGAAGCGCGCATCCACTGCTAGTACACATAAAAAGTTAATTTAATTTAGACTTTTTTTATGTGCTAAAATGACCGAAAATAATTTGTAGAATGGAATTGCTAAATTTGAACACATTATTTTTTTGCACTTTTTGCATAAAATTTATATCCAATCTACACAATAAAAAAAAAAAAACAATGGACAAATTTTTTTTTCAACTTTCAATGTTAAATACTAAAAATGTATACACAAAACATCCTATTGAAAATGCAGTGCAGCACTAATCAACCATAAAAAAGTAACCAAAAAAAAACATATAAAATTGCTTACAGCTGCCAAAAAAGATGCCCAAAACGCCGAACCTACAAACCAAATCCCTACAAAAAACCGCACGATTTTACAATTGCAATGCACCGTCGACAATTTCTATTCCCTCAAAAAAAAAAAAAAAAAAAAAAAAAACGAAAGCCAATAATCATTAGATGTCCTCCGGGGCGAAATCCGAGTCATTTTCACGTCACACCATACAGACGCTTGGCTGAGAGATTGTTGGGAATAATCGAACGTTGCGGCGATTCGCACTCGCTCCCGACTGTTATACTATATAGCACACTATATAGTCGTTTTCACGAGGAGCCGCTTTGCGTGCAAGATACACGCCAAGATAAGACCTTACCAATACACCTGCCCCGCGGAGAGCCGTGAGCGCGCGCACGGCGATAATATGCGATTCTGATCCGGCGACTCTGCGGTCAGTATCCTCTCTCTCTCCTCCTCCTCCTCCTCTTCGCTCGTTCGCCTTTGCGCACCGCGCGCAGACCGAGCTCCGCAGGTTCCGCAGGACCGCGAGCGCGCCCGCCGCGCTGGAACATAATGCCGTGTAGAGCAGGTACTCATAACGCCCGGCGAACCTGTTGAGATATAGCCCGGGTAGTGTTTCAATCGCGAGGCTCAACCTTCGCCAATGATACGTGTGTCTGCCTCCCCATATGTATATGGGGCATTCCATACCAACACGACAAACGGCATAACGTTTACCTTGTCAAAATCTGTTTCGCCATTTTTTATGTAATTCTTCTTCACATGAAAAATACATCCAGAATATTTTTCAGATTCTATGCTTCCTCACACTGAGAAAATAAATCGTTAGAACCAACAAAAGCGACGAAAAGAATATTTTGTCCGTTGGACAAAATCTGGCAATGGTTATCGAATCAGTTTTGGATTGATCAGCTGTTGCTTCGATCAATTATATATTTCATTCGATCAAAAGAATATTCTTTTCGCCGCCCGCAAGCAGACGTTTTGTTGGTTGTAACGATTTTTTTTCTCAGTGCATAGAGGAAGATTTGTTTTCGTGCGAAAGTTTTTTTTTGGGCCTTTTTATGTCGGTGCATTCAAAATGGGCTAAAATATCGAGGAATGTGGTTTAGAAATAATAGATGGGTGGATGTGCGTGTGTGTGTGTGCCAAAAATTCAAACTTACATATCTCAAGAACTGCTTTAATAATCGGGCTGAAATTTAGCAAACATGTGAAGCAGATCGACGCGCTTGTTTGTGGTAATTTTCAAAAAAAATTAAAAATATGTTCCAATTTTATTTGACTTTGCAATTTTCGAAAAATGTCTGTGCGGTCTCTAGCATTCGCAAATTTTTAGCTATTGAGCTAAATATTTTTTTTATAAATAAAGGTATGTTAAAGGATGATCGGTATTGAAATTGGAACGAATCTGTAAAAAAGTTCGGTTTTTATGAGATTTTTAATTTTTCGAAAAATCATTTGTTTCGCTCTAACTCACGTAAAATCTCACCAAATCAACTGAAATTTTATACAGATGATAAATAACATTCAGCACTACTACCCACCAAATTTGGTCATGATCGGTACAGCAGTTTGGATTTTCAGTGATTTTGAATTTTTCAAGAACTATACAGGTAACAAACAAATTGCAAAGTAGAATCCATTTTTATTTTTTACAAAGCTTTCTCTATAAGGAAGCCAAAATTAATAAATAAGCTTGCTCATAGAGGTGGCTTGTGAAAAATAAAAATAAATGAGGAAGTAATATGCAAAGTTCTACTTTGCAACTTTTTTTAAAAATTATAAATATTCGAAGCCAAACAAAAAACGCCTCCATTAAAAAATAAATTTAAATAATCATAAAAATACTATGGCAAATAACAAAATTTACGATTTACAAGCGAAAGTGAAATTTCTTCTAGCCTTTAAAAATATTTTACGACATTTTTTATAAGTACATTCTACACACATTAAGACAAATTAATATGACAGATTACTAAATATAAACAATTCTACCATAAAAATAATAACTCGTGCTATAATTCATTTACTGGATACATTATTTATTCGTACAGCAACCGTAAAAACACAAACGTTGTTGTCTACTCAGAGAAACATGTGTGTAGTAGAACTGACCATAAATTTGTCTGAGTGCATAGATAGCTAATAGAGCTTGACATGAAATCACGATCATTGGTCATTTTCATAACAATCTTTCCATCAAAGATTAATAAAGTATTATTTAAAAAGTAGAAGATTATTTTAACATTTTCGTTTGCGATTTATAAATTTTGTTATTTGTCATAGTATTTTCCTGATTTTATTTTGGATTCACAATTTGGGGCGTTTTTTATTTAACTTTAAATATGTATATTTAAAAATTATAATTTAAAAAATGAATGAAAATCTGAATGCATTTTTCGTGTAGAAGAGTAACTTAAAAAATTGTGGATCAGATTTGATAAGGGAAAATTCGACCCTTGGTCGAGTTGGTATGGAATGCTCCATATATATATGTATATATATAGCGAGTGTACACGTACATATTGTGTATACGCACACATACACATGGGAAACGGTGTGTATGTAAAGGCCTATTACAATATTCGTTACCGGGGCTATAGATCACGATAGTCGAAATAAATCTTCGACGAACAAGCGGCACTCTAGTCGTATACGCTGTATACAACAGTGAGTATATAGTAAACGCGAGTGTATTGCACAGCGAGGCATCACGAACGTGCAAGAGGCGAAATAATTTAGGCTTCCACGTGCAATTTTTATTTAACGTTAATTCCATGGCCTTGAGGTCGCTCTTGTGGCATGCTCAGTGCGTGTGTTATTATATACACTAGCTATACATGTAGCTTTATATCCTTTGTCAGGATTATTTTGCATTTCTGAGGCTTGAGATTTACCATTTAGGTTTATTTTGCATTTCTCGTGGCTATGTGACATAATTTTGATGGAAATTTTTAAAAAATATTTATCGTACTTGTCAATATTTTGGAATAGTTGTGTGCAGCTTTAAAAAATAAATGTTCAAATTTATAACAATTAAAGAAAAAAAAATTGCCATAAATTATCGTTAAAATGTATTAATCATTAATATCATTTATAGTAATTTAAAAAATTAAATTTTCTATTCATAATCACTGCAAATTATTAACATTTATAAAAAAAGTGATCACTCAGTTAAATACGTTCTATTATCTATTTCCATATTGCCTATTTTATTGTTCCAAGATTCCAGTACATAACCAAGTTTTTATTGAGTCATTGCACCCCGGTGACCTCAATTTACGTGTATTTACGTTAATGCTCGCAGCATGCATTAAAAATTGCCATAAATTATTGTCAAAATGTATTAATCATTAATATCATTTATAGTAATTAAAAAATTTAATTTTCTATTCATAATCACTGCAGATTATTAACATTTATAAAAAAAGTGATCTCTCAGTTAAATACGTTCTATTATCTATTTCCATATTGCCTATTTTATTGTTCCAAGATTCCAGTACATAACCAAATTTTTATTGAGTCATTGCACCCCGGTGAACTCAATTTACGTGTATTTACGTTAATGTTCGCAGCATGCATTAAAAATTGCCATAAATTATTGTCAAAATGTATTAATCATTAATATCATTTATAGTAATTTAAAAAATTAAATTTTCTATTCATAATCACTGCAGATTATTAACATTTATAAAAAAAGTGATCTCTCAGTTAAAAACGTCCTATTATCTATTTCCATATTGCCTATTTTATTGTTCCAAGATTCCAGTACATAACCAAATTTTAATTGAGTCATTGCACCCCGGTGACCTCAATTTACGTGTATTTATGTTAATGCTCGCAGCATGCATTAAAAATTGCCATAAATTATTGTCAAAATGTATTAATCATTAATATCATTTATAGTAATTTAAAAAATTAAATTTTTTATTCATAATCATTGCAGATTATTAACATTTATTAAAAAAGTGATCTCTCAGTTAAATACGTTCTGTTATCTATTTCCATATTGCCTATTTTATTGTTCCAAGATTCCAGTACATAACCAAGTTTTTATTGAGTCATTGCACCCCGGTGACCTCAATTTACGTGTATTTACGTTAATGCTCGAAGCATGCATTAAAAATTTCCATAAATTATTGTCAAAATGTATTAATCATTAATATAATTTATTGTAATTTAAAAAATTAAATTTTCTATTCATAATCACTGCAAATTATTAACATTTATAAAAAAAGTGATCACTCAGTTAAAAACGTCCTATTATCTATTTCCAAATTGCCTATTTTATTGTTCCAAGATTTCAGTACATAACCAAATTTTTATTGAGTCATTGCACCCCGGTGACCTCAATTTACGTGTATTTACGTTAATGCTCGCAGCATGCATTAAAAATTGCCATAAATTATTGTCAAAATGTATTAATCATTAATATCATTTATAGTAATTAAAAAATTTAATTTTCTATTCATAATCACTGCAGATTATTAACATTTATAAAAAAGTGATCACTCAGTTAAATACGTTCTATTATCTATTTCCATATTGCCTATTTTATTGTTCCAAGATTCCAGTACATAACCAAATTTTTATTGAGTCATTGCACCCCGGTGACCTCAATTTACGTGTATTTACGTTAATGCTCGCAGCATGCATTAAAAATTACCATAAATTATTGTCAAAATGTATTAATCATTAATATCATTTATAGTAATTTAAAAAATTAAATTTTCTATTCATAATCACTGCAGATTATTAACATTTATAAAAAAGTGATCACTCAGTTAAATACGTTCTATTATCTATTTCCATATTGCCTATTTTATTGTTCCAAGATTTCAGTACATAACCAAATTTTTATTGAGTCATTGCACCCCGGTGACCTCAATTTACGTGTATTTACGTTAATGCTCGCAGCATGCATTAAAAATTGCCATAAATTATTGTCAAAATGTATTAATCATTAATATCATTTATAGTAATTTAAAAAATTAAATTTTCTATTCATAATCACTGCAAATTATTAACATTTATAAAAAAAGTGATCACTCAGTTAAATACGTTCTATTATCTATTTCCATATTGCCTGTTTTATTGTTCCAAGATTTCAGTACATAACCAAATTTTTATTGAGTCATTGCACCCCGGTGAACTCAATTTACATGTATTTACGTTAATGCTCGCAGCATGCATTAAAAATTGCCATAAATTATCGTCAAAATGTATTAATCATTAATATAATTTATAGTAATTTAAAAAATTAAATTTTCTATTCATAATCACTGCAGATTATTAACATTTATAAAAAAGTGATCACTCAGTTAAATACGTTCTATTATCTATTTCCATATTGCCTATTTTATTGTTCCAAGATTTCAGTACACAATCAAATTTTAATTGAGTCATTGCACCCCGGTGACCTTAATTTACGTGTATTTATGTTAATGCTCGCAGCATGCATTAAAAATTGCTATAAATTATTGTCAAAATGTATTAATCATTAATATCATTTATAGTAATTAAAAAATTTAATTTTCTATTCATAATCACTGCAGATTATTAACATTTATAAAAAAAGTGATCACTCAGTTAAATACGTTCTATTATCTATTTCCATATTGCCTATTTTATTGTTCCAAGATTCCAGTACATAACCAAATTTTTATTGAGTCATTGCACCCCGGTGACCTCAATTTACGTGTATTTACGTTAATGCTCGCAGCATGCATTAAAAATTGCCATAAATTATTGTCAAAATGTATTAATCATTAATATCATTTATAGTAATTATAAAATTAAATTTTCTATTCATAATCACTGCAGATTATTAACATTTATAAAAAAAGTGATCACTCAGTTAAATACGTTCTATTATCTATTTCCATATTGCCTATTTTATTGTTCCAAGATTTCAGTACATAACCAAATTTTTATTGAGTCATTGCACCCCGGTGACCTCAATTTACGTGTATTTACGTTAATGCTCGCAGCATGGATTAAAAAAAAATTCATAAGATCGAAATATATTGCGTGTATTGTCAACTGAATAATAACAATCATAGGCCAACGAGAATACCATTAAAAAAAAATCTCATGTGTATCATCTGGCTGGCAGCGTTACAGCTAAGAATCTCGTACAATAGGCATATAAGTATAAGCATATACGTATACTGAACAATACAGAACGAAAGATTCATCGTTCCCGAGTGCCACGAGATATATATAACGGCGAGGACGAAATTCGTGCGTAATAAAGAGGGTAAAACACTTTCGGGAACCGACATAGAGGGTGTTTAACAATGGTGCACACCTGAGCCATCGGTCGGTGCTTTTGAGGTGGTATCCCGCCGCCCCATCCAAGGCTATACCTATACACCTGCATTATACATATATATATACATCCATTCATATATATATATATATATATATATATATATATATATTCGACGAGTACATTGGAGGCATTAAGATCTGGTGAAGCAAAAGCTGGATCCAAAGAAGAGGCAACACATACGAAGTTCCTGTATGCATGCATTTGTGTGCAGCGTATGAAATGTGGAAAAGAAGAAGAAGAAGAACAAGAAGAAGAGCAAGAAGAAGAAACGATACGATACGAAACGAAACGACGAGTTCGCTCCAGGGCTGCTCCTGGCGGCGGCACGCACATATGTACGTACGTAAGAGAAACGCGAGAGGGGACAGAACAATGCTTTCAGCGGAATCCCCAGGCAGGCAGCATCGTTCTGGCAGCTCAACTGCATCGGGCTCAGCAGCACAGCGTGCGCCCGGTGCCGCTCTCGATGCTCACCCATTTGTTCGTGAAACACCGAGCACTGAGTCAGACCAGCTTGTCGTACACGCATACGCACCGTGTTCAGAACTCTCAACGCTACGTGCATTTGGATGTAAGTATATACCTACCGTTGTAGCTAATGTGATGTATACTATTGGAATATTTGTTCCAGCGAGCAGGGGTCAAAATAAGGGGTGGGAGGCAAAATAGCAAATGACCAAAATCGGGAATTTCAAAATAAGGAACGTCTGAACCTAAAATGGCCATCTTATGAAATTCGCTATTTCAGTCATTTGCTATTTTCACCCCCGTCTTATTAAAGGGTGGGAGTCAAAATAGCGAATGACCAAAATCGCGAATGGCTAAAATAGCGAATTTCAAAATAAGGAACGTCTGAATCTAGAATGGCCATCTTATGAAATTCGCTATTTCAGCCATTCGCTATTTTGATCATTCGCTATTTTCACCCCCATGTTATTAAAATGCAATCAAAATAGCGAATGGATAAAATAGCCAATTTCATAATGATGGCCATTCTACATTTAGACGTTCCTTATTTTGTAATTCGCTATTTTAGCTATTCGCTATTTTGAGATATGGGTGAGGAGGTGGGGGGGGAGTCAAAATAGCGAATGACCAAAATCGCGAATGGCTAAAATAGCGAATTTCAAAATAAGGAACGTCTGAATCTAGAATGGCCATCTTATGAAATTCGCTATTTCAGCCATTCGCTATTTTGATCATTCGCTATTTTCACCCCCATCTTATTAAAATGCAATCAAAATAGCGAATGGATAAAATAGCGAATTTCATAATGATGGCCATTCTATATTTAGACGTTCCTTATTTTGTAATTCGCTATTTTAGCTATTCGCTATTTTGAGATATGGGTGAGGAGGTGGGGGGGGGGGGGGGGAGTCAAAATAGCGAATGACCAAAATCGCGAATGGCTAAAATAGCGAATTTCAAAATAAGGAACGTCTGAATCTAGAATGGCCATCTTATGAAATTCGATATTTCAGCCATTCGCTATTTTGATCATTCGCTATTTTCACCCCCATCTTATTAAAATGTAATCAAAATAGCAAATGGATAAAAAATAGCGAATTTCATAATGATGGCCATTCTATATTTAGACGTTCCTTATTTTGTAATTCGCTTGCTTTAGCTATTCGCTATTTTGAGATATGGGTGAAGAGGTGGGGGGGGGGGGGGAGTCAAAATAGCGAATGACCAAAATCGCGAATGGCTAAAATAGCGAATTTCAAAATAAGGAACGTCTGAATCTAGAATGGCCATCTTATGAAATTCGATATTTCAGCCATTCGCTATTTTGATCATTCGCTATTTTCACCCCCATCTTATTAAAATACAATCAAAATAGCGAATGGATAAAATAGCGAATTTCATAATGATGGCCATTCTATATTTAGACGTTCCTTATTTTGTAATTCGCTTGCTTTAGCTATTCGCTATTTTGAGATATGGGTAAGGAGGGGGGGGCACAAAATAGCGAATGGCTAAAATAACGCATTTCAAAATAATCAAAGTCTGAATCTAGAATATGAATCGATGCTCACCCATTTTTTCGCGAAACCCTGACCACTAAGTCAGACTAGCTTGTCGTACATGCATACGCACCGTGTTCAGAACTCTCAACGCTATATGTGCATTTGGATGTAAGTATATACCTATCGTTGTAGCTAATGTGATGTATACTATTGGAATATTTGTTCCAGCGAGCGGGGATCAAAATAAGGAATAATTCAAATAGGGAATGGGTAAAATAGCAAATTTCATAATATTGGCCATTCTAGATTCAAACATTTATTATTTTGAAATTCGCTATTTTTGCCATTCGCTATTTTGAGATACACTGTAAAAAAAAATCTACTTGAAATTTAGTGTACTTTTACTGGAAGTTTTTATTCATAAACTAGTATATTAAATTTAGTATACAAGTGTAATATAAAATTAATATATGGTACAGCACATTCAATAATTTACTTTAATTTCACAGTAAAAGTACTTGAATTCTAATAATTTGCTTTAATTTTACTGGAAAAGTATATGAATTTTATACCACAATTGTATATTAAATTTCGATAATGAGTTTATGAATAAAAACTTCCAATCTTTTCTAACAGTGATGGGTGAAGAGGTGGGGCACAAAATAACGAGTGGCTAAAGTAACGGATTTCAAAATAATGAAAGTCTGGATTTAGAATAGCCATTATTATGAAATTCGATATTTGACTCAGTGAGTTTGTAATTTTCTGCACATTTTTTAAGATGGCGCAGCGAAAATTAAATTTTTTTTTCTCCATGATTTCTCGCCATTTTTCAAAGTGATCTCACTGGCGCCAAATATTTCCGTCGTTCAGCGAATACCACACGAAAATGAAAATCAAAAATTGGAAAAACCCATAAAGAAATTTATCGCCAGTTCAGAATCCAAAATTTTTGTAATCTCGACTTTAGGAGGATCCGAATTTAAAAATAAATGTCTGTCCCTCAATTCTAAATACCTATCTGTTCGAAAATTTACTTCTGCTTACAAAATTCAAAATTTGTTGTCGACAACAACAACAAAAAAATACCAAGACAAAAGAAAAATTAGAAAAATCTGATAAAAACATTAATTTTTATTCATTCGATATTTACAAGTATTTAAAATCACGTCGTATAAATTCAGCCTACATCACCGCCATATTATCACTCTCCTCTCATCTCCAGTCGAGTATAACGGTCGTTGTCATCGACAGAAATTAATTAATAAACTTTTAAAATTCGCATCAACTATAAACCTCGCAATTTCTTCAAAAACTCCGAACAGATATCGCGGTATTATTTATACAATTTAGCAAATACCGCTATACATACAGGTTTCTAAGAACGAGATTGCGTTTATCAGAGGACACAACGTCTTCCGGATTCGCTGCTGGTCGCCAAACAAGCTGAACGTAGTTCTGTTTCTTCGAGTCACGCATGCGCATCATATATATAATATCTACGTATACCTGAATATGTTTCGCACATTGCAGAAGCGAGATTCCACGGCTTTACTTGCACGCACCCACTCTTCTTTCCGATCACTTATCGACAGCTTCATTTACAAATTGGAATTCCTGAAAGGGAACTAGTCGTCGTCGTCGTCGTCGTCGTCGCTGTCGCTGTCGTCGTTGCGACTGCCGCGAGCGCCATCTCACTCTGTTTCCTGGGAAGGCCGCAAGGGCGAGTTCGAACGAGAAATTAATGAGGACGGCGACAGTTATTCGTTCAAAGTGGATATACCGGGTAAGGATAAAGATAAGAGTTATCTTTTCTCAGTCTTGCAGCCTGTCAAACGTCGACGACGTTTACCCCAGCGTGCAATCGCGACGGGAAGCTCTGCTGGAACATTTTGCGTGTGTACACGAAGATGTCCTTCGCAGCGCCCTCTTCAGGATCTACTTCTTAGTTATTTTCCGCGCTGCGAACGTCGCTGGACAGTAAATTCGCATCGGCAATGTATTGGAAATCTTCCATACATGAACAAACAGAGGATTTGGATTATTAATGCGTTTGGTAAATGCAAATTTGATGTTATTACTTGATCAAGTGGGTTTTGATAGTTTGCTTTGAAGTTACTCTGCAACAATTCTTGATAACTTCTTAACTATCTTTCTAGATTTCTGGCTGACTGTCTCATGAGGAGCAGGAAGGATTAAGAATTTATGTGATATCTTGAATATATTGATAGTCACATTGGAAAACTAATTACGCTATGTACACTTCGGCTTATCTCGTCACTTTCAGGTGAAATTATATTTTTTATTGTAAATGAGGAACATAGATTAAAAATTAGCATAATTGCCTGGAAATATAGAGACATTTTTTTTCATTTTTTTTTTTTTTTTGGCATTGTAGAAGCATTTCAGTTCTGCCAAAATGGTTCCTCATAGATTAAAAAAAAGGTAAAAGAAAAAAAAAGTAATAAAAAGAACCATGGAATCTTTGAATTTTGTTTATTAATTATTTTTTCTATTTTTTATCCCATACATATGTATGCATAATAATGGTCATGGTCGTGATGGACACGGCATCAACGTCCAGATTCAGTGATTCAGGAACAGGTGAACCCGCTTGTACTCTACGGTATATTTATGCTGGGCTAACCACATTCTATGGTCACAAATTTAAAAAAAGGTAAAAGAAAAAATAATGAACTTTCTTCTGTAAAAATTGGATCTACATTTTTTTAAACAAAAATCTTGTATGAATATTAAGAATCATGGAATTTTTAAATTTTGTTTATTAATTATTTTTTCTATTTTTTATCCCATACATCCCGTGCAGAAATATAGTTGGGGCTCCAACTTGGCCCTTTGTAGTTTGCCCCAGTTCTAATAGGGGCCCTACTAGGCTAGTCACGCTTGAAGTTCGATGCCTTTAGAGGCTCAATATGGGCGACCCTAGTGAGGGTTGCACATTTAAGCCTGGTTAGGCCCCGAAGTTTGTCGTGGCCGCCTCTGTTGAGCCTAGTAGGGTTCTAGAGTAGATTCCCTATTGTGGATCCCACGTTTATACCTAAAAAGGCCCCTTATTTAATCGCGGCTGCCCGAACTAATTTCTGCACGGGATATGTATGCATAATAATGGTCACGGTCGTGATGGACAAGGCATCAACGTCCAGATCCAGTGATTCAGGAACAGGTAAACCCGCTTGTACCCTACGGTATGTTTTATGCTGGGCTAATCACATTCTACGGTAACAGATTTAAAAAAAGGCTAAAGAAAAAATAATGATCTTTCTTCTGTAAAAAATGGATCTACATTTTTTTAACCAAAAATCTTGTATCAATATTAAGAATCATGACATTTTTAAATTTTATTAATTAATTATTTTTATCTATTTTTTATCCCATACAAAATGATCATGGTCGTGATGGACACAGCATCAACATCCAGATACAGTGATTCAGAAACAGGTGAACTCCCTTGTATTCTGTAGTATGTTTTAAGTTGGGCTTATCACATTCTACGGTCACAGATTAAAAAAAAAGGTAAAAGGAAAAATAATGAACTTTCTTCTGTAAAAAAATGGATCGACATTTTTTTAAACAAAAATCTTGTATCAATATTAAGAATCCTGAAATTAAAAAATTTTATTTATTAATTATTTTTCTCTATTTTCTATCCCATAATGATGATCATGGTCGTGATGGACACTGCATCAACGTCCAGATCCAGTGATTCAGAAACAGGTGAACCCGCAGTTACTCTACGGTATGTTTTATTCTGGGCTTATCACATTCTACGGTCACAGATTTTAAAAAAATGTGAAAGGAAAAATAATGAACTTTCTTCTGTAAAAAATAAATCTACATTTTTTTAAAACAAAAATCTTGTATCAATATTAAGAATCATTGAATTTTTAAATTTTGTTTATTAATTATTTTTTCTATTTTTTATCCCATACATATGTATGCATAATAATGGTCATGGTGGACACGACATCAACATCCAGATCCAGTGATTCAGAAACAGGTGAACCCACTTGTATTCTGTGGTATGTTTTATGCTGGGCTAATCACATTTTACGGTCACAGATTTAAAAAAAAGGTAAAAGAAAAAATAATGAACTTTCTTCTATAAAAAATGGATCTACATTTTTTTAAACAAAAATCTTGTATTAATATTAAGCATCATGGAATCTTTTTATTTTATTTATTAACTATATTTTTCTATTTTCTATCCCATAATAATGATCATGGTCGTGATGGACACAGCATCAACGTCCAGATCCAGTGATTCAGGAACAGGTGAACCCGCTTGTACTCTACAGTATGTTTTATGTTGGGCTAATCACATTCTACGGTCACAGATTTAATAAAAGGCTAAAGAAAAAATAATGATCTTTCTTCTGTAAAAAATGGATCTACATTTTTTTAAACAAAAATCTTGTATCAATATTAAGCATCATGGAATCTTTTTATTTTATTTATTAACTATATTTTTTCTATTTTTTATCCCATAATAATGATCATGGTCGTGATGGACACAGCATCAACATCCAGATATTCAGAAACAGGTGAACCCACTTGTATTCTGTGGTATGTTTTATGCTGGGCTAATCACATTTTACGGTCACAGATTTAAAAAAAAGGTAAAAGAAAAAATAATGAACTTTCTTCTATAAAAAATGGATCTACATTTTTTTAAACAAAAATCTTGTATCAATATTAAGAATCATGAAATTTTTTAATTTTGTTTATTAATTATTTTTTTCTATTTCTATCCCATAATAATGATTATGGTCGTGATGGACACGGCATCAACGACCAGATCCAGTGATTCAGGAACAGGTGAACCCGCTTGCATTCTGTGGTATGTTTTATACTGGGCTCACCACGTTCTACGGTGAGAGTTCGTGAGCTAGACAGCGAAAAAGTGAGATAGAGAAACGAATGAATGAATGAATGGGAACGTATATCGAGGATGCTTTGATGAGCGTAGAGGATTGTTCGATGGTTTCTTAGCACCGGTTTGCTACAGTCACTTTTATTGAGGCCGGTAGCTCCTGCACGCTTCGCAGCCCAATACTACTACAATCAACAATGACTCGATAGAATCTTACGAGAATGACCAACTAGGGAAGGGAACAGATAAACACAGCTCCGTGAAAGCTATTGAGATCTCTGAGAAGGTCAAGAATCGAGCCCAACATATTATTCACGCATTTATTAAATGGAACCTATTATTGATAAGTTGGTTATTGGCACAAATGGCCCCGATTATATGGAACAATTTTTATTTGGTCATTGTATTAAGCCTCTAATTGTCAGTTTTTAGAACATCTTTTGAAATTTTAATGCAATCATTATGAAAAAAATTGCAGTTGATTTCTATCAAAATCGTCTCCTACATTTTAATTGAATTAAAGAATAATGTATCTACATGTAAGAGTTTAAAAAGGGAAATTTTCAGAAGTGCCATTTTGCCATTATTTCAATTGAGAAAAATGTGCAGGATTTAAGAATCGTTCTATTTTTTATTTGGAGCCAAAATGTAAGTTGAAACTAATAAATTAAATATAATAATAATACTTATAATTGTTATTATTACTACTCTATATGAAATTTTATTTTTACATATGCAGTATATTGCATGTGCAACTTTCTCAGGTACTGCGAATTTCAAGAAACCCTGTAAATGGACGTCCAAGTATAAGCACCAGTAATTTTGAAGGAGGCAGCGTGTAAACGATCGTATAAAGCAGGCTTCGTGTTACACAACAATAAGATTCGCGTGAAGTGCACGCTGGGGCCGTCAGCAGGCGTTTAGTTCGAACAATATTAAGGTTTTGTTCTTTGCACTATACTCAGACATTAGCACGTACATAACGACACGAATGCACTGAAGTATAGTGGGTAGCATGTCAGTACAGTGAAGATGATGACGTGCAAGAAACTCCAGGTTTTTTCGATCGGCTCCAAACAATGAGAAGCCTGTCGGGTACATCCGGTCTGCTGGACGGTAGAATAATTTAAGGGGCTTCCGGGTTTGGAAGAAAGATGAAACCATTACATAGGTTATCGCACTCTATTATTATATTACTTTCAGGAAAATGATTAATTATCGATTAAATTTCTCTACACAAGACTAATTTATTCTTTTAAGTTATAGCAACGTTTTTATAACCACAGAAATTTCTTTGTTGTCCAGAAATTTTTTTCTGGCACAGAAATTGTTTTCTGTCACAGAATCAAAGTTTTGACTGGTACAGAAATTGTTTTCCGTCACAGAATCAAAGTTTTGACTGGCACAGAAATTTTTTTCGGACACAGAATTTTTTTTCTGGCACACAAATTTTTCTGACAGAAATTTTTTTCTGTCACACAAATTTTTCTGATAGAAATTATTTTCTGGCACAGAAATTTCTTCTGACAGAAATTTTTCTGGCATAGAAATTTTTCTGACAGAAATTATTTTCTGACAGAAATTATTTTCTGACAGAATTTTTTTCTGACAGAAATTATTTTCTGACAGAAATTATTTTCTGACAGAAATTATTTTCTGACAGAAATTATTTTCTGACAGAAATTATTTTCTGACAGAAATTATTTTCTGACAGAAATTATTTTCTGACAGAAATTATTTTCTGACAGAAATTATTTTCTGGCACAAAAATGTTTTTCTGTCACACCAAAAATATGCCATTACTCATCGTTTATTTTTCAATTGCCTTAAATAATATACAGCATACCACTAAGACGTTACTGCTCTGAAAAGACAACAATAATTTTCAACGATAATCGTCAGATCAGTATCAAATGTCAATGACATTGGACGAGGTTTCTTCTGGAGCTTCAATCGAGTCGTACGTTCTTGGACCGATTCATCAACGTGCCCAACACTGTAGAACGCTTATTAACGCCTCTCAGATTTTTACCTGCCTTGAGAGGTTCGTGCACACATCAAGCGTCCGAAGAACTAACCAGCTCAGTATTTCCTCTCGCTCGTCCGAGCTAATCCGACGATCGATCGATATCGACGTCGGCGATCGGTCATCCAGCCACGAGGAAAGCCTTCGATCCAGCCAGAGAGCCTGGCTCATATACACTTTACAGTGTGCGCTATAACGTACACCATAGCGCCTGGAGAATGGAAAGACGTGGGAATGAGTCTCCAGGCCGAGAAATAAAGAAGACTGAGGCTGCATGTTCCATCCTTATATCCACACCTGGGAGACGACGCCACGACAAGCCAGTTTCACCGTCACTCGAATAATCGTTCGTCCGGTCCCGAGAATCAAAAAGCTTTTGTTGGTGGGATTTGCGTCACTCAACATGAATTCATCAATAAATTAACGCCCTTTGAAATTAATCAAAATAATTTTTATTAAACATTGGACATTTTTCTGATTCAAAAATGAAAAAATATATTTCCATCTTTTTGCGTGTAAAGGCATTTTTTATTTATTTTTTAAATTTATTTTATACGAAATTAAAATATTAAAAAATTTGTAAAATTTTTCAATCAAGAATTAAAAAAAAGATGTTTAGAAAAACGCTATTGTTTAAATTTAGTACATATGTCTGACCATTTAGATCAATTTGATCACACAATTCCAATTTCATTAGATTGCATTATTTTTAGATGTCAGTGAATATTTCATTTAAAAAATCAGGTAATTTATTTTTTAAATCATTGCAAATCTCTTTGAATCATTTAGTCCTATAAAACTCTACAATACGAAAGAATTATTCGTTCAGGGCTTCCATTGTGTTGCACTCCGAATTATCACTGGATTAAATTTTTTTATATCTTGAAAATAATTCGCAGTGATAATTATTTTCAAGCTCAAAGGTCGAACGTTCTATCGAATCGAGAATGCATTAATTTGCTGACTCAGATCTAAATCAGTATATGGCAATCGAGAATTTAATGTTAACGTACCGATTTTGGGCGAATTACAATCGATGACCACAATTCGAGTCAATCTAGAAATAATTTCAGAAACTACATCACAAAATCAACTGATAAAATGAATTGACAAAACTTTGATTTCCCTTAACACTAAAATCTGTAATTACTATTTATTTTTCTAACCCTTATCCACCCTTCTACACGTAGAGAAATTTATATGTGATGACAATATAAAACGGTGACAACAAAAATCATCACACTCAGAGAAATCGTGACAGAACAGTCAACTATAACGTGACAACTATTAATTTTTAGTCCATGCAACTATTTTTATAGTTATGGTAACTATTTGGTAGTTACAGTAATTATTCGATGGTTGAGGCAACTTAAAAAATATTATTTGGACGAACTAAAAATGAATAGTTGTCACTTTATAGTTACTAATACCACAATTTTCTCTCAATGCACGTTAGGCTGATAAATCTTTTGTTTGGCTGACAAATCTTTTTTTGCTGGGCTGACCAATTTTTTTTGTTAGCCTAACAAAACGATTTTTGTTGTCATCGTTTTTTGTTGTCATGACACAGAAATTTCTCTCCGTGTATCGATAACCTGATCACTTATCGATCTGTCGGGCACAACAATTGCCTCATTGTTTTCTCCAGACTCTAACGTCCTGGAGAAGATGCTCGTTGAATCCGTTGATGTAAATATGTGGAGAAAAAAATGTTGCACTCGCAATGCATGCATCGTTGCATTGCTGAGCACGAAATGCATGAAAGGGACAGCAGGTATTTCTCTGCTTTATTCTCTCTTGCACGCATTGAAATAAGGCTACGTCCGTGATATGAAATATACTCCCTTGTACAACTTGATAATCCGTGGTTACCATAAATCCTGAGTGATTATCCGCGCGTCTATTTATAGGTGTTCGTGTGGCGTGGCGTTGCATAAACTGCAGTAAGTGCAAGTGAGAAAACTCGCCGCGTACTTCTTCCTCTTCTTCTTCTTCTTCTTCTTCTTCTTCATCTTCGTCGTCGTCGTTGTTGTCTTCTTTTGCTCAAGTGCGCAAATGTCTTCTCCACGACGCTATGGTCCACCGTCACGTCCGGTCCATACGGATTACCTCGCAGTCACTCTCACCCCGGATCTTCTCTTCTCTTCGTTCCTCATTCTCATCTTTCCTTTCCACTGCGTTGTGTTTTCTTCCGAGAGCTATAAGCTCATCCGCGTAGCATCGCACCGAGCCAAAGTGCTTAGTATGTACCTCGAGTGCGAGACCGTTTGTAGTCACTGGAGTATACCAGTCGGAGCTTTTCCTGGTGAGCAACAACATGCTACACGTGATGTGTGTAAATCCTCAAGAATTCAACACATCCCTGGGAAACCCTAGTTGATATATAAAATCACAGTCACATGAGGAGTTAATCATTTGGAAAAGATTTGTGTGTTGGACAGTTTTGTGTGAAAATGAAGAAAAACATACTTCTTGTAGCTTAGTTTTATAATAAGTACAGCATCTGTGTATTATTGTTCATTTTTATTTACCTGGAATAGCGTAAGCAATGTATTTATTTGTTGGAAATTTTTTTTATTCGTTGACTTTTAGTTTAAAGAATGCTTCAGATATTTTTCAAAAAAAATAGTAGAATTTGTGGGAAAAAGAATCTTCAAAAAATCACATGCATTTGGAAAAATCATTAAATTAATTTCGTAAGAAAAAGGACTTAGGGAAAGGTTTTTAAAGGAAAGGTTTTTAAACTAATTTATCAATAACTTTTCGGTATTATTATTACTCAGAATTAAAGAAATATCTTCAATGACTGCATTTCTTTTTCTTCTTATTACTAACTACTAAAATTCTATTCGAACCTAATTTTGAATGTACGTTTGAATGCATCTGTAAGCCTAAAATTTCGAAGATGATAATAATAAAAGGTAGAATTCGCAAAGTCGTTCGTGGCAAAGAAGCGCGTGGTCGTTGCGCCTTGCTGCGCCACTATGCTATTAAAAACACCGAATTATGAATGAGCGCCACGATTTTTATTAATCTAGAATTCCGTAAGCACTGTATTTATTTATAGGAACATTTTTTAATTCATTAACTGTTAGTTTAAAGAATGCTCCAGATATTTATCAAAAAATAAAAAAAATCATAAAATATGTTGGAAAATAAATCTTTAAAAAATCAAATGCATTCGGAAAAATGAACGAATTAATTTCAAGAGAAAAATGACAAGATTTTCCAAGGGTTTTGTTAAGGCATTTATTTTTTCATTAATTTATCAGTAACTTTTCGATATTATTATTACTCAGAATTAAAGAAATATCGCCAACTATTGCATTTTTTCCCTCTTATTACTAATTGCTAAAATTGTATTCGAACCTAATTAAAAATGTACATCTAGATGCATCCGTAAGCCTCAAATATCGAAGATGATATTAAAAGGTAGAATTCGCAAAGTCGTTCGTGGCAAAGAAGCGCGTGGTCGTTGCGCCTTGCTGTGCGAATAGCCACTATGCTATTAAAAAGCATATTTATAAAAAATATAATATTTATTAAAAAATTAAAAAATCATAAAATATGTGGGAAAAAAAATCTTTAAAAAATCGAATGCATTCGGAAAAATCAACGAATTAATTTCCAGATAAAAGTGACAAGATTTTCCAAGATTTTTGTTAAGCCATTTATTTTTTCATTAATTTATCAATAACTTGCCGATATTATTATTACTCAGAATTAAAGAAATATCGGCAACTATTGCATTTTTTTCCTCTTATTACTAACTGCTAAAATTGTATTCAAACCTAATTAAAAATGTACATCTAGATGCATCTGTAAGCCTCAAATATCGAAGATGATAATAAAAGGTAGAATTCGCAAAGTCGTTCGTGGCAAAGAAGCGCGTGGTAGTTGCGCCTTGCTGTGCGAATAGCCACTATGCTATTAAAAAGCATATTTATAAAAAATATAATATTTATAAAAAAATTTAAAAATCATAAAATATGTGGGAAAAAAAATCTTTAAAAAATCGAATGCATTCGGAAAAATCAACGAATTAATTTCCAGATAAAAGTGACAAGATTTTCCAAGATTTTTGTTAAGCCATTTATTTTTTCATTAATTTATCAGTAACTTGCCGATATTATTATTACTCAGAATTAAAGAAATATCGGCAACTATTGCATTTTTTTTCCTCTTATTACTAACTGCTAAAATTGTATTCAAACCTAATTAAAAATGTACATCTAGATGCATCTGTAAGCCTCAAATATCGAAGATGATAATAAAAGGTAGAATTCGCAAAGTCGTTTGTGGCAAAGAAGCGCGTGGTCGTTGCGCCTTGCTGCGCGAATAGCCACTATGCTATTAAAAAGCATATTTATAAAAAATATAATATTTATAAAAAAATTAAAAAATCATAAAATATGTGGGAAAAAAAATCTTTAAAAAATCGAATGCATTCGGAAAAATCAACGAATTAATTTCCAGATAAAAGTGACAAGATTTTCCAAGATTTTTGTTAAGCCATTTATTTTTTCATTAATTTATCAATAACTTGCCGATATTATTATTACTCAGAATTAAAGAAATATCGTCAACTATTGCATTTTTTTTCCTCTTATTACTAACTGCTAAAATTGTATTCAAACCTAATTAAAAATGTACATCTAGATGCATCTGTAAGCCTCAAATATCGAAGATGATAATAAAAGGTAGAATTCGCAAAGTCGTTCGTGGCAAAGAAGCGCGTGGTAGTTGCGCCTTGCTGTGCGAATAGCCACTATGCTATTAAAAAGCATATTTATAAAAAATATAATATTTATTAAAAAATTAAAAAATCATAAAATATGTGGGAAAAAAAATCTTTAAAAAATCGAATGCATTCGGAAAAATCAACGAATTAATTTCCAGATAAAAGTGACAAGATTTTCCAAGATTTTTGTTAAGCCATTTATTTTTTCATTAATTTATCAATAACTTGCCGATATTATTATTACTCAGAATTAAAGAAATATCGGCAACTATTGCATTTTTTTTTCCTCTTATTACTAACTGCTAAAATTGTATTCAAACCTAATTAAAAATGTACATCTAGATGCATCTGTAAGCCTCAAATATCGAAGATGATAATAAAAGGTAGAAATCGCAAAGTCGTTCGTGGCAAAGAAGCGAGTGGTCGTTGCGCCTTGCTGTGCGAATAGCCACTATGCTATTAAAAAGCATATTTATAAAAAATATAATATTTATAAAAAAATTTAAAAATCATAAAATATGTGGGAAAAAAAATCTTTAAAAAATCGAATGCATTCGGAAAAATCAACTAATTAATTTCCAGATAAAAGTGACAAGATTTTCCAAGATTTTTGTTAAGCCATTTATTTTTTCATTAATTTATCAGTAACTTGCCGATATTATTATTACTCAGAATTAAAGAAATATCGGCAACTATTGCATTTTTTTTCCTCTTATTACTAACTGCTAAAATTGTATTCAAACCTAATTAAAAATGTACATCTAGATGCATCTGTAAGCCTCAAATATCGAAGATGATAATAAAAGGTAGAATTCGCAAAGTCGTTCGTGGCAAAGAAGCGCGTGGTCGTTGCGCCTTGCTGTGCGAATAGCCACTATGCTATTAAAAAGCATATTTATAAAAAATATAATATTTATAAAAAAATTAAAAAATCATAAAATATGTGGGAAAAAAAATCTTTAAAAAATCGAATGCATTCGAAAAAATCAACGAATTAATTTCCAGATAAAAGTGACAAGATTTTCCAAGATTTTTGTTAAGCCATTTATTTTTTCATTAATTTATCAATAACTTGCCGATATTATTATTACTCAGAATTAAAGAAATATCGTCAACTATTGCATTTTTTTCCTCTTATTACTAACTGCTAAAATTGTATTCAAACCTAATTAAAAATGTACATCTAGATGCATCTGTAAGCCTCAAATATCGAAGATGATAATAAAAGGTAGAATTCGCAAAGTCGTTCGTGGCAAAGAAGCGAGTGGTCGTTGCGCCTTGCTGCGCGAGTAGCCACTATGCTATTAAAAAGCATATTTATAAAAAATATAATATTTATAAAAAAATTAAAAAATCATAAAATATGTGTGAAAAAAAATCTTTAAAAAATCGAATACATTCGGAAAAATCAACGAATTAATTTCCAGATAAAAGTGACAAGATTTTCCAAGATTTTTGTTAAGCCATTTATTTTTTCATTAATTTATCAATAACTTGCCGATATTATTATTACTCAGATTTAAAGAAATATCGGCAACTATTGCATTTTTTTCCTCTTATTACTAACTGCTAAAATTGTATTCAAACCTAATTAAAAATGTACATCTAGATGCATCTGTAAGCCTCAAATATCGAAGATGATAATAAAAGGTAGAATTCGCAAAGTCGTTCGTGGCAAAGAAGCGCGTGGTCGTTGCGCCTTGCTGCGCGAGTAGCCACTATGCTATTAAAAACACCGAGTTATGAATGAGAGCCGCGGTGTGCGCTGAAATAGAATGGCACACGAATAAGCGTGGAGTTGCTGTGCCCCGCCCACGAGCACACGCGCGTTCGTGGTTATAAGAGTCTCGCAGCAGGTACTGGTACGCAAAAGGTCCGGAGCGAGACAAGCAGCAGCAGCAGCAGCAACGGAACGACCAGTCGATGATGCTGCAAATGTATAGAGTTGTATGTATAGGAGTAGCTACCGGGCGTGGAGTTTCGTCCCTTCGTCCTGGACCGAGAATCCAAAGAGGCTGGAGATGCTCAACGCTGCTGGATGAGACGTGGAGTCGTGGGTTATCCTGACCCACCGTGAGGGTCTCTTTCTGCGGTCACCCAATGACGTCGGTACTCGTGATGTCTGTCACATTCTCGCTGTCGGAAGAGATTTGCTCAGCCTTCAGGGACAATTCAATTAGGATGCGCCTCGTAGGAAAGCAGTGGGTGAATTTCGCTTAAAACTGGAAGTGGAGTGAAAGGATCGCACAGGTATAGGTTTGGATGAACAGGGCGGAATGGCACAAGGGCGTAATTAAATATACTCGTCCTATTTCGATGGGGTAACATCACTCTTTTTTGGTTTTGGAAAAATCGATTTTTTTAACTTAAACAATACTTTGGGATCATAAAAACAATATGCAGTTGGTTCTATAGTGAACAATTTTTTTGTTAAGTTTTATTAAGGTTATCCAGCGGTTGCTGTTGAACCGTTACGAAATGGAGAAGCCAAGCGTCGAGAAGGTTGGTATATTGGCTAGAAAATTATCAACAATCGATCCTGACGACTTTGAAGTAGATGCACTCAGAGAAATCGT
The DNA here is from genome assembly GCA_963970395.1 of Ephialtes manifestator. Classification (NCBI taxonomy): domain Eukaryota; kingdom Metazoa; phylum Arthropoda; class Insecta; order Hymenoptera; family Ichneumonidae; genus Ephialtes; species Ephialtes manifestator. Next base: position 29,724,457 of record OZ019976.1, on the reverse strand, counting down.
AATAGCACAGTCAACTATAAAGTGACAACTATTAATTTTTATTACATGCAACTATTTTTATAGTTACGATAACTACGAAAATAGTTATGCTAACTATTTTCCAGTTATAGTAACTATTTGATAGTTGTGTCAACCATTTAAAAATTGTTGTACCAACCATAAATGAATAGATGTCACTTTATAGTTACTAATATCATAGTGTGAAGGCTTTGGTTATCGAATTTTGAACTTTTTGCAGTACCCTCCGCTATATCTCAAGCTATTGTGTGCAAAAGAAATTCAAATCTGAACGCGTTTTTCTCGAAACAACTTTTTTCGAACTGGGCGGACAGATTATTCAAAAACGGTTGCATGGATTCGTTTCAAATTTTGACTGTACCTTCAGAATGCCATTCTCTATGGTAGTATGTAGCGATTTTTTTATTTGGCGTGAACTGCCTTTTTTTGCAAAAAATTAACTGCCATTTTTTTTTTTTCAAAATTGAAACTTTCATTTCAAATGTGCACCATTTTTTTAAATTCTATTTTTAAAAAATCCTACTTACTCCACGCCTACTTTATATGGACTTTAGGAAAAACTTTGATTTTTTGTTCAAGTTTGAGCGTCAACGAAAAAGCAACAACCCACTACAGGCTCCCATGGCCGCCATTGTAAAAGAAAACAAATCTTACAGTTCAATAATTGTATAATAAAGTTCTTTAAAAGAATTTTTTATTTCGCTTATTATTCACCAACAAAAAATCGTCAATAATAGGTGTACTTTGAGTGGTGTTATCCCTTAAATGTTTAAGGATTTTTAAGACAATTGGAATAGAATCTAGGATCTCTCTTGAGTCATCAAACAATTAGTGATGATTTATGTACGATCTCGCGTCTAAATTATGAATTCAGGATAGAGACTGGGCAGATGGAATCCATTCCATTGTCCATATTGGATTCCATTCTGGATTCCATAATGGGCTCATTATCTTTTCTATGCGGCAAATAGTATTCCAAACAAATATCAACTCTTTGAAGAAAAAAGAAGTAGCAACGCTTAACAATCCTAAGATTCAAGTCTGTCGCACGATGTGCTATTTTAATGAGATTAAGTTTGAAATCGATTATGTGATTCAGTGAATGATCTGTCCGGGTTTGCGTGCCGCATTTCATGAAGAATGTTTTTCTTACGGCTATTTCGGTTGTTTTCGGAAATACTGTTAAATCATGTAGCACTTGTGGTATAATTATTTTTTGCAATTAAGGATCGTATAAGCGAGCCCGCAGAGTGTAATTATAACTTATCAGATCGAAAATTATCTGCACGCTTGGAGTTCTGAAAAATGGCTTTGGCAAACCGGTAGGGAGCACAGAGTTTTATACGAAATGCACGGTTAGGTCGGCAGATATTTTAGCAATCGAGCCGAGAGAATGGGATATGGGGCTTCGGAATACCGGTCAGAGCAACGATTCAATTAGGATGCAGGCCCGTCCAGAAGGAGGTAGTCGGGATCGACCACTTGTGCTGCGCTTGGCTGCCGCAGACCGGGTCAGGTATAATCGATCGTCGATTTCAACGAGGGATCCAAGTCGTGTAGGTTCGCGTGGCTACCACATAGCAGTTGATACATGAAGAGCCGAGGAGCCGAAGAGCCGAAGAACCGAAGAGCGGGATGCATCCTTCTTAGGGTCTGTTGGTTGAATGTGTGAGAAGTCGCACGGGACTCAGAATCAGACCCAGTCTAGCGTAGCTGGAAAGATCGACTGCCGGTGGAGCATTGGGAGACTGCAGGAAGTGAGGGACAATCAGTGGTTGGAATCACCAATTTAATTGGCTCGAGGCGGCGATGTTTGTCACGAAACTTTGAGCCGATAGTTTATAGTTAAGCACGAAGAGGAATATGCTGATCCGTTTGCTGTTCTTCATTCGGTATCTAGCTGCACGAAACTGAAACTTGCCAAGTATTCTGTATTATAGACAAACGTGTGAACCATGAATATTGAAGGGTTGGGAAAGGGCGTTGCTGGTGGCAAATCGATGTCGAAGGGCTTGCACGGAAATTGTACAAGTTGCGGGTTGTGTAACATGAAAGCACCATCGTCCAAGCTTACTCAAAGCTTCACCCAGACAAGTTATGTCACAGGCTGTACGAGAGACAGTATTGGGATAGAGCAGTAAATGTGTATTGCAGTATAGGAGATAGACTATACTGTCTAGGACAGAAGAGGAACGAAGAGTATGGCGAGAGAACGACGAAAGGGACCTTCCAGACCTTACACTCCGAGGCAACGTCCCCAAGGAGAAACCTTGTGGACTCGGGACAATGGAGCAATCAATAGGCTAATGTGAGAGGACACTTTATCAAATTATCGACGTGGCGCGCTTGACACCCTGGCTCTCGGACACTTTGCCGCTTGCTTATATATATATACGTTCGTTCGACTGTCCGGCGTTTTGCACAGAAAGGTGACTTAACAACCCCTTTCTCATTTTACTCTCGACATTTGCCTCAGTTTTGTCTTTGCGATTGCTACTGACTTCATTGCCAAGATATATTTCATTTTCGTCCACAATCCTTGACAAATCAGTTAAGAGCGGCTTCCTTAATGTAATATAATCTACTAAAGTGAAATTCTTATTTTTATCTTAATTTTATTCGCAATTATAAAATATATCACAGCAGCATGCATGTAGTAAAACTAGATGTTGATTATTCTGTTTTTTTTATGAGCTCTCCATCCGGACATTAATTATTCTAAGCATATCCTCCGCAAGGACTTGATAATTTCAGGTCCTATGAACCCTACACTCAGGCCCTGATTATTCTAACTTCTTCATGACCTGCCCCAACATACTAATTATTCCAAGTCCCCCTAAGATACCCTTGGCAAGATCCTGAAATCTTACCAACTTCTGTACCATTTATGACTTGAATAGTAATATAATATAATCCACTAAAGTGAAATTCTTATTATTATCTTAATTTTATTCGCAGTTATGAAATATATCACAGCAGCCTGCATGTAGTAAAACTAGATGCTGATTATTATGTTTTTTATGAGCTCTCCATCCGGACATTGATTATTCTAAGCAAATCCTCCGCAAGGACTTGATAATTTCAGATTTTATAAGCCCTACACTTAGGCCCTGATTATTCTAACTTCTTCGTGACCTGCCCCAACATACTAATTACTCCAAGTCTCCCTAAGACACCCTTGGCGAGACCCTGAAACCCTACCAACTCCAGTACCATTTATAACTTGAATAGTAATATAATCTAATCTACTCAAGTGAAATTCTTATTTTTATCTTAATTTTATTCGTAATTATAAAATATATCATAGCAGCATGCATATAGTAAAACTAGATGCTGATTATTATGTCTTGTTATGAGCTCTCCATCCGAACCTTGATTGTTCTAAGCATATTCTCCGCAAGGCCTTGATAATTTCAGGTCCTATGAGCCCTACACTCTGGCCCTGATTATTTTAACTTCTTCGTGACCTGCCCCAACACACTAATTATTCCAAGTCCTCCTAAGACACCCTTGGCAAGACCCTGAAATCTTTCCAACTTCTGTGCCATTTATAACTTGAATAGTAATATAATCTAATCTACTAAAGTGAAATTCTTATTTTTATCTTAATTTTATTCGCAATTATAAAATATATCACGGCAGCCTGCATGTAGTAAAACTACATGCTGATTATTATATTTGTTATGAGCTCTCCATCCGTACCTTGATTATTCTAAGCATATTCTCCGCAAGGACTTGATAATTCCAAATCCTATGAGCCCTACACTCAGGCCCTGATTATTTTAACTTCTTCGTGACCTGTCCCAACATACTAATTACTCCATGTTCCCCCATGAACATTCTCCACAGACTCTAATTATCCCAAGTCCCCCTAAGAACCCCCCGATTAAACCCTGTAACCCTACCAACTCCTGTACCATTTATAACCTTACAACCAAAAAAAAAAAAATGTTAATGCATAAAAGATCTGTTATGCGTCTCTCCATTTATTTACATCCAACTGTAGAGTATAACAAGTATAATAACACACGTATATTCTAGAGAATCAAGAATGCCTTCGTAGCAGCGCGGAATTCCACGTGCGGAGAATAAACGGGCTGTCTTTTTATTATTAATCCCTGAAATTTCGATACGTCGCCGTGTAGTCTCTGTAGTTCAATTACCGTGGTCGACTTCGTCGTTTGCTGTAGAACTGTATAAGGAGAATGGCGCAAACTCCTGAGTGGGTTTTCTGATGGTGGTTGTGCTGCTGTTACCGATGCTACAGAGGCTTTAATGGGTACGCCGGTGGGCAGGTACGTTCGTGCGTAAACGCTCGCATATTTCATGTCACATCGAGTTTTTAACCTTTTTTCCATTTCTGTCTCACGTATCGAATCTTTACCTCGCACTTATGAAAGTCCTGTGTACGTATACACATTAAGGGACTGCATTATTACTACCACTGTTGACTTCTTCCACGGCTTCATCCTCCTCGTCGTTGTCGGCAGCGGCAACAACGTCCCGTTGTAATTGCAACCACTCGTTTTCTCCCTCTGAGCGCAACGACCATCGTACTTCACTCCAGGTATTCTTATCTTCTCATGGCTCGCTGTACGCACGATCCTAGTTCTCTCTTCTATATATATATACGTACATAAGTTTGCTATACTCCTGTGAAGCATGTTCGATTGACCACCGCAGTCTTCGTTCACGATATCGCACACGAATGACTTACGACGCTTGGCAATTCTAATTTGCATACCCACTTATTATAATATCTGTAGCGTATGTATACCTCTTTACATATATCATTAGTTGGCTATAAGGACGTTTTAGTATCACTGGTAAATATCCTGGATAAAATAAAAATGATTTCTCTGCAAATGAAACATCCACAGAGTCATTTTGTATTTTCAAATTCTATGTTTTCTGTTTTATGTCATAGAGCGATGTAACTGTTAACATTTATTAATAATTGAACACTCGATCAAACGTATTGACTCGATCAGGGAGATTGTGCTGCACTCGGTTAATTCTCTTGTCCCGAGAAAATGCGTTGACGCGAGAGAATGTCACTTAATTTGTCAAACCAACGTCAGACTGAAGCTGTTGCTGTACCGTACGAAGTCGGCTGCGCTTATATACATAATAAGAAAAACGAAAGCAAGTAACAGAAGGATCGAAAGATATTCTCGCAGTAAAGAAAAAAAATCAGTCGAGTTAAAAGAAGAGAGTCGAGGATATCGAGATGAGAGGACAAGAAAAATGAAGTAAAAGTGAACGAAGAACAGGGAGAGAAGGAAACTGAGAGAGGCTGTCGCTGCTCACACAGCAACGGAATAAGCCTGTGAGATGGATGGACGGATTCTACGAGATAAGAGGAGATGACAGGTGAGCCAGGCGAAGTAACTTGCTGAAGGTCCTCACCACTAACAGATATAAAACAATCCTCCAGCTGCATTCAACTCATCAGCAATCAGTTGGTCCCCTTTTCCCAATCTATACTTTCTGCAGTTTGCCACAATCGTAACACAATTTGACCATCGACTTCTGAAATAATCCGAATACCCCAGAGAAAGTTAACCGATCAAACAATGAGAGAATAATTCATAAAAATGTTAATGGAAAATAAAATCTGTGCAACAAACTTGACAGTAAAAAGTAAAACTTCATCACTGATGCTTCTCGTTATAAATTGCCAATTTGGAAATTTATCTTGTCATATTGATTTTATAACAATTGTGAATAAACAATTTAATGGCAGCTATAATCAAAATTCGACTACTAATACTTGCTATAAGTTGTCTATGTGGATATTCAAGTCCAGTGATTTTGACTTCCAAGTCACCATAAAACAAAAACAAAATGTGGTTTAAAAAAAAAGGCTAGAAACGATGACTCGTGTTAGCGATCCACCGAGTCTGCGACACCTGCTACTCATCGTCCGCATTGACTGGATTCAGCGTTCAGTGAATGAAACCACGTCGAATGAATGATGGAAGGTGGAAGAGAGTGAACGGAGCCATCGGCTGTAATGCTTCCAGCCCTTCTCATTCGCGTTGCTGGACCACCGGGTCACAGTGCGGTAAACCCGGAACGTTGGTCGATGAGCAAGGGCGTATACTATACTAATATACTATGCTGTACCAGTAACGCCCAGCGTGACTTCGGCATTCTTCAATCCAGTAGCTCAGTGGCTCCAGGCGTTCTTGTGGAGAGAGCAAAACATCATCTTCTTCTCTCTCAGATCGCGACTACTCTCGCTCGCGCCATAATGATGGTAAAACCAAGACGTAGATGGGTTCGCGTGGCTGCTCGTCCACGTGAACGATCGAGAAGACGAGCAAACGATCCTTAGCAGCCTCGTTCCCTCTTCTCATCGTCTCGGCTGACGCCTGGCGGGTACGCCTCATCGTTCCTTCGTTCCAGAAGCATAGACCGATCGAGAGACTGCTTGGTTACCTGATGTGGATGAAGAAGAAGGACGTAGAGTGCGCGTACTATACTTCATACGTTCTTAAACGAGTGTACATGAAAAGACAGCGAGCCTCGCGGCTGGATAAGACTGCAACGCGGTTACCAGCAACAACAACAGCAACAGCAGCGGCAGCAGCATCAGAATCATCGACTGGACTAGCGATGGAGAATCAGGAACAGCAGGAGCAAGAGCCAGAAGCATCACGGGTGCATCAGTGGCAGAAGCATGGTCAGCACCGACACCCCTCCACAATTTCATGGAGACTTGTACATGAAGAAGCCTCTCTTCAGCTTCTGCCTCCTTCCATCTCGTTGTTTTTCTTCATCTTCTTCATCTCCCGTTTTTCATTCCTCTTCTTTCTCATCTCTTTCTCATGAGATGCACCACAGCATCACCGATGGTGGTTAAAGTCCTCGTTTTCGCTCCCTCGGTTCCCTATGTGGCTCTCTCGGATTTTCAGTCTCTTTAGTTTTGTCCGCTACCTGCCTACCTCGTGGCTATATCCGAAGAGCTCTTCGGTATCCCATATCGTCGTATGTAAGTGAAGCCAGGTGGAGGCGCGGGGGAAGAGAGGACGCGATGACGACGGTGGACCAGGTGAGTCGGGATATGTCGTGTTCACGTCCACCAATGTGACCGTGTGCGTGTTCGTATTTGTGGCCGTTGTCTCCGGTTTAACAGGTATATATGTGTTTCTATACTGAAGAGGACAGAGTACAGTAGATGCAGACACCACGTGACGCACACATCCACACTTGTGTATTATACTGTAGTACGTATACCTGCCATACTAGCTCTTTCTATACCTTTCCCTCATTCTCTTCTTCCCTCGTCCGCATCATCTTCCTCGGCTTCATCGTCTCTCTCAATCTTTCACATTGGCTTTTCTTCTTTTATCTGTCGCACTCCGTTCCACCACCGTATAGTCTCAGAAGTTTATAGAGAGCGTGTCTCTCCGGCCGCCTCTTGGTATCCCACTCCGTGGCATGGCCCGAAGCGACCGTACGGGGCTGCCCCGTGTGTTACCTGTTACCGGTGTGCGCCTCGATCTCCTCAGGTAGGTATATCGTTCTCGCGTGGTGTTGCACGCGGCTGTACATACGAGTTCTCGTGTGTTAGCCGGGTAACACACGCGAGATAGTCCCTCTCTGTCTCTCTTCCTCCTCTTCGTCTTCTTCTTCTTCTTCTTCTTCTTCTTCTTCATCCACTTCCCCTCCTACCTTCTCTTCTTTCCCTGGTCTCTGTCACTCCCTCGTCGTCCTGTCGCTCATCTCTATCTTCCTTTATCATTCCCATTCTCTACCTCGCTCCGTCTCTCGTGGCTGCTGTTCCCGCTGTGGCTTCTGCTCTGCTGTAACTTCGAGAGGCCTCTCCCTACTCCCCAAGTTTAGCTCCGACACTCCACCTCCTACCTCCACGGCCCACAACCTCCTTCCATCTACCTGCCGGGGCCCCGGCCCCGCGAGAGAGGTACGCAGCTATCCACACACGTGTGTGTGGGTTGCCGGGGTTCTTCAGTGTAAGATCTGAACCAGCGGAGAACGCACGCGGCTATTGTTATATCATTATCATTGTCATCCCGCGATCGCGGCGTGCGTCGAGTGCAAGAGGCCAGAAGTTCCGCGACGCCCCCCGGCAAAACTTTGGTAGTTCGTGTAAGAGCCGCGATAGTTGGTCGTTAGAAATTAGTCGTGACGAGGACACACCGAGCGATGTTAGTACCGCGTTAACCAGCTGACGAGTGAGAAAGCGATGAGCAAGCCCCGGTAGCCCGTCGTCACGCTCTGTAACAGTCGCATGCCGGTGGGACGGCCTTGCCGGTAAACACGTGGGAAACACCTTGGGGTGCTTCATTATCACAGGCCATATTATATCATGTGTGTGTTTTCAAGTTGAACGTGAGAAATCTCGAGTGATGAACTGGTGTTGATTGTAGTCCCGGATTTCTGGACCACCGCAAAAGTTATCGAGGATAAGGTGAAGGTGAACAAAGTTTGTTCATAGTGAATTTCTTCGGTCGCGTTCAAGTTCTTTTTTTAGTCAAGGTACTCCACGAAATTATTCCAAAGTGTCCGGTCTGAAGGTTCCGCTCCGGTTTGTCAGCTGTCGGATCTCCTGACGTCCGTGAAGTGAAGTGATTGATTCGAGGTGTGCAGAGCTGGGTTTGGACGGTCCCGGTGACGCTGACGTGGAGAAACCTCGACCAAGGGTGTAGGGTTGCTGTTGTTAGGTCTAAGCGGAGACGACCCAAGAACGAAGTGGTGGGTAACGTCGTGTCGTCGTCGTCGTCGTCGTTGCCGCCGGCGGAGAAGGAGGAGAATTGATTGAAAGGAGGCCACGGTTGACGCCTAATTAAATCGATTAGACTTTGGGGTTAATTGTTCTGGAACGTCAGGCTCGGTCCATGCACATATACACAACGGTGGACGCCTGTATTTTACCCTGGACGCAACTCTTCGTCGTACACTGGGAAACGAACAAGGGTTGGCTCTTCCATCCAAAGGACTTCAAGGAGAATGATCCACGAGGATGGCTTGTGCCGCAATGAAAGTGTAATACTCGGCGTCCGGCACTCCATAACCGAATCAAACGATCTCAGAAGGTCGAGTGGAAGACCCCATCGAGCTTGGGCACATGAGCGTTGAAATTTCGAAGCCTGGAGCGGCAACGGCATCGGCTGTCGAGAATAGTACGCGCCTGAGGCTCGACAAGTGCATTCCCCTGTCGACGACGGACAGTCATCGTGTTGAATAACTGGAAGGAAGTGTTTGCTGTCACCTGTTCTACTCTTTCCAACATATCCATTTCTCTCCAACTGTATTCTTATTATTCTTTCTTCCAATCATTTTTTTTCTTTCCGCATTAAATTTAAAGATTTATTCTTGTTTACCTACCGTTAGTACATTCCGCTCTATTCTGTTCCTGTTTTGTGATGCGTTTTCAATAAAAGTGAATAAACAGAGCGTGAAAACAAGTGTGAATTCGATTGAGGAAAGGGTCGAGAGTTTATGACTCGGGAGAATAACATGCAATCGTGCGCCGTGTGGATATTTGTCGCTGCTCGTCGCTGCACATTTCCGTGAAACTTCAGCGGATCATCACAATTTTATTCGCCGGATAAATCGCAGCGCGCTGCCACCGTTCATCGACATCGCTCAAGTTTATTTCAGTTTGCTGCACTAAACTAGATACATATAACCTTCGATAATTGCTCAATTAGTCGTTTAAGCCATGGTGAAAATATAACGCCCCGAGCGTGCGGAGAATCTCGTCGAATCGTCTTGCTCTCGACGAATTGTGATCAGTACTTGTGATAAGTACCAGTGCAAGTTTATGTTCGGTACATAGATAGTTTGTTTGTGTGCTGTACTACTCTGTATTGCTATAGAATACGAGATAGCTGTATATCGAATATGGTATCCGATTTCAATCGTGGTTAGGAACAGCAAACAACGACTGGTTACTCGTTACTAGTCTCTCAACGGACCCGGAAAACTTGACTCCGTGTATACGTGCGTGTAAATCGCTCGTGTTTTAACCGTGGACTGTTTTGTGCGTGATTATTTGTTGTTGTTTTTTGCTAAAAAAGTGAATAACTTAAGTGAACTGCGGTGTGAACCAACGGAAAAGAATTGGAGATCAAGGATGACATTGGATTGGATGTTTGTTTGAAAGTTAAAAGAGAGTCAGATCGTGCGTTAGGTTGCAGGTGGATTGCGGTCGATACTCGGCCGCGTTAGCGTCGGAAGATCGCAAAACCTTACCGATACGCGTTTGATCGTATCGTCCCGTAAAACCAGCCAATTGTGCTATGAGAAGTGATCAGTGCTACGTACGGTTTACTTACATGGAAGCTGTTTCTGCCATCGCTACGAGGAATTGACGGTGAGTTTCTTCCCGCGGTTTTCTCGCAGCATTAAGCGGATTAGCGAGAACCCGGTGCAATCTCCTGTGATGCACAGAACTGACGCAGCAAGCTCTGTGCCACTGCGACTCCGTTGCTGGGTTACAAACGTCGTTTGTAGGACTGTCGTGCGTACCAACGCTCGATTGTCCGCATACCGTTGTCTGGCATCCACTTATAAGCTAGATTCTACCGGTCAAGCGCGTGCTGAGACATTCTTACCTGCGGATACGTCGACAAACTCATCGACAAAGTTGGTCATTGAACTACACTGAGAGAAGAGTTTGTTAAGAGTTAACAAATCAAGTGTTAAATATGGCGAAATGAATCATTTAGTTATTCTTAATGAATCTCACTTGATAAATAACATTTCCCAAACGAAGCCCGCTGACATTTGTTTATAGTTAATAAATCGTATTTGGCTTAATATATATTTAGTACCAACAACTAAATGATTCATTTCGAATTGATTTGTTAACTGTTAACAAACTCTTCTCTCAGTGTACGTCGCAGATTTTCTTTATCGACAAATACGCCGGAGTTTTATAGGGGTAAACATAAGTGACATATCTAGCGCAATTATTATCGGCTTTGTACAAAAGTACACGACTCACCTAATCATAATGACAGATATAAAGATTTCTCACGCTGAAACAAAATACGAACTGAATTCTCTGGAGGTTAACAACGATTTAAAAAATAAAAGAAGCATTTCATTTAGCACGAATCTACTTAATGGCAAAGTGTTGTTTGATTTAAAAAATACAAAACACGAAGCTTTTCCACTCGAAACAAGATATTTGTAGAATCCTGTGAAGCTCAAAAAAGATTGTATTGTTGGCTCCTAATTGATTTGTTTAGTTGACGTCAAAAAGCATAATGTTATTTAGAACAAATGTCTATAATAGATTTCTGGTGTGAAATTGTAGTCTGTTAACAAGCTAGATTTCACAGGGTAGTTCAAGCAACGAAAGATCAAGGAGCACAGATTAGTTTAATCTTTATAACTTCTTTACACGGCGCCTGTTGCTGAATTAGAATGTCATCGAGTTCCCGGAGTGCGCGTGTTGACGATCATCGATATATCCACTGATATATCTGTATATGAATGTAGCACCTTCGTTACGTTACGTTGCCTTGCAGTAAGAGTCAATATACCCATATATGAGAGATAGAACTAACGTGTGCTAACAATTTTTCTTTTCATTCGTTCAAGTAAATCAAGATCGACTCTGGAGAGACTCGAGTCTCTCGCACGATGTAATAAATCTTTCGATTGTTACCAGTCGATAATTCGTTTGTAACACCCACCAACAGCTAAGAATGATAGCTGGTGAAAATAAACATTGTACGTGAGGTGTTATCTGTCACGAATGATCGAGACATCGAAAGTGTGTTGCTAAAGCTGTGCGAGACCTCGAAAGCATCGAGTTATACTGTCTAAAACAGTTGTTCACGCGTAAATCGCATTTTCGGCTTGTACAAGCATGAAATTTTAATTTACATAATCGAAGTCAGGTTTATTCAATTTGCACACAATTTTTATAATTAAAACAATTGTTGTTAGATGGTTTTTCAAAGCGAAGAGTGTATTTTGCGCAAATTATCGATATATTGACCGGGGAACTCTTAAATTAAATTGCTGTTACGCTTGCGGTTTATGCTCGGTAACCTGTCATTATTTTTATGATCCTGAGAGGAAACATCGGAGAACAATCGCCGCATGTTTCTTAGTCATGTCAATCAGTCGATTATGCTTATAATTCAATGAGATGGAACTATCATTATGACGATTTGTTTTAACCGGTTTTTTTACACTTGACTGCATACCAGGCAAATGACAATCGCTTATCCGGTTCGACATTCTATTGACACATTTTAATTGGCATCGGTGTTTCTCGAAACGGTAAAATATTTTTTTTTTATTTATATTTATGGATGACTGCGGTTTTTCATTCTTATGTTATATGAAATCGAACTAAAGTCGGATCTACGAATTCTGAAATCAGAAATTACCAAAAGACAACTTTTCAAAGTCATAGTGTAAATAGTTGAAACAAGTGTTTTTTGTGACGAAATATATGAATTAAGAACGATAGTGAAGACCAAAATTCGATATCTTGAAAAAAAAAATCGGGTCCGATTTTCCGTACGGAAGTCGGATCTAGGAATTTTGGAATCAGAAACGGACAAAAGTGACTTTTTTTAAAATCATAGTAAAAAGGTTTGAAAATGGTGTTTTCTGTGATAGAATATACCACTTGAGAACGATAGTGAAGACCAAAATTCGATATTTTGAAGAAAAAAAATTTCGGGTTCGATTTTCCAACCGGAAGTTGGATCTAGAAATTTTGGAATCAGAAACGGACGAAAGTGACTTTTTTAAAAATCATAGTAAAAAGGTTTAAAACGGGTGTTTTCTGTGATAGAATATACGACTTGAGAACGATAGTGAAGACCAAAATTCGATATTTTGAAGAAAAAAAATTTCGGGTTCGATTTTCCAACCGGAAGTTGGATCTAGAAATGTTGGAATCAGAAACGGACGAAAGTGACTTTTTTAAAAATCATAGTAAAAAGGTTTAAAACGGGTGTTTTCTGTGATAGAATATACGACTTGAGAACGATAGTGAAGACCAAAATTCGATATTTTGAAGAAAAAAAAAATTCGGGTCTGAATTTCCGACCGAAAGGCAGATCTGTGAATTCTGGAATTCGAAACGGACAAAAGTGACTTTCTTCAAAATCACAGTAAAAAGGTTTAAAGCGGGTGTTTTCTGTGATAGAATATACCACTTGAGAACGATAGCGAAGACCAAAATTCGATATTTTGAAGAAAAAAAATGTCTTGTCCGATTTTCCGACTGGAAGTCGGGTCTAGGATTTTTGGAATCAGAAACGGGCGAAAGTGACTTTTTTCAAAATCACAGTAAAAAGGGTTGAAACGGGTGTTTTCTGTGATAGAATATACGACTTGAGAACGATAGTGAAGACCAAAATTCGATATTTTGAAGAAAAAAAAATTCGGGTCTGATTTTCCGACCGAAAGGCGGATCTGTGAATTCTGGAATTCGAAACGGACAAAAGTGACTTTTTTCAAAATCACAGTAAAAAGGTTTAAAGCGGGTGTTTTCTGTGATAGAATATACGACTTAAGAACGATCGTGAAGACCAAAATTCGATATCTTTACGAAAAAAAAATTCGGCTTCGATTTTCCGACCGGAAGTCGGATCTAGAAATTTTGGAATCAGAAACGGACAAAAGTGACTTTTTTTAAAATCATAGTAAAAAGGTTTGAAACGGGTGTTTTCTGTGATAGAATATACGACTTGAGAACGATAGTGAAGACCAAAATTCGATATTTTGAAGAAAAAAAAATTCGGGTCTGATTTTCCGACCGAAAGGCAGATCTGTGAATTCTGGAATTCGAAACGGACTAAAGTGACTTTTTTCAAAATCACAGTAAAAAGGTTTAAAACGGGTGTTTTCTGTGATAGAATATGCGACTTGAGAACGATAGTGAAGACCAAAATTCGATTTCTTTACGAAAAAAAAATTCGGCTTCGATTTTCCGACCGGAAGTCGGATCTAGAAATTTTGGAATCAGAAACGGACAAAAGTGACTTTTTTTAAAATCATAGTAAAAAGGTTTGAAACGGGTGTTTTCTGTGATAGAATATACGACTTGAGAACGATAGTGAAGACCAAAATTCGATATTTTGAAGAAAAAAAAATTCGGCTTCGATTTTCCGACCGGAAGTCGGATCTAGAAATTTTGGAATCAGAAACGGACAAAAGTGACTTTTTTTTAAATCATAGTAAAAAGGTTTAAAGCGGGTGTTTTCTGTGATAGAATATACGACTTAAGAACGATCGTGAAGACCAAAATTCGATATCTTTACGAAAAAAAAATTCGGCTTCGATTTTCCGACCAGAAGTCGGATCTAGAAATTTTGGAATCAGAAACGGACAAAAGTGACTTTTTTTAAAATCATAGTAAAAAGGTTTGAAACGGGTGTTTTCTGTGATAGAATATACGACTTGAGAACGATAGTGAAGGCCAAAATTCGATATATTGAAGAAAAAAATTTCGTTTTCGATTTTCCGACCGAAGGTCGGATCTAGGAATTTTGGAATCAGAATCGGACGAAAGTGACTTTTTTAAAAATCACAGTAAAAAGGTTTGAAACGGGTGTTTTCTGTGATAGAATATACGACTTGAGAACGATAGTGAAGACCAAAATTCGATATCTTAAAAAAAAAATCGATATGAATTTTCCAACTGGAGATCAGCTCTGTGAATTCTGACATCTCTTTTTTAAAGACTCCGTGTATGATAAGAACATCAAAATATTAAGTATCTAGCAGAAGATAATTAATAGAAAACTGTGGCTGCCAGAATACATTTTTCTGGACTAGATAGAAATTTCTCCCTTTTGTAATAAGAACGTTTATCTCACAATTTAGAAGAAAAAATAATAATAATAATAATAAGTGGCGGTATTATAGTTCCTTCTGTCGTTCATTTTACACTTGTCTAAGTGGAACAGTCAATTCCTCAGTAAGAGGAGAAAAATCGTCTTGTATCGCTGGAAGCTAGGACGGAAGCCAGAGCAAATGTGAGAGCACGCGGCTGTACTAACACTGCTGAGACTCGTACATTTCTAATGTAAATGGAAATTCCTAGACGTATTTTCCCTTCCTTCTCTCTCTCTCTGCGTGTCTCTTTCCACGCATTGCCTTCTGTTACTCGTTCGATCGCGTGACTCCGTGAATCTTACGAAGAAATGACTTCCGATCGATCGGCACGAACTAGCAGCAATCACTTCGATTTTCTCGTTGACGCTGTTAGGGTTCGAATTAATTCTGCGATTATTTTTACCAATTTATTAATCTATATTAATCTATTAATAGCACCTTTGAGATAAAAATCCTTCATTAACTCAATAGAAACTCAAATTACCTAAATTCTTATAATCTAATTAACTAAAATTTATCACAAAACAAGAATACTCACATAATCATTGATATTCATCAAGTACATCGAACTTCCATTTCCTAATAAAGCAAAAATTTCGTTACTGTAATTTGTTTACATAATATCTGAAAAACAAATCATGTTAAATTAAAAAAATTCTTACGGTATCGTAATTTTTTTGCAATCTATAATTACCGCTTTGACAAGAACAAGAAATTCTTAGTTATCATTTTTATGGAGCACGAAAACGACTTTTCATTCTGTACGGTTAAAATCTAAGCGAGTAATTATTAAAATATATTGTACTACGTTTTAGAATCCTGATTATGGCACTAAATATAGGTTTATATGTTCGTTATAAACAATCATAATATATGAATAGCAATTATTAATAATACACGTAGTAGAAATTTAGAAAAAATCCTGACTATATATGGATCAACGAGTGTCGAAGTATGCTAATATTGCGCGGTATATTTTCTCTCTGCCGATGTAATATTCGTGTGGCTAATGTGTAAACCTCTTGTAACAATTTCAATCGGAAGACTGACGGTTATTGCTATTGCTACGTTACGACTCGTGCATTTATTCCCCCACTTTATTTCTCAGCTTCCCTCTTGCTCGCTCTCGCGCAATTACGAAATCGGAAGTTTAATTACAAGTGACCGCGGGTCGTTACCGTACCACGCGCCCCGTGTGCCGACTAACTCTTGGCTCTTGGTTTTGCCACTGGCGACAGCGTTCCAGTTTTCACGCTTCCCGTACGCAAGCGTCGCTCTACTCCGTATAGAGTCTTAGCGCAGAGGCTACAGCCATACATACCAGTGCTATACTATAGACGGTTGTTCTTACGTGTATCATTAATTTATCTCTTGATACATTCAAGCTGGAATATACCGATGCAATTTCCTTCCCTTTGGTTAATGAGTTCGAGCAGCAATTCATTTTGAATTTACTCACCCAGAACTTTTACATCTGTTTTTTTTTTCTCTGAATGGCCGGAAACAATAGATTGAATTTAAAAAATTGTTTTTTGTTTGTGTGTGTAGTGATTTTTGCCTTATTTTTTATCGCTCTGAATTTTAAACGACGAGTTTTGGAAAAATTTTGGTTACATTTTTATTTTTATTATTTTTGAGAAAAAAATTTGGCTTACTCGTAATGAATGCACTGGGAAATATGTGAAATAATTTTGAAGCCAGTTTCATGGTTTTACTTTGCATCAAATGAATGCAAAATGGCATTAAAAAATTAATGTGTTTTTTAAATATGTAAAAGTTATACTAAAAGCTCTATAATATTTTGTTTGGTTTGGATAAATTTCAATAAAAGTTGGTAGAAATTAGGAAATAATACTGATTCACTTTTTCAACAGGCGTCAAATATTACGCGAATCATCAGTAGCGTCTCGATGCCAAGTATTAAAAATATATATATTAATGTCGTTCATTAATTCTGTTAAGTATGTAAAGTTTTAGGTTGTCAAATTTTCAAAAATTGTTACTGCGAAAAATGGAACTATTCAAATACGCTTAAAACCTGAACGACTTTTTAAATTTCAAGACAACTTTGCACGAAACATTTTTCAATATTTAGTTTTCATTGAAACTTTTAGCTTTCTAGCTCAAGAAAAATTCCCTACTTGTGGTAATTGCGATTCCGATGTGAGAGGAACATCAGAAACGATCGTTTGTCAGTCGCAAAGAGCAAAGGCGAAAACACATATAGAACTTTATATAGGATATACTATTTTTTTTATGAGAGTAAATAAAATACATGAATTTAATAAAATAGGTTGCAACGTCGAGTTTTCTCTAAAAATAAAAAATTAACAATATACTTAAGTTAATAAATTACACATAAAAAAGAGGGAAAAAAGCTATTCCCTTGTCAGTTACTTTTCAAAAACCCTTACAGGTTTAAACGCAAAAGAAAGGAAAGGGGAGCCGAAAGAAATGCGGAAAGGATCGTGCGCAACGTCTATTTTTTTTTTTTTTCAATCCCCACATAAAGTTCGACTCATTTTCAAAGCTTATCTAACTTATCTATCCTAGCAGTACTCTTTATCACAAATAAAACAAAACCTAATGAAACGATTGACCAAAAAAAAAAAAATTGTGAAGCAACGTAAAAAAAAATGTTGTTGAAAAATGGATAAGCAAGTGAAGAGGAGGGGGAAGCGAGAGGAGCATCGGAAACGATGGTTTGCCAGTCGCAAAGAAGAAAGGCGAAAACACACATAGAACGTTATACATCATTGACTGAATTGTTTTTCATTTAATTAAAATAAAAAGGGTTGCACCGTCGACCTTTCTCTAAAAATAGGAAACTAACAATATGCTTAAGTTAATAAATTACACATAAAAAAAGAGGAAAAAAATAGCTATTCCCTTGTCAGTTACTTTCCAAGAAACCTTCCAGGTTTAAACGCAAAAGAAAGGAAAGGGGAGCCGAAAGAAATGCGGAAAGGATCGTGCGCAACGTCTACTCTTTTTTTTTCAATCCCCACATAAGATTCGACTTATTTTCAAAGCTTATCTAACTTATCTATGCTAAACGGGACTTTTTATCACAAATTAAACAAAACCTAATGAAACGATTGCATTTTTAAAAAATTGTGAAGCAACGTAAAAAAAATTTTGTTAAAAAATGGATAAGCAAGTGAAGCGGAGAGGGTAAGCGAGAGGAGCATCGGAAACGATCGTTTGCCAGTCGCAAAGAGCAAAGGCGAAAACACACATAGAACTTTATACATCATTGACTGAATTGTTTTTCATTTAATTAAAATAAAAAGGGTTGCACCGTCGACCTTTCTCTAAAAATAGAAAACTAACAATATGCTTAAGTTAATAAATTACACATAAAAAAGAGAAAAAAAAAGCTATTCCCTTGTCAGTTACTTTCCAAGAAACCTTCCAGGTTTAAACACAAAAGAAAGGAAAGGAGATCCGAAAGAAATGCGCAAAGGATCGTGCGCAACAGCCATTATTTTTTTTTTAATCCCCACATAAGGTTCGACTCATTTTCAAAGCTTATCTAACTTGTCTATGCTAAGCAGGACTTTTTATCACAAATAAAACAAAACCTAATGAAACGATTGATTAAAAAAAATTGGGAAGCAACGTAAAAAAAAAAAATGTTGTTGAAAAATGGATAAGCAAGTGAAGAGAAGGGGGAAGCGAGAGGAGCATCGGAAAGAGCAAAAGCGAAAACACACATAGAACTTTATACATCATTGACTGAATTGTTTTTCATTTAATTAAAATAAAAAGGGTTGCACCGTCGACCTCGAAAAATAAAAAATTATCAATATGCTTACGTTAATACATTAGACATAAAAAAAGAGGAAAAAAATAGTTATTCCCTTGTTAGTTACTTTCCAAGAAACCTTCCAGATTTAAGCGCAAAAGAAAGGAAAGGGGAGCCGAAAGGAATACGGAAAGGACTATGCGCAATGTCCATTCTTTTTTTTTTTTTTTTCAAGTCTCACATAAGGTTTGACTTATTTTCAAAGCTTGTCTAACTTATCTATGCTAAACAGGACTTTTTATCACAAATTAAACAAAACCTAATGAAACGATTGAAATAAAAAATAAAAAATTGTGAAGCAACGTAAAAAAGATGTTGAAAAATGGATAAGCAAGTGAAGAAGAGGGGGGAAGCGAGAGGAGCATCGGAAACGATCGTTTGCCAGTCGCAAAGAGCAAAGGCGAAAACACACATAGAACTTTATATATATCATATATATATCATATATATATATATTCCGAATGCAGTATCTCGTAGACAGGTTTGGCGGGCGGCGGTTGTACCCACGACCCCGAAGCACCGAAGCGAAGGGTTTGCTGGTGGAACCCTTTACGCACTGCGTCACAAAGGAGAGCGAGTTTACAGGGCTGGTGTGCACGTACCGCGAGCTGAGCTCTCTCGCAACAGCAGTACGAGCAACAGCAACGCGGAACTCAACACCGTTCGCTACCCCTGAAGTAGCACACCGCAAAACTCTCTAGAATCCTCCTTGCCTCCCCTAACCGCGACTGTGTTTCTCATTCTCGTGTATCTCGTTTCTTTGAAGGAATGTTACGAGTAGAGATACGACGAAACTCTTTCTCCCTTCATCCTTTTTCCCCCTCGTCGTCTCTCGTAAATCTTCTTTACCCGTTCTTTTCACTGAGCGAACTCTCGCCAACAACTCTCCTGTGCCGCTCGTCGTTCTCTTTCCACGACAATGTCTAGTCCCACGTGCATCCAATTAAGCCCTGTTCTCTCTCTCCCTCTCATCTCACGTGCTTTTCTTAAAACAAATTTCGAAAAGTCACCGCGCCGACCCCGTTCCTCCACTCCTGCACGCGTCCCTGACTCGATCTCATTTTAATCCGGAAGATTCAGAGAACACTCGTCTCTTCTAGTGTAACTCTGCACTCTAACGAAAACCACGTGGTTCTACCTTACGAACCGGCGGCGCCCTCGCATTATTTACACTTAAAGGGTTGAAAAAAAAACGAAAAAAATACTTTAGTTGCATTGTAATAACCATCAGTCGTGATTATTTACATATAACTTTGAATCTGCTTTATGAAATAATATATAAATTCAAGAAAGTCAATTTTCTACGTATTACAAAACACAAAATAATTATTAAAAATATGTTCTTGATTCTTTAGTCTTGGAAGAATAAAACAAAAATAAATTGAAAAATTGTAAAATTAAGTAAGCGTTACGATAATAATAATCATCAGTCATAAAAATGTATACATAACTTTCAACCTGCTTCATGTAATAATGTTTAAACTCACTTAACCATTTTACGAAAAAAGTCAATTTTTTACGTATTTACGAGTTACACTTTTTTTTAATTATATTTTTTTGAATCTTCAGTCTTCGAAGGTAGAATAAAAAAAAATTGAAAAATTGTAGATTTAAGTAAGGGTCCCACATGGAAATAGAAATATATGCACCATATATTCGACATATAGAACTTTTTGGCGCTAAACGTATATAAAATATATTTTACATATATTCCATATATATATCTCATATATTTTGCATGTATTTTAGCATACATATATGCAGAATATATGCAGCATATAGAACTTTTTGGCGCCATATATTTAACATATATGTTACATATATATTTTTCTATGTGGGGTGATTTATATTGTATGTTATAAACAACTCAAAATCGATTTCCACAATTTTGCATCGTGCCAGTTTCGAGAAATATGAAAAATGATATAAATATAGAAATAATAATAAAAATAAATTTTCAAGCTTAGACTTTCTACTGATTTGATCAAATTTTCAATTCCGTACAATTAATGTCCTCAAAAGCTATGTAAAAGCATATAAATTATAAGTTAGATCAAGATATAAATTTCAACGCTTGGAAAAATAATAGAATTGGAACCAATAATATTTCATCATTCTTTCAGGATGAATGAGTAAAAAAATGATCATATTGTGTGTCCTGTACATTCATCATATATAATAGCATGTATTTACGATTAAATGTTTCCTGTGGCTAACGTTTTTTCAAGATACCAATTGTATAGTCTCGAGATGGAATTTGTCTTTTGCGAAACAGGTGGTTAACCGATCTAGAGTATATGGCTGAGTCTGGTGATAGAAAGAGACTGGTTCACTGCGGCAGCTCGCACAATAGGACGTGTGTCCTATTGTGGACCATAATCCGTCTTCCGAGCGAGAGCCTCGCAAGTCTAGCGGTTCGCCTTGGCATGGAAAATGCGTGCTACAACCTAATAGAGTTCTTTGTCCATGCTCTCTTACCCTGCTCTTTAATGTTATTGCGATACAGCTAGTCCGAAGAATGGTTATTCGCGCAATAGCCATCTAATGTTCATTCTTTTTTTTTTCAAGCCTCACACAACGTTTGAATTATTTTCAAAGCCTGTCTAACTTATTCACGCCATGCAGGACTTTTTATTACAAATAGAAATAATTTTATAAAAATTAATAAACTCCCGACAAAAAAAGGAAGTAAATACACTCCTTTTTTGTCGGTAGTTTTTTAATTATTAATATAATTAATATAATTTAAATATTAAATACAATAAACAAATTTGGTAAATGAAAACGTTAGGGTAATTAAATAGGGTAATTCATAAAAATTGTTAAATACGAATTATTCGCATATTGTAATCGGGAGATTAATTCAAATTAAATACAAACTAATGAGAGAGTTTATTTAAAAAAAAAAGAATAGGTTGTAATGTCGAGCTTTCTCTAGAAGTAAAAAATTAACAATATGGTTAATTTAATAAATTAGACAAAAATAGTTTTTACCTTGTCAGTTACTTTCCAAGAAATCTTCCGGGTTTGAACGCAAAAGAAAAGAAAGAGGAGCCGAAAGAAATGCGGAAAGGATCGTGCGCAATGATGCTGACATTTTATGAGTCAGAGTTATCAAATGGATGGACATTCTCGGGAAGTGTGCGTGCATATATGCTGTCACTGGCGCTTCTCAGATTCCAGACTCGTTCGCCCACTTAAAACTCATCGAACCGCTGTGCGACGATCCCGGGAATGAATATTAAAAAAAAAAACAAAAAACAAAACAAAAGAAAAAAAGATAAAAGATGTGTCGAGTTTAACGCTCGCACTTCCTCGATCTACGGCATCCTGTTCGTTTCACCGCACGATTATTCTCGATCTTCTCAAGTGTCATCGTAATAATGTACGCAGTTTTCCAAGAACTGAGTATTATAAAATTTTCTTTTATAGTAAGATGAGTCGTTTCGTGAGATGCTTTGGTGAAGATCGTTAAAGATCGGTAAAGTACAATCCGTTTGCGAGTCCCTTAAGCGTCATGTCGTTATAGCTCGTTCAATGATTCGTATCTCTCTGTGGTAGACAAAACTTTAATTAGTCACTGTAGTCATATATGCCACCTTAAGGCGACGGAGACTTTAATGCAACCTCCTGAGTTAAGGCAAAGTGGGGGAAAAATGCCAGATCTACCAAATGACAAGAACTTTCTCTTCCATTTATGCTATGTACCGCCATTTGTTTCATTTCATTTTTTTCATTCAATAATATACAGATATATATATATATATATATGTATGCATGCACCTGACTGCATTCTCTATGTCTTTATCCTACAATAATATATCCATAGTCTATTCACTCCGTAATCTAAACAGTATCGTAAATGATACATTCCATGTAAAGTAAACCTCAATTTTTGATTGTGCGATACATAGCTTAAGACTTCTGAGCAGGTCGAATTATATTATCATTTTAATGACATTCTTTAGCTGCATGTGAAAAAATAAAAACATTGCTGCATGGAATATTGTATACACGAATTGTGAAGAGAGTTTATTTATAAGTACTTGTTAATTCATCATTTTTTTAAAGTATTTGAAAAATACAATATTATTTACTTTTTCAGATTCGAGAATCTGAAATAAATTGTTGATATTATGGACAATATTAATTTATGAACAAGTATTGGTGAAATCGTTATATTCCAATTGAGATGGAATGTCCTGCATATAAAAACCGATCAAAAACTATTTTGATCGAGTCCATTTCTACAAATTTATAAGCAAATATCGGTAAAATCGGAAATCGGTATATCCCACTTGAGGTGAAATGACCTGTATATAAAATCGTAGTAGTACAGATAGAGGATTAGTGAATGACTCGTTGGAATATATTTTCTATCGAGTCATATAGGTAGCACTCGACTAGCTGCTGAGCTTATATCTGCTTCCGACGATCATTAAGCAGCTACCGAACCACGGCAACCAGCGGTGAGTGAACGATCGAGTGAACGCTGTGTAGCTCCAACGGCAGACACAGTGCAGAGAGTGCGGTTACTACATTATAAAGTCCTATACCAGTTGGCGTGCTAGTGGACCGTAAACTGCTAACGATTGTCGATCGATTAGATCGTCCCTCGAGGAAGTGCGTTTAACGATAGCAAAATCGGAAATCGGTTGCTTAACTCGACCTCCCCGAATGTTACTGGCCGAGTCAATTCAGTACGATCAATTGCCGCAGATTGATTGACCGAGGAAGTGCGTTTAACGATCGCAAAATCGGAAATCGGTTGCTTAACTCGACCTCCCCGAATGTTACTGGCTGAATCAGTCCAGTACGATCAGTTGCTGTAGATCGAGTGACCGAGTAAGTGCGTTTAACGATCGCAAAATCGGAAATCGGTTGCTTGAATCGACCTTCCCGAATGTTACTGGCTGAATCAGTCCAGTACAATCAATTGCCGCAGATCGAGTGACCGAGGAAGTGCGTTTAACGATCGCAAAATCGGAAATCGGTTGCTTGACTTGACCTCTCCGAATGTTACTGGCCGAATCAATTCAGTACGATCAATTGCCGCAGATTGTGTGACCGAGGAAGTGCGTTTAACGATCGCAAAATCGGAAATCGGTTGCTTGACTCGACCTCCCCGAATGTTAATGGCTGAATCAATTCAATACGATCAATCGTCGCAGATCGAGTGACCGAGGAAGTGCGTTTAACGATCGCAAAATCGGAAATCGGTTGCTTGACTCAACCTCCCTGAATGTTACTGGCTGAATCAGTCCAGTGCGATCAATTGTTGCAGATCGAGTGGCCAATAAAGTGCGTTTAACGATCGCAAAATCGGAAGATGAAAAATGAATGTTACTGGCTGAATCAGTCCTGTACGATCAATTGCCGCAGATCGAGTGACGGAGGAAGTGCGTTTAACGATCTTAAAATCGGAAATCGGTTGTTTGACTCGACCTCCCCGAATGTGACTGGCTGAATCAGTCCAGTACGATCAGTTGCCGCAGATCGAGTGACGCTGTGGGAGAACTCATCGCGCCAGTCGACAACCTTTACCGATACCGATCTCCTCTCCGTAGGCTCTTTGGAATTCCGCCGACCCGAGACATTCATCGTGGTCCAGTCTTTATCTCCGTCGCTTCTTGGCTGTTCCCACTGTGCTACCTAAACGATCGGTATAAAAATTCTTTCTTGTTCCTTGATTAGGTGACTATAATTGACGCTAGAGAATTTTTTTCTCAGCATTTCTGTCATTCCACTTTGAATAGAAAATAAATTGACACTCGAATGCATATTCCTCTTTCGGAATATAAAGAATCTTCTAATGGTGCATCAAGTGATTGCGCACAAAACAGAATTTTCAGACAGCCATAAAAAGTTTATAGTTCAGATAAGACTTCAAACCGATTTTAAAACTGTTTTTCTTCCAACACTACGTGGAATCTCATTTCAGGCCTTTTATTCATAGTTCTTCATGATATTAAACTCGATCTTGTTGACTATCGTATACGTAATGGGTGAGTCTCGACATGATTTGCACAATGCATGCGATTAAAAAAAAAAAAAAACAACAACAAGATTTCTCTATCCTTGATGCAAGAAAGTCTTGTTTCCAAGATATTGGATGTATTCAACTTGGGATTTCTGTCATTCCACATTGAATTGAAAATAAATGAACTTTCGAATCCATGTTTCTAGTCCTCTTTTGAAATGTATTAAAACTTCCAATGGTAGCGTCTGTACCAAGCGATATTCCATACAAAACGATATTTCCAGTCTCATAAAAGTTTTATACTTCAGATAACAGCGATGTAATCATTATTTTTCCTGTAACATTTCTTTGGATCTCCTTTCAAGTCAACTAGAAGATCTTCTTGCTTACTGTATGCATTATCGGTGATATGATCTGCACAATGCTTGCAATGTTGAAGTATAAGATTCCTCTATCATCTCTGCAAGAAAGTTTCATTATCAAACTCGACAGGCGATCAAAAATGGTCGAACGGTATGAAATTTATTTCTTATTTCTTCACAAAATGATCACAATTGACGCTAAAAAAAATTCTTAGATAATTTCTAAATTAATGTGCGTTTTTTGTTCTTTTCCAAAATATCAGAGACATTTCAATGACGCATATGGTCGACACAACACGTTATTTCCAGACATATCAAAGTTTAGTAGTTCAGATAATCCAAATAAAAATGATTATTCCTGCGATTGTTTTGTGAATGTCGTTTCAAGACCTTCGTTCTCAGTTTTCCTCGTTGCTAAACTGGATCTTGTTACTTACCCATAATGCATACAGGGTGAGTCCTGATAGAATCTCCACAATGCATGCAATGTTGAAGAATAAGAATTCCTACGTTTCTGAAAACAAGCAAGAAAGTCTCGTCTCCAAGATACCTACAATGAGGATACGGCAAACTGGGTAGAAAATCAAGGAGACTCGATCAGCTGGAAGGAGAGGAGCACATACAAAGAGCGAAAGAAGAGGCAGAGCCCTGGGCCTAATTAGTCAGGAGATATATCTGGAATCTCATGAGGCGAGTTTTGTAGACCTCCTTCAGTTTTATGGTAGGTGCGCGCGAGAGACCGACCAAAGGAGGTGGGGGCAAGGGGGGAGGGGAGAATGAGGCGGGAATACTCGGTGGGGGATTAGCATACAAATCGATTTAAACTCGAGATAAATAGCCACTCAAAGGCTTCTCACGTGGAGCCGACTTCGGGCATTATCTTGTCCACCGTCGAGATTAACGCTTAATGCTTTATACTTTACGGGCCGAGCGATCATTGCTATGTTCCAACGAGACGCTCTTCATTTTCCACCGTTGCTCGTTGTCGAGTCTTTTGCACGTGGTTATTATGTCCTCGTTGTGAATTGCTGTGGCTATATAGATAGTTTCGAGATATTACATTGCTGGTGGAAAGGTAAAGAGGACCCAGTTCTGTACTTCAGACACTTTATTGGATATTTCAGGACATATCTCGGATTCTCCTTTCAGAAATATTCGCAGATCACTTTTATACGAGATTTCTTTTCCTTTTCTTATCACTACCAGAAGTGATATGACGTTTCAACAGATCCACCGAATCGTTTACACTTTGCACCCCGAGAAAACGCCTTCTTTAGATGTCGTTTACAAGTCAACTGGATTCTGTTGCTTACTGTATGCAGTATTTTCAAGTATAAGATTCTTCTGTCATCGACGCACACTGAGAGAAAATTATGGTAGTAGTAACTATAAAGTGACAAGTATTCATTTATGGTTGGTACAACAATTTTTTTATAGTTGAAACAACTATCAAATAGTTACTGTAACTAGCAAATAGTTACCGTAACTATTTTCGTAGTTATCGTAACTATGAAAACAGTTGCATGTAATAAAAATGAATAGTTGTCACTTTATAGTTGACTGTACTATTACGATTTCTCTGAGTGCAAGAAAGTTTTATTTTCATACTCAGTAGGCGATCAAAAATGGTCGGACAATATGAAATTTATTTCTTGTTTCCTCACAGGATTATCGTAATTAACTCTAAACAAGTCTTAAATAATTTCTATGATTGGCAGTAGAATAGAAAATAATTTAGCAATATAATAGCTAAAGAGGACCCAATTTTGTACTTCAGACACTTTATTGGATATTCTAGAAAATGTAACTGAAATACTTTCATTACTAAATGACTAAGGGTTATCATGCCTACACCGAGAGAAAAAGTTTCATTGATTCACAAAAATCTTTGCCAATGAAATGAAATATTTGAATTTCAATACTATCTTTTCTTTAAATGATCTCCAACTCAATGAAAAGTAGTGACATTGATTCGAAGAAACATTTCATTAAACCAATGAACCTTTTTCATTGATTTCAAAGATATCGTCTTTGATTCAATGAAACCTTCTTCTTACCACTTCAAAATTTTGAAACCTATTTTTTCCTGAAGTACGCGGCAGATAAAGCTCAATTTTTGTGAGTATGTAAGGAAGTATGGCAGAAATAGGCTAACCTTCTGGCTCCTCGAAACTCGAAGCCGTTCGTTCAGGAGAACCGGAAAACAAAAAAGTGAGGTTAGGTGCGAGAGAGAGATCAATGAAAGCGTTTCTTTGAACCAATGAAAACATCTCTTTAAAACAATAAAACTGTTTCTTTATTATATGCTCACTGAGTAAATCTTTATTTACAGGCAATGAAATATTCTCTTTGAAATTCCCCACATGGAAATAGAAATATATGCACGATATATTCGACGTATAGAACTTTTTGGCGCTAAACGTATAAGAAATATATTTTACATATATTCCATACATATATCCCATATATTTTGAATATATTTTTGCACACATATATGCAGAATATATGCAGCATATAGAACTTTTTGGCGCCATATATTTAACGTATATGTTACATATATATTTTTCTATATGGATCAAATGCACCCTTTCATTGAAATCAAAGAAATATTTCGTTGGAATAAATGAAAAAAAAATCAATCCACCCATTTCTTTGGTGTCAATGAAATCTTTTCTCTCGGTGTATTAAGTATTAGAATTTATTGAAAAAGAATAATGCATCGAAATTATTCATAATTATTGCAGCAATATGAAAATGTTAAGGTTTGCATAATGATTAACCATAGTTATTTTAGATAAAACATATTTTAGATACATTTTCATTGAATGGATGCCCATATATGATTCAAGAATATATCTCGGATTCTCCTTCGAGAAATATTCGCAGATCACTTTTATATCCAACTTTGCGAGATTTCTTTACCTTTGCTTATCACTCCCAGAAGTGATATGACGCTTCAGCAGATCCACCGAATCGTTTACACTTTGCACCCCGAGAAAACGCCTGTAGCACCTATCAACACATTTTGCTGGAGAAGCAGAAGCACCGGCAAACGCTTTAACCCTCACACTACTTGAACCCGATGCACACACGGGGGTTAACGAGCTGTCGTACACTCTTGCATTGCGAGTAATCGAGGTGGAAGCTGTTACGGGAATGCCAACTGCCGCAACTTGCTCTATTTCGTGGCGTCGTAAAATCGAACCTGCCCCGTGCGTCAGACCAAATACCAAGTCTTTTATTAATATAATATATATATTTTTAAATATATTAACGCACTCATAAAAAATGTGGTTTTGCTGCTTTTTGAAAAAAAAAAAAAATTACACAAATATTACAGCAACTTTGCAGGTCATTGACGTTTAGTATACAAGGAAAAATGCTGTAGAAAGGAATCGTAATATCGTTCGTGGGTTTAACCAGCCTTGATTAAATTGTCATGATTCAGACTATTCTTGGATTTCTAGAAAATGCGATACAAACAGGAATGGAATTGATTTTTTAGTAAATGCTGGCCGGATAAATTGAATGATCATAAAAAGAGACATTGAAATATTTTTTGCAAAATATCCAAATTTTGCATAAGCGATTTGGAAATATTATTTATGTTGATCTCCTGGAATAAAGTCAATAACTTAATGTTTTCCACTTGAATGAGTTTCATTAATGAAACTGGAAAAAAGATCTTGAATATTCGGAGATTAATTCAACAGTAATATAATCATTCTCTTTTTTGATGTCATGACTTAAATCGCTATGTTTCAGCTAATTCCTAGAATACAATATAACAAAAAAGATTGTAGAGAAATACAAAGGAATATTTTTTTTAACTCGCAAAGTGGATTGTTTTTTTTTAATCCAATGATCACGAAAACAGTTAAATTTGTAAGTATTATTAATGCTGACCTCCCGGAATTCAGTAAATATAATTTCCAGTTAAATCAGTTTAATTAATGGGACTGGTTAAAAGGCTTTGAATATTCAGACTTTAATTCGACAGTACAATTCATTATATATATTTTCTTTTTTATGTACCGTTCCTCTTCTTGCTGTGGGTCGCTCGTTAATCTTCGGCTATTTACCTAATCGGACCGATGAGGCCGAAATTGTTTTTTCTTTTTATTTTTTTTTCTTTTTTTTTTAACAACGCCTACAGACGCAAGAATATACTATAAAGTCTTGAGAGAGACGCTCTTAATTGGCAGTTGCGTAAGAAGATATAAATCCAACTATGTTGAGAAATAGTTTTTGATCTCTAGCATTGTTTACGACACTGCTTAGCAGTCCAGCCGAGGAGAATATACCTGGCGTTTGATGGCGAGTTCGTTAAGCCTGAGTTGAGACAGAGATAAGCTTCATTACCTCAATCATACGGTGAGGTCCGTTCACTACAGTTTTTCAAGCTGATGGAGAATCTCCCCAACAATCAAGTCCAGTAACACCTTAATATATTCCAAACGATATGTACAGATTATTTTTGCAAATTATAAATTAACGGTATCTAATATATAGATAGATTGCTAATCATTTTTGTAGGTTCAAAATAATGATACAACCTTCAAATCCACAAAAGTTTTTTTTATTTTTGTAAATTAACCCCTAAGTAATTAAAAGTAATGAGAAAGCAATATGCAAGATTCAACTTTGCATTCTTGTTTTAAATACGTTTATTTGAAAAACTCCAGAAATAATATCGATATTTTTTAGTTTGGTATATATTCCGAACTCTTCTACCGATTTTCACTAAATAAGCTGATGGAGAATCTCCCCAACAATCAAGTCCAGTAACACCTTAATATATTCCAAACGATATGTACAGATTATTTTTGCAAATTATAAATTAACGGTATCTAATATATAGATAGTTTGCTAATCATTTTTGTAGGTTCAAAATAATTATACAACCTTCAAATCCACAAAAGTTTTTTTTATTTTTGTAAATTAACCCCTAAGTAATTAAAAGTAATGAGAAAGCAATATGCAAGATTCAACTTTGCATTCTTGTTTTAAATACGTTTATTTGAAAAACTCCAGAAATAATATCGATATTTTTTAGTTTGGTATATATTCTGAATTCTTCTACCGATTTTCACTAAATTATGTATCTACACTGTTAAAAAAGACTGGAAGTTTTTATGCATAAACTCGTCACCTAAATCCAATGGGCAATTGTGTTATAAAATTAATGTACTGTTGTAGTAAAATTAAAGAAAATTATTAAAATTCAATTACTGTAAAATGTAAGTAAGTTATTGAATTTGCTGTACCATACATTAATTTTACGTCACACTTGTACATTAAATTTAAAATACCCGTCAATGCATAAAAACTTTCAGTACTTGTACATTAAATTGCAAGTAGTTTTTTTACAGTGTAGTGTCACTGAGTAATATTTGGTTTAAGGACACAATTTGGTCTCGCTAGTTCATATTTTGCAAAAGTTATTGCAATGACGTTAATTTTCGGAAAACTTCAAAACTCCATAAAATCCGAACGGCTTTTCCGATTACGGACATATTCAATATTACACAACATTAAATGTATATGCATTCATGGAGAACTATTTAGCAAAATATTCAAAATTTTACAAAAGTTAGAGCGTTCACACCCATTTTTCTCTTAAATAGCACGAGCTGTCATTCTATTAGACCCACATTAATTTTTTAAATGACTTTGACTAATTCATGTCCAGAAATAAAAATATTCACGTTTTATTTTTTTAATGAAAAACCGACAGTAAATAAATAAAAATGAAATTATGAAAAACCGAAAATAAAAGTCATCAGAAAACATTTTTTATTGATGATTCTTTGAAAAAATCCCAAATTACATTAAATTCCATTTAATATTTCATATAATATTAAATTTAATTTAATATATAGATATGTTGTAAAATTCCAATAATTATATTATAAACACAACTTTTACGAAGTGTTTAGTATACTGTATATTAATTTTACAGCATTTTTTACATATACTAAATTTAATATACGCGTATCCGCAATATTTTTGTTAGCATTAATTTCCACACAAAAATCCCTAATAGTGGACTAATGTCATATTTTATAAAAAAAACTAAGCAGTCATAAAGCCCACAAGAGGTTCTCTGTGTGCTGCAAAATGAGAACATTACCTCAGCTGAATATACTGTATATTAATTTCACACACACAGAAAAGAAATAGTTGGCTCAACCAAATCCAGCGATCACCGGCTGTCAAATAAACATTTAATTACAACAACGAAATGTTTTGTTTCTTCAACAGTTTGTCGGTCTAGCAGACCAACAGATATTTAAGGTGAAAAAATCTTTTGTTCAGCTGACAAAATAATTTTTTTGACAGCCGGTGACCGCTTGCTTTTTTAAACCAACAAAACTCTTTTCCCAGTGCAACAATTTTTTTGCATATTAAATTTAATATACGCGTATTTGCATAAAAACTTCCAATACTTTGTATTAATTTTCATACACTGAAAGAAAAATTTTCATTGATTCAATAAATCCATCATTTGCGGGCTGCCAAAAACAAGCGTTATCAACATAATTTGAATTCTAATTCCTTCAATTCCATACGAGATGTAAACAATTATTCTAAAATGAGCAAAATGATATTTTATTATTTAGTTAATTCAAAAATACCCCTTTGGCAGCCCGCAAACGATGCATTTATTGAATCAATGACATTTTTTTTTCAGTGTAAAAAAATGTCTAATAGTGTACTAATGTCATATTTCATTTAAAAAAAACTAAGCAGTCATGAAGCCTCTCTGTGTGCTGCAATGAGAAACATCACCTCAGCTGTCATTCTATTAACCCCTTACACAGTTAAACCCACGAACACGCTCATCCAGTTTCAATCTACACAAATATGCACTTGTGGTATAAGCACGCATTGGTATGACAGTAGAACTTGTATGATGGTGCATGAAGCATAGAGCCGGAAAGACGAGAGGCGTGCGGCAGCAAGTGGGCCACTTTTGAAACGGATGAGCAGGTGAGCGGGTGTAAATCTGGGTGGACCGGGAGGCTCGCGCTA
Organism: Ephialtes manifestator; assembly: GCA_963970395.1. Classification (NCBI taxonomy): domain Eukaryota; kingdom Metazoa; phylum Arthropoda; class Insecta; order Hymenoptera; family Ichneumonidae; genus Ephialtes; species Ephialtes manifestator. Next base: position 29,692,410 of record OZ019976.1, on the reverse strand, counting down.
ACGCAGATCAGCGACTGAGAACTAACCGGTAACCAACCAGAGAGAGAGAGAGAGATATGAGAAAACGACATAGTAAGAATGAGAGACTTAAGATAAAGAGAGAAGAGGAAAAGAACATATAGCGTGAATTGCACCCAAAGCTGTGAGCTGGACCCGGACCAGCTGCTGTCACCGACCTGCCTGCCTGCCTGCCTTGGTTGCCTGCCTTGCTGCTTGCCTGCTTTGCTCGACCGTTGGCCAGAATTACATCCCAGCGATGCTTGCTTCGTTGGTGCACGTGCACGCCACGGCCATGTCGATCTCCGTGTGTACCATCCGCGTCTCCACGTCCAACGGTGTGTTATCCAACGTCGTCGTCGTCGTCGTCGTCGTCGTCGTCGTCGTTGATGCTCTGTTTTCTTTTCTCCGAGAGAAACGAGAAACCCCAACACGTACCGCGAGAATTTAATGCGAGAACTCTCTCGTCCGTGCGAACGCCACTCGTTGAATCGTCCCAAACTTCGTGTCCTGCTGTTAGCCAAGTACATTTATTTTTTTTTGTTGACAATATATTTTACTTTATTACACTAGTTGCGGCTATTTGTGGTGATTTATTGTGTGTGTATTAAAAAATGGGAATTCTACTTTTTAATTCTTGATGGTATTATTCAAATTTTAGGTCGAGGACGAGTCTTTTTTTTTGGTTTTTTTTATGAAGAGAGAAATATTTAATGCGTTATATGATTACAAATTTGAGGATTTAGGTACTAGGGGTAATTCAGAATAAGATACATTGTCGAAAATAGTGAGAAAAATTATTTTGTATAGTAAGGCCGAAAAGAATATTTTCACCATACCTGCGCGGAAAGTTCGACTTCCCGCCCTATGGGCTTTACGTAATTCGAACTTTCCGCTGCAGATATGGTGAAAAATAGTATACTCCACTGGGGAGTGAAAGTAGACTATCCCTCCCTAGTGGCGTAATATACTATTATTCTTTCTGACAATATATTTTACTTTATTACACTAGCGGCGGCTATTTGTGGTGATTTATTGTGTGTGTATTAAAAAATGTGAATTCTACTTTTTAATTCTCGATGGTATTATTCAAATTCTAGACCTAGGACGAGTCAATTTTTTTTTTTTGTTTTTTTATGAAGAGAGAAATATTTAATGCGTTATGTGATTACAAATTTGAGGATTTAGGTACTAGGGGTAATTCAGATAAAGATACATTGTCGAAAATAGTGAGAAAAATTATTTTGTATAGTAAGGCCGAATAGAATATTTTCACCATACCTGCGCGGAAAGTTCGACTTCCCGCCCTATGGGCTTTACGTAATTCGAACTTTTCGCCGCAGATATGGTGAAAAATAGTATACTCCACTGGGGAGTGAAAGTAGACTATCCCTCCCTAGTGGCGTAATATACTATTATTCTTTCTGACAATATATTTTACTTTATTACACTAGCGGCGGCTATTTGTGGTGATTTATTGTGTGTGTATAAAAAAATGTGAATTCTACTTTTTAATTCTTGATGGTATTATTCAAATTTTAGATCTAGGACGAGTCTTTTTTTTGGTTTTTTTTATGAAGAGAGAAATATTTAATGCGTTATATGATTACAAATTTGAGGATTTAGGTACTAGGGGTAATTCAGATAAAGATACATTGTCGAAAATAGTGAGAAAAATTATTTTGTATAGTAAGGCCGAAAAGAATATTTTCACCATACCTGCGCGGAAAGTTCGACTTCCCGCCCTATGGGCTTTACGTAATTCGAACTTTCCGCTGCAGATATGGTGAAAAATAGTATACTCCACTGGGAAGTGAAAGTAGACTATTCCTCCCTAGTGGCGTAATATACTATTATTCTTTCTGACAATATATTTTACTTTATTACACTAGCGGCGGCTATTTGTGGTGATTTATTGTGTGTGTATTAAAAAATGGGAATTCTACTTTTTAATTCTTGATGGTATTATTCAAATTTTAGATCTAGGATGAGTCTTTTTTTTGGTTTTTTTTATGAAGAGAGAAATATTTAATGCGTTATATGATTACAAATTTGAGGATTTAGGTACTAGGGGTAATTCAGATAAAGATACATTGTCGAAAATAGTGAGAAAAATTATTTTGTATAGTAAGGCCGAAAAGAATATTTTCACCATACCTGCGCGGAAAGTTCGACTTCCCGCCCTATGGGCTTTACGTAATTCGAACTTTCCGCTGAAGATATGGTGAAAAATAGTATACTCCACTGGGGAGTGAAAGTAGACTATCCCTCCCTAGTGGCGTAATATACTATTATTCTTTCTGACAATATATTTTACTTTATTACACTAGCGGCGGCTATTTGTGGTGATTTATTGTGTGTGTATAAAAAAATGTGAATTCTACTTTTTAATTCTTGATGGTATTATTCAAATTCTAGACCTAGGACGAGTCAATTTTTTTTTTTTGTTTTTTTATGAAGAGAGAAATATTTAATGCGTTATGTGATTACAAATTTGAGGATTTAGGTACTAGGGGTAATTCAGATAAAGATACATTGTCGAAAATAGTGAGAAAAATTATTTTGTATAGTAAGGCCGAAAAGAATATTTTCACCATACCTGCGCGGAAAGTTCGACTTCCCGCCCTATGGGCTTTACGTAATTCGAACTTTCCGCTGAAGATATGGTGAAAAATAGTATACTCCACTGGGGAGTGAAAGTAGACTATCCCTCCCTAGTGGCGTAATATACTATTATTCTTTCTGACAATATATTTTACTTTATTACACTAGCGGCGGCTATTTGTGGTGATTTATTGTGTGTATTAAAAAATGTGAATTCTAGTTTTTAATTCTTGATGGTATTATTCAAATTTTAGATCTAGGATGAGTCTTTTTTTTGGTTTTTTTTATGAAGAGAGAAATATTTAATGCGTTATATGATTACAAATTTGAGGATTTAGGTACTAGGGGTAATTCAGATAAAGATACATTGTCGAAAATAGTGAGAAAAATTATTTTGTATAGTAAGGCCGAAAAGAATATTTTCACCATACCTGCGCGGAAAGTTCGACTTCCCGCCCTATGGGCTTTACGTAATTCGAACTTTCCGCCGCAGATATGGTGAAAAATAGTATACTCCACTGGGGAGTGAAAGTAGACTATCCCTCCCTAGTGGCGTAATATACTATTATTCTTTCTGACAATATATTTTACTTTATTACCCTAGCGGCGGCTATTTGTGGTGATTTATTGTGTGTGTATAAAAAAATGTGAATTCTACTTTTTAATTCTTGATGGTATTATTCAAATTTTAGATCTAAGACGAGTCAATTTTTTTTTTGTTTTTTTTATGAAGAGAGAAATATTTAATGCGCTACATGATTACGAATTTGAGGATTTTGGTACTAGGGGTAATTCAGATAAAGATACATTGTCGAAAATAGTGAGAAAAATTATTTTGTATAGTAAGGCCGAAAAGAATATTTTCACCATACCTGCGCGGAAAGTTCGACTTCCCGCCCTATGGGCTTTACGTAATTCGAACTCTCCGCTGCAGATATGGTGAAAAATAGTATACTCCACTGGGGAGTGAAAGTAGACTATCCCTCCCTAGTGGCGTAATATACTATTATTCTTTCTGACAATATATTTTACTTTATTACACTAGCGGCGGCTATTTGTGGTGATTTATTGTGTGTGTATAAAAAAATGTGAATTCTACTTTTTAATTCTTGATGGTATTATTCAAATTTTAGATCTAGGATGAGTCAATTTTTTTTTTGTTTTTTTTTATGAAGAGAGAAATATTTAATGCGCTATATGATTACAAATTTGAGGATTTAGGTACTAGGGGTAATTCAGATAAAGATACATTGTCGAAAATAGTGAGAAAAATTATTTTGTATAGTAAGGCCGAAAAGAATATTTTCACCATACCTGCGCGGAAAGTTCGACTTCCCGCCCTATGGGCTTTACGTAATTCGAACTTTCCGCTGCAGATATGGTGAAAAATAGTATACTCCACTGGGGAGTGAAAGTAGACTATCCCTCCCTAGTGGCGTAATATACTATTATTCTTTCTGACAATATATTTTACTTTATTACACTAGCGGCGGCTATTTGTGGTGATTTATTGTGTGTATTAAAAAATGTGAATTCTAGTTTTTAATTCTTGATGATATTATTCAAATTTTAGATCTAGGACGAGTCTTTTTTCTAATTTTTTTTATGAAGAGAGAAATATTTAATGCGTTATATGATTACGAATTTGAGGATTTTGGTACTAGGGGTAATTCAGGATACATCGTCGAAAATAGTGAGAAAAATTATATTGGATAGTAAGGCCGAAAAGAATATTTATTCTTTCTTACAATATATTTTACTTTATTACACTAGTTGCGGCTATTTGTGGTGATTTATTGTGTGTATTAAAAAATGGGAATTTTGCTTTTTAATTCTTGATGGTATTATTCAAATTTTAGATCTAAGACGAGTCAATTTTTTTTGGTTTTTTTTAATGAAGAGAGAAATATTTAATGTGTTATATGACTACGAATTAAAGGATTTTGATACTAGGGGTAATTCAGAAATTATTTTGGATAGTAAGGTCGAAAAGAATATTTATTCTTTCTGACAATATATTTTATTTTCTTATGCTAGTTGTGACTATTCGTGGTGATTTACTGTGTAATAAAAAATGTGACTTCTTCTTTTTAATTTTTAATAGTATTATTCAAATTTTAGATTAGGTCACAGTCGGTTTAGGACGAGTGGTGATGAATCAATTTTTTTATTGTGGTTTTTTTATGAAGAGATAAATACTTAATTCGTAATATGATTACAAATTTGAGTATTTTGATACAATAGAAAATTCGGTAAAAGATAAATCGTTGAAAATCAGAAGACAATTTATTTTGGTTAGTAATGCCGAAAAATACATTTATTCATCCTGACAATATATTGCACTTTATTACAGAAGATGAGGCCGTTTATGGTCATTAACTGTGGAATCAAAAACAAGAGTCCCACTTTTTAATTCTTAATAGTGTTATTTAAATTTTTGGTGATCTTTTATTTTAGAGATTGCTAACGAGTTACACGATAATAAATCAATTTTTTTTTCATTCAAATATATATTTCGCGACAAGTATAAACCTTGAAAAAAAAACGAAGACTAAAAATGCTAAAACATACATTTTAACTAAAACTACTGACAAGATATGACTAAACTATTTTTCGAAAAAATCTTCAACAAACTTTCATAAATATATATATACCCTTTTATCTGTGCGAAATCCGTTGATTTTTTTACAAACTTTATTTCACTAAAATGCCAATGAAAAAAAGAATTATCGAATATTCAAAAAAATATTTACTCGATCTTACCATTTTTTTTTCACTAAAAATGTGACAAATCCTTTAATCAACGACCATGCTGACATTCTACATTTCCGAGGTCACGAGTGCGAACTGTAAGGATGAGAACGCGATGCCTACATAATCTATACTATGAATCTTGACAGCCGAGCGTTACGAGAGAGCTTGCATCATGGCAAGGCGTCCATACAGTTTTATAGACATTGAAACGAGTCTCAGGCGCAAAGTACGAAGAGTTCTCGATGCTTTGAGTGCGACAGGTTACTCCGTGACTGCACCTTAAGGATTTCGCATATTCGACGAGTGCGAGACTGGAAAATGAAATTTAATTTCCGTCATCATCAAGTGTCCACAATCTCGACTCTGTCTCTTTCAAAATCCTCTCACGATTCTCATACCATAAGCCCTGAAGCTTCGTACAAGAGTTGCATCAAGCGAAATCATTCAACGGTACGAAAAGGTGTTGAAGTTAAAGGGTCGTATTTTTTTTTATGGATACCAAAGCGAATCAACACGCTGTTCAACCCCGGCGACTTAACTGAAAACGTTAAAACCCTTTTTCGTTACCGGACGGGATATACGATAAATTCGTATCTTTATGAAATGACATCAGCGACGGCGGCAACAGCAGCAGGAGCCACAAGAGAACTGCTCCTCCCATTTTTACGTCGAGTGTGTTATGCTCTCGCAGCTCTCGACTTATATTTTCACCCCGCGGTGAACGAGGTTGCCTTTTGTGTTCGGTCAAGTTTGTTTCCAATTATATATATATATAGCTATTTCGTACATTAGGCAGCATATATGTATATGAGGCATTCCATTCCGATTCGACCTGGGTCTGACCCTCGACCTCCTTGATTTTGGTCGTAATTTTTTGTAGGATTAGTTAGGCCCTTAAATACACCAGATTTTATTTTTTTTATTTTTTCTATGAAATTTTTTTTTTTTAATATTTTTTTTAAGTGACATATCGAATGCCCTAATTTAAAAATCTGAAAAAATTCTGAAAAATACTTTGTTGAATATCAAAATTTTCTAACTTATAGCCAAAGTGGGCAAATTTTTTTTCTTATAGTTTTTAAGCTTTTTTGATTTATAAAAATTATTTAAAAATAGAAAAAAAAATTAATCTACTACAAGTGATTGGTCAAACGTTTATTTATGTAAACTCGGATTTTTTAGAGAATTTTTTAAGATTTTTAGGAATTTGTCAAATTTTTTTCTGAACTAAGACTATTCCAGCACCATACACGCCACATTCTAGCACCAGCATGCCAAAATTTAAAATTCTGAAAAAATTCTGAAAAATACAGTTTCATATACAGAAATGTTTGACAAGTCGTCCATAGTAGTTTGATTTTTTTTCTATTTTTTTATAATTTTATTAATCAAAAGAGTTTAAAAACAATGTGAAGAAAAATCTTTCACACTTTGGCTCTAAGCTAGAAAATTTTGAGATTCAATAAAGTATTTTTCTGAATTTTTTCAGATTTTATAATTATGGCATGTTGGTGCTAAAATAGGCTTAGTTCAGAAAAATTTGACAAATTCCTAAAAATCTGAAAAAATTCTAAAAAATCCGACTTCACATAAATAATTTTTTTTCTGTATTTTCATAATTTTTCTAGATCAAAATAGCCTAAAAACTATAAGAAGAAAAATTTTGCCCACTTTGGCTATTACCTAGAAAATTTTGACATTCAACAGTATTTTTGATATTTAAATAATTTTGTAATTTAATATTTAAGTAATTTTGATATTTAAAAGTATTTTTCAAATTCTTTTTAGATTTTTAAATTAGGGCATTAGATATGTCACTTTAAAAAAATATTTAAAAAAAAAAATTCGCATAGAAAAAATTAAAAAATAAAATCTGGTGCATTTGAGGGTCTAACCAAACCTACAAAAAATTACGAACCAAATAGGGGAGGTCGAGAGTCAGACCCAGGTCGAATCGGGATGGAATGCCTCATGTATATATTTATATACATATAAATATAGTGGATAGTTTTACTTGTCTCGGAAGCAGACAGGCGCCGATTTCCTTGCGGAGAGTTCCCTTTGATGATCGTCAATATTAAATCGAAGGACACTTCAGAATATTCTTTATTCTTGAACACAATGAGCGCGATATTTCCAAGGCGAGTCGTTAATGAAAATTCTACTTTATGATACTTCTTTCTTGCTCTCTCACCTTTCTCATGGAATAAAAATAACAATACTGTTTGTAATAAACACTTTTATCTGCGTGAGAACCAAGGAATATTAAATTGATATAAAATTTGTAATGGATTAATAAATTTAAGTAGAATTATTTATTTATAGGCATCACGTAATTAGCAAGAAATTTCAGAACCGATGACATTTTTTTATTTTGTAAATAAAGAAATTGGGTTTATGAAAATTCGATGGACCGATTTTTTATTTTTGTTTTTTCTATGTTCGAAAGAACTCGATGAAATAAAGGAAATTTAATTTTCACATCTGTGCGATCACTTTTAACAAAGACTGAAAAAAGGACAAATTATTTTTGCTGCTCTAACTTAAAAAATTTGTAAGAAATTCAAAACTGAATGGATTCTCATTTGCAATGAGGTATTTTTAAGTTACAACGATTTTAGTGATGCTCTGCATTTTCCTCAAAATGTCAAAACAAATTGAATTTTTTTCTTATTTTACGATCTATCGACATGTTTTTTTCTCACTGGACACGAATTAGTCATTCGTGTTATCTAAAAGTCAATATTTTCATGAAGAGATTTAAAAAAAATGTATTTCTGTCTTTTCTTGATCATTTCATAAAAATTCCTCCGCAAAACGTCAAAAGATATTCAGTTCTAACAGCGTAAATCCCTTGGGATCTCCTTAAGGATAAAACGAAAAAAAATCTCGCCTTAAAGGAGTAACATTGTCATCGGAAGCCCAATAATTGGAAAATAAAATGTCGACATCGAAAACCAAAGTCACGTTCATTCGGTAGTTTAATGAGTTACAATTCTCTTTCTCTCGAAGCACATAATGTCCATATATATATATATACATATACATAGTAAATATCCCCTCGTGACGATCCAATCTTATCGGTGGCGAAGGGCCCGAAAAGAGCGGGCATAAATTATCTCGACGAATTTCGAAACCCCACATCTTCCCGTACCATTCTGTAAAGCCACTTGACCGAAAATGTGGCGGAGACGAGCGTTTGGAATGACCGAGAAAATAAAAGAAACGAGAGAGGATACCAAAGAGAAAAGATCTCGGTAGGAATTCACGCGTTATTCCGGTCGTCGATCTCTAACGCACGCGGGGGCTTCATAGCCCTTTCTTTTCAACATAAATGTATACTAAAACCTCAATAAATATATATATATACAAGTGGTATGGTATGAGCGCGGAGCTAATCAAAGAATGGCGGTAATCACCGAAAGTAATGGCCCAACGTTTCGTATAGACCTTATATAAACTGCTCTCGGTCAGTTTCTTTCTAATACCTATGGGTTTATCTGCGTGTATCCAGTGAATCTGTCTCCACATATTTTCAAAGTGTATTTGTGTGTGTGTGTATTTCTATACTTTTACTTGGGCAACCGCGCAAGCAAGGCAAGAGACGACGAAGGGCTATAAATTATTGGCACCTACGCGGCAAAGTGGTGAGGCCGCTCTCCGGGATATCTCCAACGATCTCCTTCCATCTTTTTCCTTCTTTCACACTGTGGTACACTCTCGATCGCCCCACGTGTTTATCCCTTCTACTAGTACCTATATTCCTGTGGCCAAGCCTCGACTGTCCTCACGGTACCATTTCTACTTTTCCCACGTAAACGAGCCGGAAAATAAGCAACAATTTTCGATCAGATAGATTTTTAAACATGTAGCAAATTTAATTTAATGTTCATTTTAAATATGTAACAAAAGTCGAGATAAAATATTATGTTTTTTTTTTCACATGCTTCCAAATCTTTTGTAATTTTTTTTTACTATCTGTAATATTATTTTGCGCTGACAAAATGCAGTGTAACTTATTATGTAGCAGTACAAATTTTACAATTTAAGGAGGTTGCAGCGCTCTACACTAGTCAAATCAGTATGTTTATCCCTTCTACTAGTACCTATATTCCTGTGGCCAAGCCTCGACTGTCCTCAAGGTACCATTTCTACTTTTCCCACGTAAACGAGCCGGACAATAAGCAACAATTTTCGATCAGATAGATTTTTAAACATGTAGCAAATTTAATTTAATGTTCATTTTAGACATGTAACGAAAGTCGAGATAAAATATTAGGTATATTTTTTTTCACATGCTTCCAAATCTTTTATAATTTTTTTTGTACTATCTATAATAGCCATTTATTTTGCGCTGACAAAATACGGTTTAACTTATTATGTAGCAGTACAAATTTTACAATTGCCTTCACACTACGATTTCTACTTTTCCCACGTAAACGAGCCGGAAAATAAGCAACAATTTTCGATCAGATAGATTTTTAAACATGTAGAAAATTTAATTTAATGTTTATTTTAAACATGTAACGAAAGTCGAGATAAAATATTATGTATATTTTTTTTTACATGCTTCCAAATCTTTTATAATTTTTTTTGTACTATCTATAATAGCCATTTATTTTGCGCTGACAAAATACGGTTTAACTTATTATGTAGCAGTACAAATTTTACAATTTAAGGAGGTTGGAGCGCTCTACACTAGTCAAATCAGTATGTTTATCCCTTCTACTAGTACCTATATTCCTGTGGCCAAGCCTCGACTGTCCTCACGGTACCATTTCTACTTTTCCCACGTAAACGAGCCGAAAAATAAGCAACAATTTTCGATCAGATAGACTTTTAAACATGTAGCAAATTTAATTTAATGTCTATTTTAAACATGTAACGAAAGTCGAGATAAAATATTATGTATATTTTTTTCATATGCTTCCAAATCTTTTGTAATTTTTTTTGTACTATCTGTAATTGGCATTTATTTTGCGCTGACAAAATACAGTTTAACTTATTATGTAGCAGTACAAATTTTACAATTTAAGGAGGTTGGAGCGCTCTACACTAGTCAAATCGGTATGTTTATCCCTTCTACTAGTATCTATATTCCTGTGGCCAAGCCTCGACTGTCCTCACGGTACCATTTCTACTTTTCCCACGTAAACGAGCCGGAAAATAAGCAACAATTTTCGATCAGATAGATTTTTAAACATGTAGCAAATTTAATTTAATGTTCATTTTACACATGTAGCAAAAGTCGAGATAAAATATATATATATATTTTTTCACATGCTTCCAAATCTTTTGTAATTTTTTTTACTATCTGTAATACTGTATTTTGCACTGACAAAATGCAGTGTAACTTATTATGTAGCAGTACAAATTTTACAATTTAAGGAGGTTGGATTTTAGCACTGATTTGACTAGTGTGGAGCGCTCCAACCTCCTTAAGAACCACAATTGGCCTTTGATTAATGGCCGTGTCGCACTGTGCCCTATGTCACATTGTAAAGAATTCTCCCATACCTATATTCCCATGGGAAACCTCGACTTTCCTCTTGGTATCATTTCTACTTTTCCCACATAAACGAGCGAGGAAATAATCAAAAATTTCCCATCAGATAAATTTTTTATTTCATGTTAAAAAATAATATTTTTAACATGTAGCAAAAGTGGAAATAAGATATTACATTTTCTACATGTTTCGAAATCTATTGTAATTTTTATGTTTTTTTTTACTACCTATAATTCCTATTTACTTTACGTAGACAAATTACAATTTAACTTATTGTCTAGAAATGAAAAATTTACAATTTTTGATCCACAATTTTATTGGCTTTTGCTATTGTCCGTGTAGTAATGTACCTCATTACGCATTGTAAAAAATTCTCCCTTACTCGTATTCCTATGGAAAACCTTGACTGTCCACTTGGTATCATTTCTAATTTTCCCAAGTCGACGAACGGTAAAATAATAAACAGAAACTCTCGGTTGTTTCAGTATCGAAATAGCTGGGTGCTCGAGTAGAGAGTCGAGAAGTTATGAACCGTGACTAATGGCTATTAATATGCAACTATACCTGCGCCAGAACACAATTGTGTTCCAATCTCTCTCTCTCCCTTGCTGTCTTTCTGTTCGATTGACGTGAGGACGGGAATGAGAATAAGGAGATAATAATCGAGCTGGACGTTGTCGTCTTGGTACGCACAGCATAACGGGAATATTTGGGTCACGACAACGATGAAATTGAGCAACTCGCACGATCCTTAAACTGGCAATAAGAATGAAATTCTTGTTTTCTATTCGATTATGCATCTCGTGAGCATCCGGAAGATGCTGAATAATTTTTTGTCGAACGGTAAAAAATTCTATGGAAAAAAAATAAAAACCTTAAAAAATAGAATTTTTACCACAAAATGGTTAAAGAAAAAAAACTTAAAGTTAATTTTTAATGTAAAAAAACGGATCTAAATTAATCACGGCGTTTAATAAATGAAATATGCATGTCGTGAACATCTGAAAGATGTTGAATGATTTTTTGTCGAACGCTAAAAAAATTCTATGGAAAAGAAAATAAACACCTTAAAGAAATAGAATTTTTACCATAAAATGGTTAAAGTTAAAGTTAATTTTTATTGTAAAAAAAGGATCTAAATTAATCACGGCGTTTAATAAATGAAATATGCATATCGTGAACATCCGAAAGATGCTGAATGATTTTTTGTCGAACGCTAAAAAATTCTATGGAAACGAAAATAAAAAACCTTAAAGAAATAGAATTTTTACCACAAAATGGTTAAAGAAAAAAAACATAAAGTTAATTTTTAATGTAAAAGAAAGGATCTAAATTAATCACGGCGTTTAATAAATGAAATATGCATATCGTGAACATCTGAAAGATGCTGAATGATTTTTTGTCGAACGCTAAAAAAATTCTATGGAAAAGAAAATAAACACCTTAAAGAAATAGAATTTTTACCATAAAATGGTTAAAGTTAAAGTTAATTTTTATTGTAAAAAAAAGGATCTAAATTAATCACGGCGTTTAATAAATGAAATATGGATATCGTGAACATCCGAAAGATGCTGGATAATTTTTTTCCGAACGCTAAAAAATTCTATGGAATGGAAAATAAAAAACCTTAAAAAAATAGGATTTTTACCACAAAATGGTTAAAGAAAAAAAACGTAAAGTTAATTTTTAATGTAAAAAAAAGGATCTAAATTAATCACGGCGTTTAATAAATGAAATATGCATATCGTGAACATCCGAAAGGTGCTGAATGATTTTTTGTCGAACGCTAAAAAATTTTATGGAAAAGAAAATAAAAACCTTAAAAAAATAGAATTTTTACCACAAAATGGTTAAAGAAAAAAAAACATAAAGTTAATTTTTTATGTAAAAGAAAGGATCTAAATTAATCACGGCGTTTAATAAATGAAATATGCATATCGTGAACATCCGAAAGATGCTGAATGATTTTTTATCGAACGCTAAAAAATTCTTTGGAAAAGAAAATAAAAACCTTTAAAAATAGAATTTTTTCCACAAAATGGTTAAAGAAAAAAAAAACATAAAGTTAATTTTTAATGTAAAAAAAAGGATCTAAATTAATCACGGCGTTTAATAAATGAAATATGCATATCGTGAACATCCGAAAGATGCTAAATGATTTTTTGTCGACCGCTAAAAAATTCTATGGAAAAGAAAATAAAAACCTTAAAAAAATAGAATTTTTACCACAAAATGGTTAAAGAAAAAAAACATAAAGTTAATTTTTAATGTAAAAAAAAGGATCTAAATTAATCACGGCGTTTAATAAATGAAATATGCATATCGTGAACATCCGAAAGATGCTGAATGATTTTTTGTCGAATGCTAAAAAATTCTATGGAAACGAAAATAAAAAACCTTAAAGAAATAGAATTTTTACCACAAAATGGTTAAAGAAAAAAAACATAAAGTTAATTTTTAATGTAAAAGAAAGGATCTAAATTAATCACGGCGTTCAATAAATGAAATATGCATATCGTGAACATCCAAAAGATGCTGAATAATTTTTTGTCGATCACTAAAAAATTCTATGAAAAAAAAATGAAAAGCCTTAAAAAATCTGAATTTTACCATAAAAATGTTAAATGTAAATAAGCATAAAAGTACATTTTTATTTTTTAAAAATTGATGTAAATATTATATAAATATTTTATTTCTTTAAAATGATTGCTTAAGGTCTAAATTAATCACGGCGTTTAATAAAGGAAATATTTTCTTTCGTTCAAGATATAATTCAGTGAAAGGGGAAAGAGGAGGAGTTGGTCTCCAGCTGGCAGCGTTTCTTCGTTCTATCTCGAATGGATAGAAGGAATTTATAAAACAGGGGGGAATAAGACGGAAAGGGGATAAACGAGGTAAAGAAAAAAGAGGGGCTGAAGACGAGGGACGTAGACGTGGCTGATACCGTTACCGGCGCCTTAATATAGTAAATAAAGAGCGAGCTGGACAAACGGCTTCGCCCGTTCTGGAGAGTCTGCCTCTCGTTATTTCCTTTTCGTCTCGTTCTATCTCACTCTTGTATTATACGAACCGACAGGATGAAAATTCGTGCCCTAATTGTGAGTTTAAAAACCAGTTCGGCGCTGCAGTGAACATCATGCCGCAATCGTTCTGAACCCGTTATGTGTCCGTACCTATAATTGTCATTATCAAATACTTAATTACACTCACAATATCAGCTAAAACCTCAAACAAAAACAGCAAAAAAACAATCTACACCTTTTAACAGCCAAGCGCTTTTTCTATTTTTAAAAAATCCTAAATATTGGACGTTTTCGAAATAAAAACAGTGAAATAACAGAAATTTGAAAAATCCACTTTTTCTATTTTTACTTGTAAAATTCTTGTATTAGAATTAAATTAAAATGAAGAATGCAATTCTCGTGGGATTCTATAGCTTGTCAAATTTTTCCAGAATATTTGGACATTCTTTTTTGTTTTTTTTTTTAATTCAAAACTTCTAGTACTTGTACAATTATTTTCAGGTAGATTATTTTTACAGTGGCAGTTAAAGAGGCAAAAATAAACAAGACTGCTCTTCAATAACGTATGCAGAGTTGTAATACTTACAACTCTGCCTAATACTTATAGAAATAATGATGATGATCGACTCTATAATTATAATTTTATAATAATAACATGTAGCGATTGTAATACAATGATTAAACTTTGGAATGGCTGCAAAAATTATTACTTTTCAATAAAAATTCACGGTAATCCTTTTGAAAAAATGGGAGAAAGTAAGTAATGCATTAAGAAAGTAATGTATTACTTATTTCTTCCATTTTTTCTACTATTTCTTGCAATATTAAAGCGAAAATTAGTATTTTTTTCAGCTATTCAAATGTTTACACTCTATTTTATAATCACTACATATTATTATTATGAAATCATAATTACAAAACAAATTGTACTGTAAACTGTATCTCATGAATTAATGGGGATTTACAACTCTGAACGTATAGCATGACCTTATCGACGTGACTTGAGATCCATCACGTCAATCACCAATAACGAAACAGTCGTATTAATTTTTTTTATATTGTCCGTTCCCTTCCAATTACACATGAAACGGTGGAAGCGAAAGTTTGTCAACGGTTTCGTTGGTTCGGAAAGTTGGATAAAAACGTTGATATCGAAGCGTGGTAAGAGAAGAAGCGGCATTGTTCACGTCGTTATATAAGTAGGTGGGTTAAGCCGAGTTGAGGTTCGGTGGCGCAACAATCGCGCGACTAGCCAGTGCATCTGCATACAAAACCAAGCGTGAGATACGACGTGGTCAGTTCTCGCGACACGAAGTATAAGGAAATCACTCCGTAAATGTAAACTTGAAAGGCTGTGATAAAAAAGGCTTGTTTCGCTCGCGTTTACCAACAACTCCGCGAAAGATACTTCTCAGCCGTTCGGGCAAAGACGCAGCAATGTCGTTTGTTCGCACACGCTCAGCCCGGAACGATCGGCACAACATGATGCGCGTATCCGCGCCAACTGTATACGTGCTACGGCGAGACTTGTTTACTCTGGCTGCCCTCTAGCAGCTCCATTCGTGCACTAGTCGATACTTCTTCCACTTTGCTTTGTCAGGCAATACGTCGTTTCTACAGAATCCGATTCTACACATCACCGACTCAACACCACCGACTCTACACAACGGCAATTCGACACATGCCTCGATTCAACACAACAGCAACTGTAAACATCACCAACTCGACACGTCACCAACTCGACACATGCCTCGATTCGACACAACCCCAATTGTACACAGCCCCGATTCTACACAGTCACAACTGTCACGAGCCAAATGCACAACGGCAACACTCTACACAGTCCCGATTCTACACAGGCGCAAATGTCACGAGCTAAATTCACAACGGCAATACTCTACACAGCCCCGATTCTACACAGGCAAAACTGTCACGTGCTGAATTCACCAAAGTCCCGATTCAACACATCACCGATTCTACACCGTCACCAACTCACATCCAATCATAGTGCGCCGATGAGTTGGAATGCTTGAACGACATACGCTGATTGGATGTGAGTTGGTGACGGTGTAGAATCAGTGATGTGTTGAATCGGGACTTTGGTGAATTTAGCTCGTGACAGTTGTGCCTGTGTAGAATCGGGGCTGTGTAGAGTATTGCCGTTGTGAATTTAGCTCGTGAAATTTGTGCCTGTGTAGAATCGGGGCTGTGTAGAGTATTGTCGTTGTGCATTTGGCTCGTGACAGTTGTGACTGTGTAGAATCGGGGCTGTGCAGAATTGGGGCTGTGTCGAATTGAGGCATGTGTCGAGTTGGCGATGTGTCGAGTTGGTGATGTGTATAGTTGCTGTTGTGTTGAATCGAGACATGTGTCGAATTGCCGTTGTGTAGAGTTGGTGGTGTTGAGTCGGTGATGTGTAGAATCGGGTTCTGTAGAAACGACGTATTGCCGCTTTGTCATACGGAGAGAAGGATCTGATAAAATTTACCAGAGGCTATGGTAAAAATTATCAAACGTGCCTGGTATTGGAAAGTCATAGCTGCCACCTGAAGTAAAGTACGAGAACAGGGTTGCCAGATTCACAGTATCTCGAGTCGCCAAAAGCTGTCGCGGAAGTAGCCAAAAGTACACGGAAAAAAATGCTTGGTTAGAACAACCAAGCACTTGGTTACATATACGCCAGCCGATTAATTGGTTAGACCAACCAACACGGAAAGAAATGTTTGGTTGTGGAAACTACGTTTTCGATTTGCTGTACACAATGTCTAAAAAATTAGTTGCCTCAACCATATCGAATAGTAACCTCAACTATTCACGATTAGTTCTCGCGAGATTAGTTAGGTTAACTAATCCAATCGTTGGGACAAACATTCGAATCGTCGGTATTATCATTCGAATCGTCGGTATTACCATTTGAATCGTTGGTATTACCATTTGAGTTGTAAGATAAATAGAATAATCGATTGGTTGTGTCAATTCATTTTTTGGTTATGGCAACTAATCTTTCTTTTCCGTGAAGTTATTGGTCAGCGCCACCAAGCGCCATTGTAATACAACCAATAACTTGGTTGGCATAACCAACAATCTGATTGGTCTAACCAAGAAATTGGCTGGTGCGTATTTAACCAACCTTTTTTTTGTGTGTAGGCAATCCATAGGGTTCCTAAAAACGCCAAAATTTGCCACTGAATATCTCGAAGTAGCCAAAATTAAGTGTATTTCAACGCCATCTTGGATTTTTTAAATTAACCTTGTGAATTTTGTGATTTGTCGGTACAAACAAAAAAAAGCTTGAATGTATAATAATTTATATACTTAAATTTGTATTTATAAATATTACATTGTAATATTGCAAAACATTTGGCACACAATTTATACGACTGGCATAGAAACTTGCCAATCAGAAATCACCATTAGTTCACGGGAATAAGCGACGGAGGACAGAGTCATCTGACGGAGAAGTGTTGAGGATACATGTAACGAGTGCCAAAATATGTCTCAAAATATCGTCGCATAAACGATAAACGTTAAGTTGTGGGGTGATTTGTTCATCAATTTTTTTATTCCTCAATTTGTTAATAACATTTTGGAATCATCATTATGCAAAATCGAACTTTTCAGCATCTTTTACATGCTTGATTTATTTTTCTACTTTTATCCCATCAGGAAGTGTTCGAGATTTTTTCTATCATACATCCTTAATCATTTTTAAAGAAAGTGTAGCTTAATTGTTTTTTTTAAATCTTATCAGGAAAATAAAAACGCTTTTTTGTGCCTAAATTCGATTTTTTTCTTGTTGTATCAAGGGCATTAAAATGGAAATTACAGCAAGGCCGATATTTCTAAAGACTTCATGTCATCTGCCATAGCGCCACATCTGTAAACTATGCACCGCATATAATACCGTGAAATGAAAAAAGCATTTCGTCGGAGTATAAATACTGGCCAGAATCCGCAAAGAGTAGAAGCTTAGTGAGATTCATGTGTGTACTAGAAAATGAAGCGAGAGAGAGAGAGACATAAAGCACAAGAGAGCAGAAAACTAGAGGCGTTTTCTCAATGAATGGCAGTGAGACTCTCGCGCGCAGCCACCTAATGCGTAACGGTGAAGTCTGAAGGTAAAAACGTTTTGTCGTTTTTATTTTTCAAGCTCGGTCTTCGGGCACGCATGAATGGTTAGCATGGACGGCCCGCCCATCGTCGGCCTTTTCTCTTTACACACTTTATTAACTCTCCCCGCAAGTCCGCAACGGGAGAGAAGCCACCACATATATATAGTCCTGTTTTGCCTTGAAGCAGACGGTTTCGCTAGTAGCAAGCAAAGCGCGCGCGCCCTCTACACATCACTACACCAAAACACACACATATATATATATTTATACGAAGGGTCCTGAAACAGAAGAGTTACTGTGTCCGACGTGTGTGCAATCAGGCCCTCCTATGTGCTTTTTCCTTTTTCTTTTTTAATTCTTTTAACCGACACACTGGCTGTACATACGGTTGGGATGCTTCTCCGCTCTTAATGAAGACGCGCTCGGTCCGTTGTGCACACGATGCTGCTGCTCTAGACACGCCTGCTTCGAGCAACACCGGAATCGTGAATGTCCAGCGCGTATATAGGTAGTAACAGCGGAGAACTGTATAGCTGTTAACGCTTTTTTGGCTCTTCCACTCTTTCGTTATGGTTTCTCTCTGTGCTCGCAAGCACTCGGTGCCCCTCTTCTTCGAAAGCAACGTTTATGTATTATTTTTTTTTCGCAGACGGTATTTAAATAAATTTTGGAACAAGTTGTATATGAATGCGGGAATTTATATTATTTTTTTCGGAACTATCTATTCGGACGAAGGGCTTTTTTACAGGGGTATGAAATTAAATGAACTGGAGGATTGTGGCGATGCTTTGAAGATTTTTTTAGTTTATTTCTTTTAATTAAATTTTCATTTAGTTTATTAAATACATATAAAAGGAATTATTAAATTCACTAATTTTGGGATTGCCGAATGAAGTTTTATTTATTTCATAAATAATTTTATGTCATTTATTTTTTGAGTGTTAGGAAAAAATTAAAAATTACGAAAATGAAAGTCATGAATTAAATAAGGAGCTTTTTTACAGAGAGTATGAAATTAAATGAAGTGGAGGATTTTGGCGATGCTTTGAAGATTTTAAAATTTTATTTCACGTACTTTTGGGGCGCATTTTTGGTATTAGCTTTTCATTTAGCTAATTAAATGCATATAAAACGAATTATTAAATCTACTAATTTGTGGATGGCCGAAAGAACTTTTATTTATATTATAAACAATTTGACGTCATTTATTTCTTGAGTGTTAGTAAAAAAATTTAAAAAAACGACATAAAAAGTAGTCATGAATAGCTCTCATTTTTTGCATTACTTATTATTTTTTCATTTATACCATTTTCTAACAGAATCTATGTAAATTTTTTTTTCATTATAAAAAAATTATAAATATCCAATTACGAAATTAATTTTAAAAAAAAGTTCAGCTAAAAATTAATCCGAAGCTTCCAATTCTAATTATAAGATTCTGATCGTCTTTATGGACCGTAATAATTACTCCATCGTGTAAACTATATAATTTTGGTTACAAATTCAAAATTCAAAAATTACGAGAACACACATTCTGTTTTTTTTTGTTACAAATAATTGAATTTATACAGATGTACGAGACCGAGAATTAAGCGCCAGAAACTGAAGTCGCGAGGAAGAAGCTCACGATTTTTTTTATAACTATCCAGACAATAATTATTCAATGACAAAAACACACAGGGAAATTATAAATATCCCATTACGAAATTAATTTTTAAAAATACGTTCAGCCAAAAATTAATCCAAAGCTTCCAATTCTAATAATTCTAATAATAAAATAAAATAAAATTTTTTAATAAATTAGAATTTTAAATAATTCCTCCATCGTCTGAACTATAAAATTTTTGTTAAAATTCAAAATTAAAAAATTACGAGATTATTTAGAAAATTAAAAAATTACATTCTGTGATTTATTTTTTTTACAAATAATTGAATTTACACACATGTACGAACCGAGAATTAAGCGCCAGAAACTAAAGTCGCGAGGAAGAAGCTCACGATTTTTTTTATAACTATCCAGACAATAATTAATCGATAACAAAAACACACGGGGAAATTATAAATATCCCATTACGAAATTAATTTTTAAAAATACGTTCAGCCAAAAATTAATCCAAAGCTTCCAATTCTAATAATAAGATTCTGATCGTACATATGGACCGCAATAATTACTCCATCGTCTGAACTATAAAATTTTAGTTAAAATTCAAAATTAAAAAATTACGAGACTATTTAGAAAATTAAAAAATTACATTCTGTATTTTTTTTGTTACAAATAATTGAATTTACACACATGTACGAGACCGAGAATCAAGCGCCAGAAACTGAAGTCGCGAGGAAGAAGCTCACGATTTTTTATGACTATCCAGACAATAATTATTCGATGACAAAAACACACGGGGAAATTATAAATATCCCATTACGAAACTAATTTTTAAAAATACGTTCAGCCAAAAATTAATCCAAAGCTTCCAATTCTAATAATAAAATAAAATACAAATTTTAAATAAATTAGAATTTAAAATAATTCCAATTCTAATAATAAGATTCTGATCGTCCATATGGCCCGCAATAATTACTCCATCGTCTGAACTATAAAATTTTTGTTAAAATTCAAAATTAAAAAATTACGAGACTATTTAGAAAATTAAAAAATTACATTCTGTATTTTTTTGGTTACAAATAATTGAATTTACACACATGTACGAGACCGAGAATTAAGCGCCAGAAACTGAAGTCGCGAGGAAGAAGCTCACGATTTTTTTTTATAACTATCCAGACAATAATTATTCGATGACAAAAACACACGGGGAAATTATAAATATTCAATTACGAAATTAATTTTTAAAAATACGTTCAGCCAAAAATTAATCCAAAGCTTCCAATTCTAATAATAAAATAAAATACAAATTTTAAATAAATTAGAATTTAAAATAATTCCAATTCTAATAATAAGATTCTGATCGTCCATATGGACCGCAATAATTACTCCATCGTCTGAACTATAAAATTTTTGTTAAAATTCAAAATTAAAAAATTACGAGACTATTTAGAAAATTAAAAAATTACATTCTGTATTTTTTTTGTTACAAATAATTGAATTTACACACATGTACGAGACCGAGAATTAAGCGCCAGAAACTGAAGTCGCGAGGAAGAAGCTCACGATTTTTTTTACAACTATCCAGACAATAATTATTCGATGACAAAAACACACAGGGATCGGAGGTGTAATCAGTCCACGTCAGAGTGGAGTCCGCGCGGCGCCGAGCATTGCCGCTGCTTCGCTTCCCGTAGGTTGTAATTTAAAACGACTTACTTTAATGACCAGCGAGAGAGAAAACGTGTAAGTACGTTCACTCACACGTGAGGCCCGGAAATACATTGATAAAAAGACTTAGCCAAGCTGGTATAGCACGCATGATAATATACACAGTGGCCACTGACACAACGAAAAGCCTTCATGATTTTAGGTGGTATGAGAATGAGCAAAATCTGCTTCATCGTTACATACACACCTGAGCGAATATCTGAGACTGCAGAAAATATAGCTGAGCGCCAGGGCAACGACTTTTTTCCTCTGCGATCGATTACGACACTTGTAATCACGAGAGGAGGGTAATCAAGTCAGGGAATACGTCTGGAAGGGAGAAGGCGTTGATTTTTTTTTCTTTTTTTTTTTTTTGTTCAGAGGAGTTTCGTCTTCTCGTAGAGATGAAAGAGGCTGTGATCACTTTTACACCAAAAATAGGCTTCGATGCAATTTAGTTTTCAGACGTAATTACTGGGAACGAGGAAGAATTTTTTGTTGTTCAGAAAATAATGATTTGATGAGATACTTTTTTTTCTTTTCAACACAGAAACACTGAACTATGAAAGTGAAGTGTAGAAATTTATTAATCAATTTCATTTTCAAATTCAGTCTATAAATAATCGGACATACATTTTTTTAAATGAATTTTACTTGGAAAGCACAATTTTTAAGCAAAGTTTATAAACATTTTATTAAGAAGAACAAAAATGGTCATTAAAACGACAATATTTTTCGTGAGGGTCAATTTTTAATGACTCAATGTGGACATTTTTCTAAATCATAATTAATACAAACATTTTGTTTTTTCATCCTAATAACAATGAGATTACCAACATCGTAAATAATTCGTTTAATTTCGATAATTATGCTCATATATAATTCGATCTCATGGGAAGTTGTACGGAGCAATTCGAATAATTACCAGTCGTATTTATGGCGATGCAAGAAATAAATAAAGAATGACACAAAAAGTTGCCCCCTCGTTGCATATCGCGGGAGAATAAAAGCTTCGCGAGTGAAGAACACTCGCAGGGTTGCCGAGGCAGGCGATTTGCAGCAATAATTGGGTATTCATTTTTTTCTTATGAATAATAAGAAAAAAATGAATACCGCAAAGTTAATAAACATTCTATTAAGAAAAAACAAATAGTCATTAAAATGTCAATTACATTTTTTGTGGGTGTCAATTTTTAATGAATCCATATGGACATTTTTCAAAATCTTTCACATACATTTAAAAAAATAATTAACATAGACAAGATATTTTTTTAAATTCTAATAACAATTAAATAAACATAAACAATTCATTTAATTGCGAAAATTATGAGAAGTCCGAATAATTACCAGTCTTATTTTCAGCGCTGCAAGAAATAAATAAAAAATGATACAAAAAGTGAGAGGGAATAAAAGTTCCGCAATAACTGGGCTTTAATTTTTTTTTAAATATTCTACAACAAAACTCATAAACATTCTATTGAGAAAAAAAATTATCATTAAAATACCAATAATATTTTTAGTGGGTGTCAATTTTTCATGAATCAATGTGGAAATTTTAGAAAACCTTTCATAAAATATTCATATTCATATGCCGTCATAATTAACACAGACAAGATATTTTTTCATTCTAATAATAATTCGAAAAACATAAATAATTCGTTTAATTGAGAAAATTATGAGAAATTCGAATAATTACCGGCGCTGCAAGAAATAAATAAAAAATGATACAAAAAGTTGCCCCTTCGTTGCATATTACGAGGGAATAAAAGTTCCTCAATAACTGGGCTTTCATTTTTTTAAAAATATTTTACAACAAAATTCATAAACATTCTATTAGAAAAAAATAATTTTCATTAAAATACCAATAATATTTTTAGTGGGTGTCAATTTTTCATGAATCAATGTGGAAATTTTAGAAAACCTTTCATAAAATATTCATATTCATATTCCGTCATAATTAACACAGACAAGATATTTTTTAAATAACTGAATAATAGTTATTAGAATTATTCTAATAACAATTAGATAAACAAATAATAATAAACCTAAATAATTCCTTAAATTTCGAAAATTATGAGAAATCCGAATAATTACCGGTCGTCTTCACGGTGCTGCAAGAAATAAATAAAGAATGATACAAAAAGTTGCCCCTTCGTTGCATATTACGAGGGAATAAAAGTTCCTCAATAACTGGGCTTTCATTTTTTTTTTTAATATTCTACAACAAAACTCATAAACATTCTATTAAGAAAAAAAATAATTTTCATTAAATTACCAATAATATTTTTAGTAGGTGTCAATTTTTAATGAATTAATGTTTGAAATTTAAAAAAATCTTTCATAAAATATTCATATTCATACTCCGTCATAATTAACACAGACAAGATATTTTTTTCATTCTTATAACAATTCGAAAAACATAAATAATTCGTTTAATTGAGAAAATTATGAGAAATCCGAATAATTACCGGCGCTGGAAGAAGTAAATAAAAAATGATACAAAAAGTTGCCCCTTCGTTGCATATTACGAGGGAATAAAAGTTCCTCAATAACTGGGATTTCATTTTTTTAAAATATTCTACAACAAAATTCATAAACATTCTATTAAGAAAATAAAATTATCATTACAATAAATAACAATAATATTTTTAGTAGGTGTCAATTTTTAATGAATCAATGTGGAAATTTAAAAAAATCTTTCATAAAATATTCATATTCATATTACTTCATAATTAACACAGACAAGATATTTTTTAAATAATTTAATAATAGTTATTAGAATTATTCTAATAACAATTAGATAAACAAATAATAATAAACCTAAATAATTCCTTAAATTTCGAAAATTATGAGAAATCCGAATAATTACCGGTCGTCTTCACGGTGCTGCAAGAAATAAGTAAAGAATGACACAAAAAGTTGCCCCTTCGTTGCATATTACGAGGGAATAAAAGTTCCTCAATAACTGGGCTTTCATTTTTTTTTTTAATATTCTACAACAAAACTCATAAACATTCTATTAAGAAAATAAAATCATCATTAAAATACCAATAATATTTTTGTGGGTGTCAATTTTTAATGAATCAATGTGGAAATTTTAAAAAATCTTTCATAAAATATTCATATTCATATTACTTCATAATTAATGCAGACAAGATATTTTTTTTCATTCTAATAACAATTCGAAAAACATAAATAATTCGTTTAATTGAGAAAATTATGAGAAATCCAAATAATTACCGGCGCTGGAAGAAATAAATAAAGAATGACACAAAAAGTTGCTCCCTCGTTGCATATCGCGGAAGAATAAAAGCTCCGCGAGTGAAGGACACTCGTAGGGTCGACGAGGCAGGCGATTTGCAGCGTTGAGCCTCCGCGTAATCATCGCAGTAGCCATATCTCTAAGTGCGCCGTATATGCGCTTCCTTGCGCGGTTATAAGCTCGCCTCGAATATGCCAAAGGCGCCTCAACTCGCGGAGGCTGCACATGCCTATAGTGAAGAGTGTTGTCCGTAGGAGGAAGAAGCATTCGGTGAATTGAATTATTTAAAGCTTCGTGCGAATACAGGCGTCTTTTATGAGTGCCCCAGGGTCTTCCGCCACCGTTCCACGTTACAATGGCGGCTTTGTGAAAGCTCTATGCTCACAACTACCAACCCAAGACTATGAGGATTCAGCAACCGCGCACTCGCGGCCAAGAAGCGTGAATATGCTAATAATTAAGGTAAATTTGTCCCGAGGAGTCATTAATTAAAGTTACACTATAGGATATAATACCCGACGTCGAGGTATATTATATCTTTACATACATTTTTTTTCTTCTTTTTTATATATACGAGCACCACCGAGTAAGAAGAATATGCGCATAAATACATTCGTACACGACAGACCAGGGATAAATGACACAGAGGCTTAATAAAATATTCTACGCTCGTGCACATTTAAAATACCCGAAATTTAGAAACTTTTCTATTTATCAACTCTAACGTCGGTAAAATTAAAGCCGAGAGCTCAAATTTTTTAATTTAATTCGTGAAATAATATAATTTAGTTCATTGCATACATTTGTAATGTATACAAAAATTTGCACAAAGGGAAGTTAATAGGCAACTTATTTTTAGTTTATTTCGCAGGTTTTGTTCATTTTTTGTAAATTTTGTATGTTATTTAGAAAATTCATTTTAATCCCTAAAATAATATGATTATGATTAATTGTATTCAATTCTAATATACACACAAATTTGCACAAGGGAAAATGAATAATTAACATTTTAATGTCATTTCGTAGCTTTTGTTAAATTTTTGATTAATTAAAAAATTTCAAAGCTATTTTATTCCATTTCGCCATTCAGTTCTTTACATATAAAATGCACAGCATGCGTTTACTGTATAAAAATACACTGACAAGGAGTAACAAGGCTAAAATCGTTCATTTTCTTCCTTCATGTAATGTCAACGATGACTAAACGAAGCAGGTCGTCAAAAAATTTGCAAATTTCTTATTTTATTTAGAAAATTAATTTTAATCCCTAAAATAATATGATTCTGTATAATTGTATACAATTCTAATACAAACACAAATTTGCACAAGGGAAAATGAATAATTAACATTTTTATTTTATTTCGTAGCTTTTGGTTGTTAAATTTTTGATTAATTAAAAAATTTCAAAGCAATTTTATTCCATTTCGCCATTCAGTTCTTTACATATAAAATGCACAGCATGCGTTTACTGTATAAAAATACACTCACAATGAGCTTTCTGCAATGTCAACGATGACTGAACGAAGCAGGTGGTCAAAAAATTTGCAAATTTCTTATTTTATTTAGAAAATTAATTTTAATCCCTAAAATAATATGATTCTGTATAATTGTATACAATTCTAATACAAACACAAATTTGCACAAGGGAAAATGAATAATTAACATTTTTCTTTTATTTCGTAGCTTTTGGTTGTTAAATTTTTGATTAATTAAAAAATTTCAAAGCAATTTTATTCCATTTCGCCATTCAGTTCTTTACATATTAAATGCACAGCATGCGTTGACTGTATAAAAATACACTCACAATGAGTAACAAGGCTAGAGTCGTTGATTTTCTTCCTTTCTGCGATGTCAACGATGACTAAACGAAGCAGGTCGTCAAAAATTTGCAAATTTCTTATTTTATTTAGAAAATTAATTTTAATCCCTAAAATAATATAATTCTGATTAATTGTATACAATTCTAATACAAACACAAATTTTCACAAGGGAAAATGAATAATTAACATTTTAATTTTATTTCGTAGCATTTGGTTGTTAAATTTTTGATTAATTAAAAGTTTCAAAGCAATTTTATTCCAGTTCGCCATTCAGTTCTTTACATATAAAATGTACAGCATGCGTTTACTGTATAAAAATACACTCACAATGAGCTTTCTGCAATGTCAACGATAACTGAACGAAGCAGGTCGTCAAAAAATTTGCAAATTTCTTATTTTATTTAGAAAATTAATTTTAATCCCTAAAATAATATGATTCTGTATAATTGTATACAATTCTAATACAAACACAAATTTGCACAAGGGAAAATGAATAATTAACATTTTAATTTTATTTCGTAGCTTTTGGTTGTTAAATTTTTGATTAATTAAAAAATTTCAAAGCAATTTTATTCCATTTCGCCATTCAGTTCTTTACATATAAAATGCACAGCATGCGTTTACTGTATAAAAATACACTCACAATGAGTAACAAGGCTAGAGTCGTTGATTTTCTTCCTTTCTGCAATGTCAACGATGACTGAACGAAGCAGGTCGTCAAAAGATTTGCAAATTTCTTATTTTATTTAGAAAATTAATTTTAATCCCTGAAATAATATGATTCTGTATAATTGTATACAATTCTAATATAAACACAAATTTGCACAAGAGAAAATGAATAATTAATATTTTTCTTTTATTTCGTTGCTTTTGGTTGTTAAATTTTTGATTAATTAAAAAATTTCAAAGCAATTTTATTCCATTTCGCCATTCAGTTCTTTACATATAAAATGTACAGCATGCGTTTACTGTATAAAAATACACTCACAATGAGCTTTCTGCAATGTCAACGATAACTGAACGAAGCAGGTCGTCAAAAAATTTGCAAATTCCTTATTTTATTTAGAAAATTAATTTCGAACCCTAAAATAATATGATTCTGTATAATTTTATTCAATTCTAATACAAACACACATTTGCACAAGGGAAAATGAATAATTAACATTTTAATTTTATTTCGTAGCTTTTGGTTGTTAAATTTTTGATTAATTAAAAAATTTCAAACCAATTTTATTCCATTTCGCCATTCAGTTCTTTACATATAAAATGCACAGCATGCGTTTACTGTATAAAAATACACTCACAATGAGTAACAAGGCTAGAGTCGTTCATTTTCTTCCTTTCTGCAATGTCAACGATGACTAAACGAAGCAGATCGTCAAAAAATTTGCAAATTTCTTATTTTATTTAGAAAATTAATTTTAATCCCTAAAATATTATGATTCTGATGAATTGTATTCAATTCTAATACACACGCAAATTTTAACAAGGGAAAATGAATAATTAATATTTTTATTTTATTTCGTAGCTTTTGGTTGTTAATTTTTTGATTAATTAAAAAATTTCAAAGCAATTTTATTCCATTTCACCATTCAGTTCTTTACATATAAAATGTACAGCATGTGTTTACTGTATAAAAATACACTCACAATGAGTAACAAGGCTAAAATCGTTCATTTTCTTCCTTTCTGCAACGTCAACGATGACTGAACGAAGTAGGTCATCAAAAAATTTGCAAATTTCTTATTTTATTTAGAAAATTAATTTTAATCCCTAAAATAATATAATTCTGATTAATTGTATACAATTCTAATACAAACACAAATTTGCACAAGGGAAAATGAATAATTAACATTTTTCTTTTATTTCGTAGCTTTTGGTTGTTAAATTTTTGATTAATTAAAAAATTTCAAAGCAATTTTATTCCATTTCGCCATTCAGTTCTTTACATATTAAATGCACAGCATGCGTTTACTGTATAAAAATACACTCACAATGAGCTTTCTGCAATGTCAACGATAACTGAACGAAGCAGGTCGTCAAAAAATTTGCAAATTCCTTATTTTATTTAGAAAATTAATTTCGAACCCTAAAATAATATGATTCTGTATAATTTTATTCAATTCTAATACAAATACAAATTTGCACAAGGGAAAATGAATAATTAATATTTTAATTTTATTTCGTAGCTTTTGGTTGTTAAATTTTTGATTAATTAAAAAATTTCAAAGCAATTTTATTCCATTTCGCCATTCAGTTCTTTACATATAAAATGCACAGCATGCGTTTACTGTATAAAAATACACTCACAATGAGTAACAAGGCTAGAGTCGTTCATTTTCTTCCTTTCTGCAATGTCAACGATGACTGAACGAAGCAGGTCGTCGCAAAAAAAAACAGAAAAAGATAAAAAACCTGCAGACGTACATCGCGAGTGAGAGAAGGAGAAGCAAAAAGAGAGAATCCCCAGAGTAGAAACGGGAGCACGAGCGGTAGAAGGGCAAATAAAGCCGGCAATCATAGAATTGCTAATGTTTCAAAGAGAGATATTATTCTTTTCAGAAGATGACAAGGCGAGAGAGAGACGAGAGAGCTTTCTGTTATAGGTATAGTCGGCATATGTATAATATCTACGGCAGCCTGTACTGTACTATGCCTTTCGTCCGCCTCTGCCCGGAGGAAACGAAGGCGGGACGACACGGAAGCAACAGACGTGGTTGGATGGCTACTACTACTTGTGCTGATGCTGCTGCTGCTGCTGCTTTTGCTCTCCCGCGCCCCTCACGATCGCATCTCTGTATTCGTCGTCTAAAGACAGACAGACATACAGAAGCGGTATATATATATTTATATTTCGTCGGTCTGCAGAATCGTATATAATATACATTTCATATCTATACGAGGCATTCCATATCAGTTCAACCCCTAAAAAAGAAAAAAAAAGTTTTCTCAAATAATTTATAAAAATGGAATCGTATAATTCCAACATATAATTTTTTAAATAAAAAATATTAATATTAAAAAGTGTTTGTAAATTTTTTATTTGTAACTCAAATAACGATATCTTTAAAAATATTGATGTGAATTACTTAATTAAATCCGATTTTATTTTTATTTTTATTTTTATTTTTATTTTTATAGGCCATAAAAAATTGAATATTTTTGTGCTTTTATATTTTAGATAACGATACAGAATCGTATATAATATACATTTCATATCTATACGAGGCATTCCATATCAGTTGAGCCCCTAAAAAGAAAAAAAAGATTTTCTCAAATAATTTATAAAAATGGAATCGTATAAGTCCAACATATAATTTTTTAAATAGAAACAATTAATATTAAAAAGTGTTTGTAAATTTTTTATTTGTAACTCAAATAATGATATCTTTAAAAATATTGATGTGAATTACTTAATTAAATCCGATTTTTTTTATTTTTATTTTTATTTTTATAGGCCATAAAAAATTTAATATTTTTGTGCTTTTATATTTTAGATAACGATACAGAATCGTATATAATATACATTTCATATCTATACGAGGCATTCCATATCAGTTCAGCCCCTAAAAAAAAAAAAAAATTTCTCAGCTGATTTATAAAAATGGAATCGTATAATTCCAACATATAATTTTTTTAAATAGAGAAATCAATATTAAAAAGTGTTTGTAAATTTTTTATCTGTAACTCAAATAATGATATCTTTAAAAATATTGATGTGAATTACTTAATTAAATCCGATTTTATTTTTATTTTTATTTTTATTTTTATAGGCCATAAAAAATTTAATATTTTTGTGCTTTTATATTTTAGATAACGATACAGAATCGTATATAATATACATTTCATATCTATACGAGACATTCCATATCAGTTCAGCCCCTAAAAAAGAAAAAAAAATTTTCTCAGCTAATTTATAAAAATGGAATCGTATAATTCCAACATATAATTTTTTAAATAGAAAGAATTAATATTAAAGAGTGTTTGTAAATTTTTTATTTGTAACTCAAATAGTGATATCTTGAAAAATATTGTTTTTAATTATTTAATTAAACCCGATTTTTATTTTATTTTTTATTTTTATAGGCCGTAAAAAATTGAATGTTTTTGTGATTTTTTATTTTAGATAACGATAGATCGTTATTTGAGTGAAAATGATTTTAAAAAACTGAAAATTGGTTGGATGGCTACTAGTACTTGTACTGGTGATGCTGCTTTTTCTCTCCCGCGCTCCTCACGGTCACATCTCGGTATTCATCGTGTAAAGACAGACAGACAGACAGACACAGATAACCGGTATATATATATTTATATTCCGTCGGTCTACAGAATCGTATATAATATCCATTTCATATCTATACGAGGCATTCCACATCAGTTCAGCCCCTAAAAAAGAAAAAAAAAGGTTTTCTCAAATAATTTATAAAAATAGAATCGTATAAACCCAAAATATAATTTTTTTTTTAATAAAAAAAATTAATATTAAACAGTGTTTGTAAATTTTTAATCTGTAACTCAAATAGTGATATCTTCAAAAATATTGTTTTGAATTACTTAATTAAATCCGACTACATTTTTATTTTTATTTTATCAGTTGAGCCCCTAAAAAGAAAAAAAGGTTTTCTCAAATAATTTATAAAAATAGAATCGTATAAACCCAAAATATAATTTTTTTTTTTAATAAAAAAAATTAATATTAAAGAGTGTTTGTAAATTTTTTATCTGTTACTCAAATAATGATATCATCAAAAATATTGTTTTGAATTACTTAATTAAATCCGATTTTATTTTTATTTTTATAGGTCACACAAAAATTGAATATTTTTGCGATTTTATATTTTCGATAACGATAGATCGTCGTGTGAGTGAAAAATATTTAAAAAAAAACTGTAAATAGGTTTCACTGTTTTGAAAAATTTTCACATTTGGTCTATTTATTGAAATCATGTAATCTCATTTTTAGGAATACAAAAAATTGAAGAATAATTTTTTTTTTCGTGGTTCACGTGACATGGAATAACTTATGTGTAGATTGCAATTGTATAACTTTGGATGAAGAAAAATACGAATGTACGTGTGAGACATGGACTCGGACGTACGAACGTATAGATACGAATGTATCTATACTTGGGCCTGTGGATGATATACACATGAGTGTGTAATACCGTACATACTTATACAAGAGAATATAATGTGTCTATACAAAACAAGCGGCCTCTGGGTAATTCAAAGAAACCCATTGAAAGTCCTTCTCCATTCTTGGGCTCCCACATTTGTAAACCATTTCGTTTGCGGCACTCGAGGCTCGCGAACCCGCGCACGGCTACTAATAACTAATAAGCATTGCCCGAGAATTCTTTCTCTCTCTCTGTTCTGCCGACGCTGGCTGGTTCTTATTCTTTAGTTCGTATTCGCATGCTCGAGAATAATAAAAAGCATGAACCGATGAGAAAGGCCTTATTTTTATTTTTCTCGCTGTGGACTGTATACAAATGGCTTAAGAATAGGCGAAATCATAGGTGGAATAAATATGAGCTCAAATTATGACCAGTTAAAGTCTGGCGTGCTTGTGCCACGCCTTTGTAATGTAATAAAGATATTGATAGACGTGTGGCCTACGCATTGCTGTAGCTATTAGTTTCGAAACTACTGCAGTTGTATATTTATACCCAAAAAGTATGTCGTTTTTATTTTTAGAATATTGATAAAAATATTCATAAAAAAATGTTTAAACTTTTTTTTTCTCTTAAAAAAAACGAAGCCTATCATTTTTTTAATGCCAGGAAAATTAATGTAATAGAGAAAATAATTGTCGTTTCTATGAAACATTTTTTTGTGTCGTTTATTTTACAAATACATTTTTTTTAAATAATGATTTCTTTTTTTTATAAATTTTCATACTAAAAAAAATATCGAGTGAAATAAACTGGAACTTAAAAAATAAAACTCAATTTGAAGTTTTATTGTCACAGAAAAAATAATGTAATTATTTTTATTTTCACAATTTTTTCCCTCTATTAAAATACATAATATTGAATTATTTCATACATTATTTAATAGAGAAAATAATCGTCGTTTCCATGAACCATTTTTCTTTTCTATCATTTACTTTACAAATACATATAAAAAAATACTATTGGCTTATTTTTACATTTTCTTACTAATAAAAAAAAATGTCAAATGAAATAAGCTGGAATGAAAGAAATAAAACTCAAGTTTTACTGCATAGAATAAAGGGTGCAATTATATTTTTTAAATTCTTACTTTAATAACTAAATATTACATAAATATTGAATTATTTCATAAATTATTTAATAGAGAAAATAATTGTCGTTTCCATGAACCATTTTTTTTCTACCATTTATTTTACAAATACATATAAAAAAATACTATTGGCTTATTTGTACATTTTCTTACTAATAAAAAAAAATGTCAAATGAAATAAACTGGAATGAAAAAAATCAAATTCAAGTTTTACTGCATAGAAAAATAGGTGCAATTATTTTTTTTTAATTTTTACTCTAATAACTAAATATTATATAAATATTGAATTATTTCATAAATTATTTAATAGAGAAAATAATCGTCGTTTCCATGAACCATTTTTTTTCTATAATTTATTTTACAAATACATATTAAAAAAATACTATTGGCTTATTTTTACATTTTCTTACTAATAAAAAAAAAGTCAAATGAAATAAGCTGGAATGAAAAAAATCAAATTCAAGTTTTACTGCATAGAAAAAAAGGTGCAATTATTTTTTTTAAATTTTTACTCTAATAACTAAATATTATATAAATATTGAATTATTTCATAAATTATTTAATAGAGAAAATAATCGTCGTTTCCATGAACCTTTTTTTTCTATAATTTATTTTACAAATACATATTAAAAAAATACTATTGGCTTATTTGTACATTTTCTTACTAATAAAAAAAAATGTCAAATGAAATAAACTGGAATGAAAAAAATCAAATTCAAGTTTTACTGCATAGAAAAAAAGGTGCAATTATTTTTTTTTTAATTTTTACTCTAATAACTAAATATTATATAAATATTGAATTATTTCATAAATTATTTAATAGAGAAAATAATCGTCGTTTCCATGAACCATTTTTTTTCTATAATTTATTTTACAAATACATATTAAAAAAATACTATTGGCTTATTTTTACATTTTCTTACTAATAAAAAAAAATGTCAAATGAAATAAGCTGGAATGAAAAAAATAAAACTCAAGTTTTACTACATAGAAAAAAAGGTGCAATTATTTTTTTTTAAATTTTTACTCTAATAAGTAAATATTACGAAAATATTGAATTATTTCATACATTATTTAAGAGAAAATAATTGTCGTTTCCATGAACCATTTTTCTTTTTTATCATTTATTTTACAAACACATATTAAAAAAATACTATTGGCTTATTTTTACATTTTCTTACTAATAAAAACAAATAAAAAAATAAAATAAAAAAAAATGTCAAATGAAATAAGCTGGAATTAAAAAAATCAAATTCAAGTTTTACTGCATAGAAAAAAAGGTGCAATTATTTTTTTTTAATTTTTACTCTAATAACTAAATATTACATAAATATTGAATTATTTCGAAAAAAATCCTCTATTCAACGAACCATTGGTAATGGTGTGAATTGAGCGAGTGCGAATTACACGGCACTTGGTGTTTCACGGTTCTGCGGGTTGAGCGAAACGGCATATAAGCATAGCCGTTGCGGTACGAGTATCGAGGGGTTAGTCGAGTGAGAGATCACATCGATAGGTAATTGCCGTTACAAACGCGACGGGCGCGACGAGCTAGATCGACGCCAGCAGAAAAGCATAACCAAGTCGTCTATATGTATGTATGTGTGGCAGAGAAGCAGTAGACGACGGAACTCTTGATCGTGAAAAAAATAATTGAAAGTACAGGAGCAGCAAGCAGGAAGTAAAGGGGGCGAGAAAGCCCGAGTCGACGACGACAGAAAAACCAGGACTAAACGGATGCCCGCCGGAAAATGACAATCACTAGGTCGGACGACGAAGGCTATCTGTGTGTCACTGCGATTCTGTCTGACGTCGACTCACGTAGGGGATGCTTGCGACGAAAAGAGCTATATGTATATATATATATGTATGGTTCGAGGGTTGTACACCCTCGCACGTAAATACGCCGCGGGGTCTTCGAGCAAGATATCGAGAATTTCCACTCGTGGAAGAGAGTGCCAACCCATTGCTTCCGGGTTTAGCTGGAAATTTCATGGTTTATGTGAGAAGTACGGTGACTTTTATCAGGAATTTTTTTTTGTTTTTTTTTCATTGGTGATAATGATATATTGGCAACTTTTTTTGTTGTTGAAATATTTGGTGTAGTTCGTAGCGTTTAGTCAGGTGCGAGATGAAAAAATCTTAATTCTGAGTCATTGATATATAAATAGTTAAATTACCAGAAAGATTAGGCGAAGATTTTTTTTTTGTCTAAGGTAGTAAAATATGTAAATTTGCCGTTGGGTTTTGATCAAGTTGTTGAGATTTTTTATGCGTGCAAGAGAGTCCTAATTCATTGCTTCAGGGGTTCGCTGAAAATTTCATGGGTTACGTGAGAAGTACAATGATTTTTATCAGGCATTTTTTTTTCATTGGTGACAATGATATATCGGCAATTTTTTTTTTCTTTGTTGAAATATTTGATTTAGTTCCTAGCGTTTAGTCAGGTGCGAGATGAAAAAATCTTAATTCTGAGTCATTGATATATAAGTAGTTAATTTACCAGAAAGATTAGGCGAAGAATTTTTTTTTAGCTAAGGTAGTAAAATATGTAAATTTGCCGTTGGGTTTTGGTCAAGTTGTTGAGAATTTTCAAACCCATTGCTTCAGGGTTTGGCTGAAAATTTAATGGGTTACGTGAGAAGTACAATGATTTTTATCAGTCATTTTTTTTTTATTGGTGACAATGATATATCGGCAATTTTATTTTTTGTGTAAAATAATTGGTGTAGTTTTCGACATTTAGTCAGGTGCGAGATGAAAAATATTTTTATTCTGAGTCATTTATATATAAATAGTTAGCTTACTAGAAAGATGAGGCGAAGATTTTTTTTTTGTCTAAGGTGGTAAATTATGTAAATTTGCCGTTAGGTTTTGAGCAAGTTGTTGAGAATTTTCACTCATGCAAGAGAGTCCTAATTCATTGCTTCCAGGGTTCGCTGACAACTTCATCATTTACGTGAGAAGTACAGTGATTTTTATTAGGATTTTTTTTTTTCATTGGTAACAACGATAAATCGACAATTTTGTTGTAAAAAAAATATTTGGCGTAGTTCCTACCGTTTAGTCAAGTGCGGGACGAAGAAATCTTAATTCTAAGTCATTAATATATAAATACTTATCTTACCAGAAAAATTAGTGTAAGAATTTTTTTTCCAAGCTAGTAAATAACGCAATATAAAATTTATATTCGCAAATTATTTGCTGCCCCAGCAAAGTCGTTTTCCCCATGCGGCACAAATTAATTTAAAAAATAGAATGTACTGGTTTAGTCGAACTTTTCCTCATGATCCGACACACATACCTAAAAATTTCATCGAGTAGTTGACAAACATTTTTTTTTTCAACCCCAACAATATTAGACAAACAATTCAATGAGTCCCAGTCCATGTTCTTCATTGGAGACACACAAGTGTGATTAATCAAGTCAGCAGAGGAAAATAAAATATATATATATATATATAAATACAGGAACTAATAGGGTCTCCGAAGTATCTGGATGTACGAGTGGGGAACGAGTCATCCAACAGTAGAATAGCTTGTTGTTTGTTGTGTGCGTTGCGTTCGAGTTGTCAGGAACCCCAGCAGTGTTTGTCTGTATAAATACAGTAGGCATTGGTAGCTAAAAGAGTATTTCAGCAGCATCGCCTCGCAAGCGGAAGATCGGAAGGCCCATAAGTAACCCTCGAAACAAGGATTAACTCCCCTGCATCGTGGAGTCGCGCGCGGGCCGTTTCATTGTAAATTAATTACCTGGAAATGAGAAATCTCCGGTTCACTCTTTCCTTCTGGATTGCACAGTGGCCTCCGACCCTTCATACTCAATTGAAGGTAAAAACTGTCTTTTGATCCAACGGCCTGGAGAAACGGACCCTAGCCTCGTCCGTCTGAACCCTCGAATCCAGAACCACCAACAAGAATTTAGCAGTTGAGTGTCTTTCTCTGTTCTCTTATTGCCAACTTTGCTCTTGGACATTGTCCAGTTTCTGAACTGGTACCATTCGTTTGTTCTCACTCACGTTTCTTCACGAAGACTCTAATTGAACTCCAAATAGCATATAGATTAATTTTAATCAGTTGTGATGAAAAGAGTTCAATTTGGGAAATGATACGGTCCTATAGGTCGAAATTATGCGAAATTATACGAAGAAATGCAAATAATATACCCTAGACTTGGAAATCTAAAGCCTCAAATCTAGAATCATCAACAAGAATTTAGCAGTTGAGTTTCTTTCTCTGTTCTCTTATAGCCAACTTTATCTTG
This sequence comes from Ephialtes manifestator, assembly GCA_963970395.1. Lineage (NCBI taxonomy): Eukaryota > Metazoa > Arthropoda > Insecta > Hymenoptera > Ichneumonidae > Ephialtes > Ephialtes manifestator. The sequence goes on along the minus strand of OZ019976.1, from coordinate 29,655,494 downwards.
GGCATTGTCCAGTTTCTGAACTGGTATCATTCGTTTGTTCTCACTCACGTTTCTTCACGAGGACACGAATTGAACTCCAAATGGCATATAGATTAATTCTAATCAGTTGTGATGAAAAGCGTTTAATTTAGAAAATGATACGGTCCTATAGGTCGAAATTATGCGAAATTATACGAAGAAATGCAACTAATATACCCTAGACTTGCAAATCTAAAGCCTCAAATCTAGAATCATCAACAAGAATTTATCCGTTGAGTTTCTTTCTCTGTTCTCTTATAGCCAACTTTGCTCTTGGTCATTGTCCAGTTTCTGTACTGGTACCATTCGTTTGTCCTCACTCGCGTTTCTTCGCGAAGACTCTAATTGAACTCCAAATCGCATATAGATTAATTTTAATGAGTTGTGATGAAAAGCGTTTAATTTAGGAAATGATACGGTCCTATAGGTCGAAATTATGCGAAATTATACGAAGAAATGCAAATAATATACCCTAGACTTGCAAATCTAAAGCCTCAAATCTAGAATCATCAACAAGAATTTATCAGTTGAGTGTCTTTCTCTGTTTTCTTATTGCCAACTTTGCTCTTGGACATTGTCCAGTTTCTGAACTGGTACCATTCGATTGTGCTCACTCGCGTTTTTTTACGAAGAATCTAATTGAACTCCAAATAGCATATAGATTAATTTTAATCCGTTGTGATGAAAAGCGTTTAATTTAGGAAATGATGCGGTCCTATAAGTCGAAATTATGCGAAGAAATGCAAATAATATACCCTAGACTTGCAAATCTAACGCCTCAAATCTAGAATCATCAACAAGAATTTATCCGTTGAGTTTCTTTCTCTGTTCTCTTATAGCCAACTTTGCTCTTGGTCATTGTCCAGTTTCTGTACTGGTACCATTCGTTTGTCCTCACTCGTGTTTCTTCGCGAAGACTCTAATTGAACTCCAAATCGCATATAGATTAATTTTAATGAGTTGTGATGAAAAGCGTTTAATTTAGGAAATGATACGGTCCTATAGGTCGAAATTATGCGAAATTATACGAAGAAATGCAAATAATATACCCTAGACTTGGAAATCTAAAGACTCAAATCTAGAATCATCAACAAGAATTTATCAGTTGAGTTTCTTTCTCTGTTCTCTTATAGCCAACTTTGCTCTTGGACATTGTCCAGTTTATGAACTGGTACCATTAGTTTGTTCTCACTTACGTTTCTTCCGAGGACACGAATTGAACTCCAAATAGCATATAGATTAATTTTAATCAGTTGTGATGAAAAGCGTTTAATTTAGAAAATGATACGGTCCTATAGGTCGAAATTATGCGAAATTATACGAAGAAATGCAAATAATATACCTTAGACTTGCAAATCTAAAGCCTCAAATCTAGAATCATCAACAAGAATTTATCAGTTGAGTTTCTTTCTCTGTTCTCTTATAGCCAACTTTATCTTGGGCATTGTCCAGTTTCTGAACTGGTATCATTCGGTTGTTCTCACTCACGTTTCTTCACGAGGACACGAATTAAACTCCAAATAGCATATAGATTAATTTTAATCAGTTGTGATGAAAAGCGTTTAATTTAGGAAATTATACGGTCCTATAGGTCGAAATTATGCAAAGAAATGCAAATAATATACCCTAGACTTGGAAATCTAAAACCTCAAATCTAGAATCATCAACAAGAATTTATCAGTTGAGTTTCTTTCTCTGTTCTCTTATAGCCAACTTTATCTTGGACATTGTCCAGTTTCTGAACTGGTATCATTCATTTGTCCGCACTCACGTTTCTTCACGAGGACACAAATTGAACTCCAAATAGCATGTAGATTAATTTCAATGAGTTATAATGAAAAGCGTCTAATTTCGGAAATGATGCGAACTTATAATTATAAAATCATACGAAGAAGTGTAAATAATATAACCTAGCAAATTTGAAGCTTCAAATCTAGAATCACTAACAAAAATTTAGCAATTGAAGGTCTTTCTGTTTTCTCTTACAGCCAACTTGATTTTTGGACATTGTCCAGTTTCAGAAGTGGTGCCATTCGTTTGTCCTCACTCACATTTCTTCACGAGGACGCGAAGTAAACTCCAACTAGTATATAGATTAATTTCAATCGGTTATAATGAAAAGGTTATAATTCGAAATTGTGCAAAGTTATATGAAGAAATACAAATAATATAACCTAGATTTACACATCTGAAGCCTAAAAACTAGAATCATCAAAAAAAATTAGCAGTTGAGTGTCTTTCTCTTTTCTCTTACAGCCAACTTGAATCTTGGACATTGTCCAGTTTCAGAAGTGGTACCACTCGATTGTCCTCACGAGGACACAAATTGAACCGTCCTTAGTGTTCTGCCCGTTTGAGTGGAAGACCTTGGTATTATCCTCGCGAGAAGACAGCGTAAATCGACTATAACTCTTGCTTTTGTATTCGTCGAAGTGATTTCGGAGGTAAATCCAAAGTCCAAGAGTCTCTTGTCGTCCGGAAGAATCATCAGCAAAGAATCCTCGTCCCGTGTGTCGTCCTCTTGCCAAGTCAAGAATAGCCGTCTCACGCATTTCACGCCAATCTCCTAATTGCATTAGAAAACCATTGTCGAGACGTTTTGTGGCATGAAGATGCAAAAAAAAAAGAAGAAGAAACGAGTCAAAAGACATACATACTACAATATACGAATTTACACATGGCCGTGGTGTACGTAAGCGAGGATAGATAGATAAATATACGAGGTTTAAAAGTGTGACCGCATATACAAGCGTAAGTTGTAGCTCAGCGTGGCGTTCTTTGCATGGTAGAATTTTCACCTGGTCAAACAAAACCTTTACCGTCGAACGTCGCTTTCTCTCCTTTTCTATGTCTCTGAGTCGCTCTCTCTCTCTCTCTTTTCTCTGTCTACCTGTCTTCTCGTCATTGTGTTTGTATTATGTTAATCACAAAGAAGGCGGCAACATTGCGTCAACCGCAATTTAGGAAGCGACTTGAAAGGAACATGTAGCTGAACAAATATTAACTAAGCAAATCATTAGTCTCCCTATTCCATAGCCTCCCGACTACTAGACACCCCCGCCTCCTCCCCCTGATGTCCCATTCTCTTTGCTCGTTCTCGTCATCCGTTGTGTTGGACGGCATTGGCGGAAATATGGAAGCACGGGTGAAGCACGATGTCAATATATTGACGCATTATATATGTATACATTAATGTGGTACATGCATATAAACATGTATTCATAAGAGAGGTCGGGGCAATATGACCCGGTTGATGAACATTTCAGAAATTGTAAAACATCGATTGTTATAATAATGTCTATGAATCAAAAGCATCTCGCGTAGAATAGATGAGGAGTCCAATGTGAATTCCAGAATGGCGTCCGAGACAGAATCTAGATTGTCCCGGATAGAATCTGGATTTTCCCAGATGAAGTCTATATTTTCCCAGATGAAATCTGCATTGTCACAGATGAAATCTGAATTGTTCCAGATGAAATCTGGATTGTCCTTGATGGAATCTTGATTGTCCAAGATGGAATCTGGATTGTTCCAGATGAAATCTGAATTGTCCCAGAGGAAATCTGGATTGTTCTTGATGGAATCTTGATTGTCCAAGATGGAATCTGGATTGTCTCAGATGAAATCTGAATTGTTCCAGATGAAATCTGAATTGTCCCAGATGAAATCTTAATTGTCCTTGATGGAATCTGGATATTCGCAGATGGAATCTGGAATATCGCAGATGAAATCTTAATTGTCCTTGATGGAATCTGGATAGTTGCAGATGGAATCTCGCAGATGAAATTTGGATTGTCCCAGATGGTATCTAGGCAGTCCAGAACAGAGAATTGGATCACATCAATTCCTGATCTCAATAACTGAATTTGTCAAAGATTTGATAAAATCAATTCGTCTATCAAATTCCAAATTCATTTTTCTGGAGGTATCAACACTCATTTGGCGATATTTTTTTTATAATTTGGCAAGTTGTCAATCAAACGGTTCCGACTGTTTTGACATTACGACCCTTCTCTGCTACACTTTGTTTTTAGTCGATCTTCATAATTCTGACTCAGATCGCGGTTGAAATTATCGCAGAACATCTGAAATCATTGTTCTTGTTACAAACCCGTAATAAATTAATGAATCTACTTAACTGTCGCTTAACTGATACCGATATTTGATCAGTCGGATTTTTTTCAGGTCATGCAATGTTTTGTGTAGACTAAAAATTCACTCTTCGCTCTTGAAATATGTTATGATTTTTTTTAAGCTGATTCGCGACACTGCCAAACCTTTCCAACGATGGATAACAAAGTGTGCCTACACTGAGAAAAAAAAATCGTTAGGACCAACAAAACGTGCGCTTGCGGGCGGCGAAAAGAATATTCAGTTGATCGAAGCAACAGTTGAGAGATCCAAAAATGATTCGATTATCATTTCCAAGTATTTTGTCCAATCAACAAAATATTCTTTTCGCCGCCCGCAAGCGCACGTTTTGTAGGTTCTAACGATTTTTTTTTTCATCGTACGTTAAAGTCATTCTTGTCTTGTTGAGACTAATTACAAATTGCCACAGTAGAAAAAAACTCCCACGCGGTTTAAAAGTCCTTGTCGTAACTCTCTGGAAATACTTGAACAAAAACTCTAGCGTTAGAACTAACATTGATTCACCGAACGTATTGTTTTATAAAGGACCATCTATATCAAATAAAAAAGAGAGAGAAAGAAAAAAACCTATACTCTCGAGTTACGATGGGCTCGTTAGGCTCGTCGATGTAAAAACAAAAGACGAAATAAACAATGAAAGAGTGTGCGGCTACGAACTGGCCGAAATTGGGGCTCCATGTGGATGGTAGCGGGTCTCGCGAACCGACAACCATTCCCGTCGCTAATAACGTTAGCGTGCACGCTTGTGAACGCCGGTGGTCGAGTGGAAGATCGCTGAGTCAAAAAGAGTGCACTCTCTGTGAAACGGAGAGGCACTCGTCGATCGTTCTGCTCATTGCGGTTGCCACCGCGTGCCACAGTCTACAGTCTATAGCCACGGCGTGCGAGGGGTTACTCACTCTTGAAATCATTCACCCACTTGGTATGAAATCAGAGATGGGATCACAAGATATCGTACGAAGTCATGTGAAATCACATCCATTCATCTTAGCAACGAAAATACAATTAAAAATGCTTGATATCAAAATTGATACAATCTAAATCAAACAGATATTCGCATTGTATATAATCCGTTGAAATTACATTTAATCATTTGACACCAATTAAAATTATATGAAATCATTTGAGAGCCCAGGAACTGCATGAAATCATTTAAAATTGATTGAAATCATTCTGAACAATTCAAAATTGCCTGAAATCATAGTGAATTATTTTAAATTGCCTCAAATCATAGTGAATTATTTTAAATTGTCTCAAATAATTTTGAATAATTTTAAATTGCCTCTAATCATTTTGAATAATTCGAAATTACCTCAAATAATTTTGAATAATATAAAATTGCCTCGAATGATAGTGCATAATTCAAATTGCATGAAATAATTTTGAATAATTTAAAATTGCCTCAAATCATCATGAATAATTCAAATTGCCTCAAATAATTTTTGAATAATTTAAAATTGCCTGAAATAATTTTGAATAATTTAAAATCGTCTGAAATAATTTTGAATAACTAAAAATTGCCTCAAATCATAGCGAATAATTCAAAATTGCCTGAAATAATTTTGAATAACTAAAAGTTGCCTGAAATAATTTTGAATAATTTAAAATTATCTGAAATAATTTTAAATAATTCAAAATTGCCTGAAATAATTTTGAATAATTCAAAATTGCCTAAAATAATTTTGAATAATTTAAAATTGTCTGAAATCATATTGAATAATTCAAAGTAGCCTGAAATAATTTTGAATAATTCAAAATTCCTTTAAATAATTTTGAATAATTTCAGAATCGTCAAAAATCATTTGAAACTCATTGACATCACCCTGAAATCATTGTTTTACGAAAATCTGTATTAAATAATTTTTCGCCGTGGCGATTAAGACCGAAACTAACACCAAAGCGTTGCATCCACATCGTCATCAAAACACCACATCATGATCACGAATGCGTCAATTGAAGCTTGTACAGTTGATGGGGTTTCCCGTGTCAAGGATCACGATTCACTCACGGCACTATAAACGCGTGCCGCTAATATCGCGCCGCCACAGTGAAGTTGATCGACTTTCTACCACGATTGTCTGAGTTCTTGTTGAACGATTCGTAGTCAACTATGGTCAACTTCGCCGTGTGAACCCGAAGTAGGATTTTGCGTATATACATAGCCCCATTCCCCATGGCACTCATTCGGTGTTCCCCTGGTCGAACGTGTAACGCAATTACGATTGTTGTTTGAATGAACAATCAAGAACCCTCGAGAAGCACTAGCAAAGCTCGCGCCCTTCTTCCACCCGCCTCCAATCATTCAATTTATGTTCAATCGACTTTTCTCCCTTTCTCATCCGTACGAATAACCCGAGAGCTCCTTTTTTTTCACGCACACATTGATAATAGCTACTGGCTATGGTTCTTTTCTCGCACCTCCATATTTCTACCCCCTTTCGACTTTATTTCGTCTCATGATTCTCTTTCTCACTCTTTGTTCGTTTGTCTGAAGCAGCTATGGCAGAACAACCCCTGAGACTAATCTGCGCCCTCCGGATGCCTGCTCATACCATTGTACTGATTTTTGCCTTTACCCGTACATAGTATAGGTAAATATATGTATACATATAGATGTATTTAATGTTATGTACTGGAAAAGTATCTTGAAAACTTCCTCTTATTTTCTGCTGGTGACAGGACAAGTATTACAAAAAAGAAAGCTAATAACAGTTCGCTCATGGGACGAGAAAGAGTCTGAGGAGAGTTTATCAGAAGGAGATGGCGGAATACGTGTTCGAAACCCTGAAGACTTACCCCGTATAGCCAGGATTCATGCTTTCGTTATGGTGAAAGCTAGAGAGAGAAAGACACTTCATCCCAAGAGCACGAGCAATTTCTTCATGGCGTTCTTCGAGTACAGTCAACACCCGACTACGAAACTCGGTTATTAGTTCTCTGCGGGAGACTCGACGTGAAGCCGGAGCTTCTCTTACACGACTTTGCTCACAGTGCACGAATATGATGTAGCCACCCAACAGAGTCTCATCTGGCATCCCTCGTCACCCCATTCTTCGACAATTTGGCCATTCAAACTCTTTGTAGAAATTTTTTTTAAATTTTTATTGTATTTATCACTGAGCGAGTAAATAAATTAATATTTAATGTAGCTTTTATAGTTTTCGGTAATGGAATTATTTTTATTATGTAATATGCAAAGTTTAAGGCTTTTGTTGCTAAATATTTTATCCTAATTATGGCTCATTATTTTAATCATCGAAAAATGTCCTCAATCTTCTGTCATAATCTTTGAAATAAGCTTACATGAATAAATATGCGGAAAAAAAAGAAAAAAAATTGTCAAGTACCGCTATAAACAGATTGTTATAAACATAATATAAAACCGCAAGTATGGTATGCTTTTCGTATACCACATCAACCATTTTTGTCCGTCTTGAGTTCTGCAACGATATTTACAATTTCTCGTACTCTTGACTCCCTTCAATAATTTTGACATTTTTTTATCAAATAGTATTTTGAAAAAGAAAAAATGTATTTTTTGTTTAGCGCGACGACCAATATTTTCGTCACACGGATTTTTGTAAAAATTTGAATTTTTCGGAATTGATATATTTTTAATCGTTAATATCGTGGAAATTAACAGTCCTATCGAAAAATGTCCAAGATGAAATTTGTTCAGTTTGCAAAGAACTATATAATGTATATTATAAATATTATTGTGGTTTCCAAATTTTTGTTATATCACGTTAAACAACAATATATCGTTTTGCAAAAAAGGGCCACTTTTTATACTTTTTATATACTTACATAAAAATTCTGTCTAAAATTATGGAATTTTTGAGACCCAATGCAGGCTGGTAGGATTATTTTTTTCGAAAATTTTTACATAAGAATTCAGGATACTCAATAAAACTTCATTTAGGTAGAACTTTTTATAAAAAATAAGTCTTTTATGCTAAGTAATTAATCCAAATTTATATTAAGCCTTATTAATTAATCACGGTTAATTATGTCAATCACCGAAAAATGTTCTCAATCTCTTGTCATTATAATCGATATTAGTTTACACGATCAAAAATATGGAAAAAAAAAAAATCAAAAAAAGAAAATTATCAAGCACCGCTATAAACAGATCGTTATAAGCATAATATAAGACCGCAAGTGCCGGAACTCTTTTCGCATACCACGCGAACAATCTCCGTCCGTCTTCTCTCCGGCAACGATATATATACAGCTTCGAAGAATTTGACGCAAACCGCACGGTCTCAACGCGCGATTTCGGCCAAGTGTTAAGTAAATCGAGTTATAATGTGGCGCTGCTGGTGGGAAAGGCCTACGGGAAGGGGCGGAGAAAAAGACTCAAACTCATACTCATACTCTTTCCGAACCAACGATCGCCACAGGTCTTTCGGCCCCACTGCGATCCTAATGCTATTGCTGCTGCTGCTGCTGCTGCTGCTGATCTGCTGCTATAGCAATGAAAGTCGGGGCCTGCCTGAGCTCACTCGAGTCCGATCTCGGAGTTAACCATAGCGGGCGCGGGCAGGCGGGTGAAAGGGTGAACGGCCTGCCGCGTCCTTGCGAGCCACCTGACCGCACCGGTCGTGCCGCCACCACTCGGACTCTCCAGCATCCTTCGCCGACCGGCAATGCGGCCACCGATTCTCGTTCGCCTCTGGCTGGATCTCGCGCCGACCGGCAAGGCAACCGGCTATCCTTCGCACCTCTACCTACTACCTGGACTCCTACCTGACCGATTGTATATTTCGTTCGTACGATCCGAGGATCGTGATGGTTGTGATGATGATGATGATGATGATGATGGGTTTATCCAAACCTAAACTGTGATCACGTAACATAGATCGAGATTCTGGATAAGGGATCATCGGAAAAAGATTTCTTCCGGTTGCGACAGTACACGCGTTAAAAAAAATTGTGTCAAATTGACATCACAAACCGACTTATGGCAAAAAGTGTTGTTTTTGCGATGCGTTAAGACGAAACTTACACTGTTAGAAAGATTTGTATAAAAATTAATATAAAGTATTGGAAGTTTTTTTGCGGATACGCGTATAATAAATTTAATATACTAATAATAATTAATATAGAAAAAAGAAATTGTAAAATTAATATACAGTATACTAAACACTTCATAAAAGTTTTGTTTGTAATATAATTATTGGAATTTTACAACATATCTGTATATTAAATGAAATTTAATATACCGTATCTGCAAAAGAATTACCAATACATATATTAATTTTCAAAATATTTTTAATAGTGTACACTGTACAAAAGAATGTAATGTATAAGCACTGGAAGTTTTTATTCATATACTGGGACATTAAATTTAATATACAAGTGTGATGTAAAATTAATATATGTTACAGCAAATACAATGATTTACTTTAATATTACAGTAAAAGTACTTGAATTTTAATTGAATAATTTGCTTTATTTTTACCGCAAAAAGTACATTTATTTTATACCATAATTGAACATTAAATTTAGATTACAAATTTATGAATAAAAACTTTCAGTCTTTCTTAACAGTGTAATTTTTCACTTTCAAAAATACAATTTATTTTGAGCCCAATAATTGCCTTTAGTTGAAAAAACTTGGTATCAAATCGATCTCCAAAATTCTTTGCATTTTTCTAAGATTTTTCGTCTTAACGCGTCTCAAATATTGCACTTTGTAAGATATATCAATATATGATCACAATTTGAATTATTTTTACGCGAGTAATGACATTTTTTTTGGATTCAGAGTAGAGTCATTTCACTGTTTCGTAAATAATTGGTGTTTTTATTGAAATTAAAACATAAATATTTTTTCCACAAATATTAATTGAAAAATTTAAGTAGTGGTGACAAATTATGGGGCTGGAAGCGTTATTAAAAATTTTCTGGAGTTTGAACATAACAATGCACAAAATAAAAACGGGGTTTCCCACAAATCTATTCTGATAAAAATAATGAATATTTTTTAATTATTAGTTTTTGAGATTATAAGTATGTCTTTCGACCACAATCTAATTTTCTTATTCCCATAAAAATCCACACGAATTTTCGCGAAAAAAAAAAATTAATTCATATTTCACAGAGCTTTTCGTTAACTTCGATTAAACATTTATTTTTTCTGCAGCTACTAAAAAGTGTTTTAATATTTTTTATAAGAACTTGGATTATTATTCTGAATAATTATCGAGCGAATTACTTTGTACCATAAAGAAATGGAAGTTTGCAAATTAGCTACTAAATTATCAGCAACATAAATAATAAAAATCTTGAGTTTGAACATAACAATGCACAAAATAAAAACGGGGTTTCCGACAAATCTATTCTGATAAAAATAATGAATATTTTTTAATTATTAGTTTTTGAGATTGTAAGTATGTCTTTCGACCACAATCTAATTTTCTTATTCCCATAAAAATCCACACGGATTTTCGCGAAAAAAAAATTAAATCATACTTCACAGAGTTTTCGTAAATTTCGATTAAACATTAATTTTTTCTGCAGCTACTAAAAAGTATTTAAATTTTTTTATAAGAACTTAGATTATTATTCTGAATAATTATCGAGCGAATTACTTTGTACCATAAAGAAATGGAAGTTTGCAAATTAGCTACTAAATTATCAGCAACATAAATAATAAAAATCTTGAGTTTGAACATAACAATGCACAAAATAAAAACGGGGTTTCCGACAAATCTATTCTGATAAAAATAATGAATATTTTTTAATTATTAGTTTTTGAGATTGTAAGTATGTCTTTCGACCACAATTTCATTTTCTTATTCCTATAAAAATCCACACGAATTTTCGCGAAAAAAAAATTAATTCATGTTTTACAGAGTTTTTCGTGAATTTCGATTAAACATTTATTTTTTCTGCAGTTACTAAAAAGTATTAAAATTTTTTTATAAGAACTTGGATTATTATTCTGAATAATTATCGAGCGAATTACTTTGTATCATAAAGAAGTGGAAGTTTGCAAATTAGCTACTAAGTTATCGGCAACATATGTAATAAAAATCTTGACATTCAGAATTTTTTAAAATTCTTACCGGTGAACCATCTGTTGTTGCTTCCTCATCTTATATCGAGTTCTGACTATCGCAGCATCATCGCTTGATCGCTTTCGCGTGGGTTATATCACTACTGGATCTTGATCGTGCTCGAGTGCTTCTATTTATAGCATCCGACCACCTGCAGCTTCTGTTGAACGAATACCTGGATAGTGTTGTGCCTAGAACATATTAATATACCGATCTTTCCATGTACTACCGATAACATCACTCTCATATGCATTTTTTTTACATAATCGCACTACACTTCACGCACCTAATTGCTAAATGAAACCTCTTCATCTTGTATTTTTACAGAAATCCAAGGACCTGCCCGATGTTTTCTGCCATTACTCGATACTCGGTGGGCACGTCCCGACCGTGAAGACGATTGATCATAAGGAGATTTGAACACGGTGAGAAATCGATTGATTTAGTGATCGATTGTTAAAATGATTTTTTTAAATTTTATTCTCAATTATTCTAAGTTTCTAAACATTTTTTCGAACAAATGAGTGGATGTACTTTAATCTATGGATAAGCAAAGAATTTAACCATAAAAATTGGGAATTAAAAAAAAAACACAAAAATCGGTTATTTCATTTTTTTCTTTGATATGATCGATTTTTAAACCGAAGTTTTTATTTTTATTTTCAATTATTCTAAGTCTCTAAAAAATTTTCCGAATAAATGAGTGATTGTAATTTAATCTATAGATAAGCTAAGAATTTAACCACAAAAATTGGGAATTAAAAAAAAAAGACAAAAATCGGTTATTTCTTTTTTTTCTTTGATATGATCGATTTTTAAACCGAAGTTTTTATTTTTATTTTCAATTATTCTAAGTCTCTAAAAAAATTTCCGAATAAATGAGTGAGTGTAATTTAATCTATCGATAAGCAAAGAATTTAACCACAAAAATTGGGAATTAAAAAAAAAGACAAAAATCGGTTATTTCTTTTTTTTCTTTGATATGATCGATTTTTAAACCGAAGTTTTTATTTTTATTTTCAATTATTCTAAGTCTCTAAAAAATTTTCCGAATAAAAGAGTGAGTGTAATTTAATCTATCGATAAGCAAAGAATTTAACCACAAAAATTGGGAATTAAAAAAAAAGACAAAAATCGGTTTTTTCTTTTTTTTCTTTGGTATGATCGATTTTTAAACCGAAGTTTTTATTTTTATTTTCAATTATTCTAAGTCTCTAAAAAATTTTCCGAAAAAAGAGTGAGTGTAATTTAATCTATCGATAAGCAAAGAATTTAACCACAAAAATTGGGAATTAAAAAAAAAGACAAAAATCGGTTATTTCTTTTTTTTCTTTGATATGATCGATTTTTAAACCGAAGTTTTTATTTTTATTTTCAATTATTCTAAGTCTCTAAAAAATTTTCCGAAAAAAGAGTGAGTGTAGTTTAATCTATCGATAAGCAAAGAATTTAACCACAAAAATTGGGAATTAAAAAAAACGACAAAAATCGGTTATTTCTTTTTTTTCTTTGATATGATCGATTTTTAAACCGAAGTTTTTATTTTTATTTTCAATTATTCTAAGTTTCTAAAAAAATTTCCGAATAAATGAGTGAGTGTAATTTAATCTATAGATAAGCAAAGAATTTAACCACAAAAATTGGGAATTAAAAAAAAGACAAAAATCGGTTATTTCTTTTTTTCTTTGGTATGACCGATTTTTAAACCGATGTTTTTATTTTTATTTTCAATTATTCTAAGTCTGTAAAATTTTTTTTAAATAAATGAGTGGATCTAATTTAATCTATAGATAAGTAAAGAATTTAACCACAAAAATTGGGAATTAAAAAAAAAGACAAAAATCGGTTATTTCTTTTTTTTCTTTGATATGATCGATTTTTAAACCGAAGTTTTTATTTTTATTTTCAATTATTCTAAGTCTCTAAAAAATTTTCCGAAAAAAGAGTGAGTGTAGTTTAATCTATCGATAAGCAAAGAATTTAACCACAAAAATTGGGAATTAAAAAAAACGACAAAAATCGGTTATTTCTTTTTTTTCTTTGATATGATCGATTTTTAAACCGAAGTTTTTATTTTTATTTTCAATTATTCTAAGTTTCTAAAAAAATTTCCGAATAAATGAGTGAGTGTAATTTAATCTATAGATAAGCAAAGAATTTAACCACAAAAATTGGGAATTAAAAAAAAGACAAAAATCGGTTATTTCTTTTTTTCTTTGGTATGACCGATTTTTAAACCGATGTTTTTATTTTTATTTTCAATTATTCTAAGTCTGTAAAATTTTTTTTAAATAAATGAGTGGATCTAATTTAATCTATAGATAAGTAAAGAATTGAACAAAAAAAAGAACAATACGTCTATTTTTTTTTCTTTAGTATGATTGAAAAATCTTTGACTCAGTTTTTACGACAATGAATATTACAAAAGACACGGAAACGATGTATTCCATATCTCAAGCGATAAACTGCCTACATATAGATAACCGAGTGGGCACCGTGATGGTAAAACGTTCGAAGGAAGAAACTTCCGCAACAAATACGACCGATTAGCGAATGCCCGCGAAATCTGCTGTTTGTCATGTGACATAATCTAATCGAATAAATATCGCGTGCTGGAAAGTAAACTAACGAAACGGAATGTAGCGATTTACCCGAAGTCCATTCAAGCATTAAAGACGAAAGATTTTCTGTATATTTTCTTTTCAGTCAACTCATAAATATGATTAAAAATGCATCATTTCCGGAATTCGCAGACATTTTACACTTAATGGAGCACATAACGATAAAAATCGGTAATATTAACGTACATTCCACTAATAACCAAAATTATAGTAACAGTTTATAAATCAGTCAATATCTTTTATTCACAGCCTGAAAAAAAAAAATCTATTTCATGCCTTTACAAAATCTCACCGAGTTTTCGCCTCGAAAAATTCTAAAACTGGTTTATGCCAAACGTATATGACCTAATCAGTTTTATTGGCCGATAATTTTTTTCTAGTCCTCGAATAATATATTTTCAATTACGTTTATCGGTTGACTAGTAAAAAAAGACCTGGAAAATGTTAGGTTTCCGGTTGAGAGATCCCCTTAAATGGCTCTGAATACTTGGTCTAACTATCGACAATATCTTTACAAGATCATCCGCCCATTTACGTCGTGTAGTCTGTTCGTATCAGCAGTCCCTTCTACACGGCTAATATCTTCGATTCCACATGTGCAAGTACGCATACCTGTTCCCCATCGATACGTAGTGCTCACCAACGGGCAAAGCTCTCACGCTCTCGACACACGTACGCAGCAGTAACACGCCGCATATATTCAACATATCCAAGTGCATAAAGCAGGTAGAGTGCCGTGTAGAGACGAGCACGCTCTCTATGCACCCTGTTCGATCGTTCGAGAGTTCGCCCGTCTTTTACAGTACTATAGTTCCGTTCCTACAAGACACAGGTATTTATTCCACGGTGTGAGAGTGTGGAAACTGGCAGACGCACGTTGCACGTACAGGTCGAATATAGAGTGGAGTGTCGTCGTTTCAAGGAGAAACACCAACAACGACAGATATATAAACTCACACACACACTCATACTCACACATTCACACATATTCACACATTCACACATTCACACATTCACACATTCACACATTCACACATATTCACACATTCACACATTCACACATTCACACATTCACACATTCACACATTCACACTCACACACTCACATACTCACACACTCACACACTCACACACTCACACAACTCACACAACTCACACAACTCATACAACTCACACAACTCACACAATTCACACAACTCACACAAATCACACAACTTACACAACTCACACATTCACACACTCACACAGCTTACACACTCACATAACTCACATAACTCACATCCTCATACACTCACACAACTCACACAACTCACACACTCACACAGCTTACACAATTCACACACTCACATAACTCACATAACTCACACAACTCACAGACTCAGACACTCACACAACTCACACAACTCACACATTCAGACACTCACACAACTCACACAACTCACACAACTCACACAGCTTACATAACTCACACAACTCACACAACTCACACACTCACACACTTACTCACTTACACACTCACACACACGCAATTCACACACTCACATAACTCACATATTCATACACTCACACCATTCACACAACTCACACAACTCACACAACTCACACAACTCACACAACTTACACAACTCACACAACTCACACAACTCACACAACTCACACAACTCACACAACTCACACAACTCACACAACTCACACAACTCACACAACTTACACAACTTACACAACTCACACAACTCACACAACTCACATAACTCACACACTTACACACTTACACACTTACACACTTACACACTTACACACTTACACACTTACACACTCACACACTTACACACTTACACACTTACACACTTACACACTTACACACTTACACACTTACACACTCACGCACTTACACAGCTTACGCAACTCACACTCACATAACTTACACACTCACACAATTCACACACTCACATAACTCACACAACTCACACACACACACTCACACACTCACACAACTCACACAACTCACATACTCACATACTCACATAACTCACACAACTCACATACTCACTCAGACATATATAAAGCTCCCCGCGTATATATCGTATAATGCAGCCATTGATAGCCGTCCTCTCTTTCACGCACGCGATCTGTTGCAGTCGCTGCAACCCGTGTCCGGTGACAGCGTCCAGTGTCCAGTCTCTCTCTACTCTCTCTCCCTCCCGGTGAGTGTCCATAAGATTTATTTTCCCATGGCTATGTACGGGGTGGCTCAGCGTGAAAAGTGGTCGGTCGTTCGGTCCCTCACGCGGCATTGATATTCCTTCGCTATACCTATCTCGCTACACACCGACTCTGTGTATCCTTATACCAGAAAGACGTACCAATAGAAGGAGATACCAACATCTTTTGCTTCACGGAGACAAGACTCTATCGAGAGAAAGAGAGAGACTATCTGCCTTCCAGAGATTCGCCCGCTGTGTGTCTCACCGTATTTCCTGTCGTCTCCTCGTGCTGTGCTTCTGCACCACTTCGTTTCTTCGTCCTCGTCGTTGTCGTCTTCGTTTCGTTTCGCGGACGATCCTCCACCTGGAAATAATTGCGAGCAACACACGAGCGAAATTCTCAAGTGCACTCACTCTACCGACGCGTATACTCGCGTTATATAGTAGTATATCGTATTCTCTTCGATTCTCGTGCCTACATACCACGAACCTGAGGGCAAACTGATCGTCGTGAGAGAAGCTGACTTAACGGGTGTCCGACGTTTGTGCGTCTTGTTTTGATGACTGGAAAAAATAGGCGAGGACAAAAATAAAGCTGTGGAAACGGATTTTTTTTGTAACACCCAATACTTTTTTATATTACGAATAATATGATCGAGTCGTTTCTATTTTAAGGATTTTCTTGTTGCTGTTTCTTTGTTTTTTCTTTTTTGTTGGTAAATTTTGCTCCGGGCTACGTAAGCGCCGTTCCTTTTTTTTTTTGTGTTGTGAATACACAAAAGATTCGTAAGTGTTCCTTGAGTCACGTTGAAAGCTAACAACGATGCGAATCTAATCAAATACAATACTGAAGTTGCAAGTAACTATATCGATGTTCTACGTCCTGTCTATATGTACATAAGGTTAGCTCGTATCGCATATCCGCGAAGGCACAGATAAAGGATTGCGTTGTCGAGACGTCTATCGTATACTAGAAATAGAGGGAGAGGAAAAAAGATAAGAGGTCTCGACTCGATCACATCGCTATACTCATGAGTTATATCATTTTGTTACAATGATCAACTGTATACATTACAAAGTCTGCATAGACGTTCGATGGGATATCGTGATTGATTATAGTCGAGTTTCTCACGACAAGAAAATCATCTCATTGAATTCCTCAAAAATTAATCAGCATTGCTGTAACGTTCTCACGATCATAAGACGACTATGGTGGAATAAAGTGACTCATGGTATGAATTTACTTCGAAATAATTGCGAGCATTGAAATTGTACAAATATTTTCTAGTTTATATAATTTAATTTTGACGTTGCAAATTGCGAAGTCGACTGTTGGAAAATAAAAATGATTAGCAACAGAATTCTTTTTAAAATTTGTCAAATTTATTAAAAATGAGAAAAACGAATTCTTTAGAAAGTGTATTATAATTTTTTTATATCTACTTTATGATTTGCCAGAAACCTTATTTCGTCTATTTAAGGGCTTAAAGAATTTTTATGAAAATCTAAACAAATCATAATAAATCTTCCTTTCGATGAGCTCTTTCGAAGGAAAAAAAAATTTTGAAAATCGTTCCACCCAAAAAGAAGTTATGACCAGTTAAAAATTCCGAATTTTGGTAAGCCTGACGAGGGTAGCCAAATTAAAAAAAATAAATTTCGTCTTTTGCGAAATTTAAAAAGGCTATTTGATCGGAAATTTCCCGCTGATTACGAAAATGTTAATATTTTTGTCCGCAAATGAATAAATTCAAGTGAAAATCGGGAAAAACTGATTTTTTCAGCTTTTTACGCAGTCTCTGTGCCATCTTACCCCAAAGTCGTGACAGATATCCTCGCACGCATTGTCCGAACGTTAGGAATTTGATATCGTTCGGCACCAGAGGCGGCACGCTGCGTGTCTGACTGTTGGAAAATAAAAATGATTAGCAACTGAATTCTTTTTAAAATTTGTCAAATTTATTAAAAATGAGAAAAACGAATTCTTTAGAAAGTGTATTATAATTTTGTTTTTATATCTACTTTATGATTTGCCAGAAACGATTATTTCGTCTATTTAAGGGCTTAAAGAATTTTTATGAAAATCTAAATAAATCATAATAAATCTTCCTTTCGACGAGCTCTGTCGAAGGAAAAAAAAATTTTGAAAATCGTTCCACCCAAAAAAAAGTTATGACCAGTTAAAAATTCCGAATTTTGGTAAGCCTGACGAGGGTAGCCAAATTAAAAAAAATAAATTTCGTCTTTTGTGAAATTTAAAAAGCCTATTTGATCGGAAATTTCCCGCTGATTACGAAAATGTTAATATTTTTGTCCGCAAATGAATAAATTCAAGTAAAAATCGGGAAAAACTGATTTTTTCAGCTTTTTACGCAGTCTCTGTGCCATCTTACCCCAAAGTCGTGACAGATATCCTCGCACGCATTGTCCGAACGTTAGGAATTTGATATCGTTCGGCACCAGAGGCGGCACGCTGCATGTCTGACTGTTGGAAAATAAAAATGATTAGCAACAGAATTCTTTTTAAAATTTGTCAAATTTATTAAAAATGAGAAAAATGAATTCTTTAGAAAGTGTATTATAATTTTGTTTTTATATCTACTTTATGATTGGCCAGAAACCTTATTTCGTCTATTTAAGGGCTTAAAGAATTTTTATGAAAATCTTAATAAATCATAATAAATATTCCTTTCGACGAGCTCTGTCGAAGGAAAAAAAAATTTTGAAAATCGTTCCACCCAAAAAGAAGTTATGACTAGTTAAAAATTCCGAACTTTGGTAAGCCTGACGAGGGTAGCCAAATTAAAAAAAATAAATTTCGTCTTTTGAGAAATTTAAAAAGCCTATTTGATCGGAAATTTCCCGCTGATTACGAAAATGTTAATATTTTTGTCCGCAAATGAATAAATTCAAGTGAAAATCGGGGAAAACTGTTTTTTTCAGCTTTTCACGCAGTCTCTGTGCCATCTTACCCCAAAGTCGTGACACATATCCTCGCACGCATTGTCCGAACGTTAGGAATTTGATATCGTTCGGCACCAGAGGCGGCATGCTGCATGTCTGGCTCCCATGGCTTATTCGTATACGCAGATCGACAATCCGACGGTCTCGAAATATAAATAGTATATGTCGGGAGTGCTTTGTTGTATCTAAGTTATACAAACGCGTGACAGAGTGCAAGCAGAGGTCTCGTTATATACCGCGTGCCGTTATTACAGACATTCACAGTGAGAGAAAGTGCATAGATACACGTTTTAGATTCGAGCGAGAGAACGGATGCATCGAGGCGCAGTCGACAAAGTCATCTTTGTAACAGAATCGAAAAAGAAATATACGGAACAGCGAGATCCTTTATCAAAGGACACGATGTCAAGAGAAAAGTTGCGGTATAATGAAACGAAGCGAGATTCGTTCGCTCACGCGAATGTATAAAGTTAGAAATGCAAGTGAAGCAACAAATACATATATATATATATATATATATATATGCTTTGGTATGTCGTACAGAAAGGAATAGAGTGATAGAGGTGAAAATCCCGAAGAAGAAATGCTCTTTTGTCGGCGAACCTACCATTATACGACATCCGGCCACAGCGAAAGCTCTTCTATCTCGCTTTTACCTTTTTCTCTTGAGTCTCTCAGCGAAAAGACGAAGAGAATCACTGCCGCGTTTGTCGTAGTCGTCGTAGTCATCGTTAAAGCGAAACTACACTCAGTGATGTTGCTGATGCTTGTCGAGCTGCTGCAAATGGTATTTACAAAAAATATAAAAATATCATAATGTATATATGTATATATATATCTATATATACTAAGTATGATATGACTATGAAAATATTTCTGGTCACCGCCACGGGTCGTTGCTACCGTTGTTCTCGCTAAAAATATTAAAATATCTCTCTCCCTGGCGGCGAACGAAAATTCTTTATGGGATTTATGTCATATCACTGTCTTCGACAATCCCGGGCACTCCCGAATTAACTCGAAGGCAAAAAAAAAAAAAATGAAAAATAAAAAACTTGTTGTGTACGAAACGAAGAGGATAAATATGATGGAACATATGTTTGACTTTTCTATGCGTGAATGATACTCCGTCAACACGTGCTATCGTTTATGCTGGTTAATTAGTTGGTGATGTAGATATAATATCGTGCAGTCAATGATCGTAATGGTGTTATAGATTAAATTCATATTTACCTTCGTGTTACATATTTTATTCGACATTAAAATTGTCTTATCAAATGTCTTTCCTATCACATTACACGTATTTCATAATTTCACATGATTATTTAATAAAAATTGATTTAGCAGTTTTTGATAACAATAATAAAAGCAATTATTATCATTTTTTGATAAAGTAAATTCTCACTAAATTGGGGATTAAACATTGACACATTTTATTTAAATACATTTTGAAAAAAAATAAAGTGATAACACGAACTTCTATTAAATATTTTATTTTACATCAAAATTGATCCTTTATTAATAACACCAAAATAGAAGCAATTGCAGTATGTTTTTATAATAATTATAAACACTTATTGCTACATAAGCGGCAGGTGTTTCAAAAAATCTGAAAACTGTTTTTCTGTGTAGAGTTAATAATCGAGTGATGAATGTATGAAGCGTCAGTATGAGACAGAAAAGAGACAAGATTTGGAAATTCAGACTGCATGAGCGGCTTACACAGCCCACATTTTCCTTCGTATTAAAACACGGGTTCCCGACGGTCGTGGGTGTGACTCAAAGAGAAATAATGTCTCTCTGATTACTCGCAATAATTCACAAATTATTTAATTGAATTTGTTATAACCGTTTTTGATAACAGTAATAAAAGCAATTATTATAATTTTTTTAATAAATGGTGGATTAAACATCGAAATATTTTATTTAAATACATTTTGAAAAAATATTAATTAATCGTTTCCTAACAATTTAATTATAAAAAATTGATATATCCCTTTTTTAATAACACCAAAATAGAAACAATTGCAATTATAAACACTTATTGCTATATAAGCGGCAGGTGTTTAAAAAAAAATCTGAAAACTGTTTTTCTGCGTAGAGTTAATATTCGAGCGATGAATGTATGAAGCGTCAGTACGAGACGGAAAAGAGACAAGATTTGAAAATTCAGACTGCATGAGCGGCTTACACAGCCCACATTTTCCTTTGTATTAAAACACGGGTTCACGACGGTCGTGGGTGTGACTCAAAGAGAAATAATGTCTCTCTGATTACTCGCCTCTACTATTCAAACACAAAAATTGAAATTGTTGTACTATTGAAATGTAAAAATTGATATTTTGTACTATTAAAATATAAAAATTGACATTTTGTATTATTGAAATACAAAAATTGAATTTACTACTATTAGAATAGAAGAATTGAAATTTCGTACTATTGAAATAGAAAAAAAGTAAAAGTGCTAACACATATAAAAAAAAATTAATTAATCGTTTCCTAACAATTTAATTATAAAAAATTGATACATCCCTTTTTTAATAACACCAAAATAGAAGCAATTGCAATTATAAACACTTATTGCTATATAAGCGGCAGGTGTTTAAAAAAAAAAAATCTGAAAACTGTTTTTCTGCGTAGAGTTAATATTCGAGTGATGAATGTATGAAGCGTCAGTACGAGACAGAAAAGAGACAAGATTTGGAAATTCAGACTGCATGAGCTCCTTACACAGCCCATATTTTCCTTCGTATTAAAACACGGTTTCCCGACGGTTGTGGGTGTGACTCAAAGAGAAATAATGTCTCTCTGATTACTCGCCTCTACTATTGAAATAGAAAAATTGATATTTTATACTATTAAAATATAAAAATTGATATTTTGTACTATTAAAATAGAAGAATTAAAATTTTGTACTATTGAAATAGAAAAAAAGTAAAAGTGCTAACACATATAAAAAAATATTAATTAATCGTTTCCTAACAATTGAATTATAGAAAATTGATATATCCCTTTTTTAATAACACCAAAATAGAAGCAATTGCAATTATAAACACTTATTGCTATATAAGCGGCAGGTGTTTAAAAAAAATCTGAAAACTGTTTTTCTGCGTAGAGTTAATATTCGAGCGATGAATGTATGAAGCGTCATTACGAGACAGAAAAGAGACAAGATTTGGAAATTCAGACTGCATGAGCTGCTTACACAGCCCATATTTTCCTTCGTATTAAAACACGGTTTCCCGACGGTTGTGGGTGTGACTCGAAGAGAAATATTGTCTCTCTGATTACTCGTCTCTACTATTCAAACACAAAAATTGAAATTGTTGTACTATTGAAATATAAAAATTGATATTTTGTACTATTAAAATATAAAAATTGACATTTTGTATTATTGAAATACAAAAATTGAATTTACTACTATTAAAATAGAAGAATAAAAATTTTGTACTATTGAAATAGAAAAAAAGTAAAAGTGCTAACACATATAAAAAAATATTAATTAATCGTTTCCTAACAATTTAATTATAAAAAATTGATATATCCCTTTTTTAATAACACCAAAAATAGAAGCAATTGCAATTATAAACACTTATTGCTATATAAGCGGCAGGTGTTTAAAAAAAAAATCTGAAAACTGTTTTTCTGCGTAGAGTTAATATTCGAGTGATGAATGTATGAAGCGTCAGTACGAGACAGAAAAGAGACAAGATTTGGAAATTCAGACTGCATCAGCGGCTTACACAGCCCACATTTTCCTTCGTATTAAAACACGGGTTCACGACGGTCGTGGGCCAGACTCAAAGAGAAATATTGTCTCCCTGATTACTCGCCTCTACTATTCAAACACAAAAATTGAAATTATTGTACTATTGAAATATAAAAATTGATATTTTGTACTATTAAAATATAAAAATTGATATTTTGTACTATTAAAATATAAAAATTGACATTTTGTATTATTGAAATACAAAAATTGAATTTACTACTATTAAAATAGAAGAATAAAAATTTTGTACTATTGAAATAGAAAAAAAGTAAAAGTGCTAACACATATAAAAAAATATTAATTAATCGTTTCCTAACAATTGAATTATAGAAAATTGATATATCCCTTTTTTAATAACACCAAAATAGAAGCAATTGCAATTATAAACACTTATTGCTATATAAGCGGCAGGTGTTTAAAAAAAATCTGAAAACTGTTTTTCTGCGTAGAGTTAATATTCGAGTGATGAATGTATGAAGCGTCAGTACGAGACAGAAAAGAGACAAGATTTGGAAATTCAGACTGCATCAGCGGCTTACACAGCCCACATTTTCCTTCGTATTAAAACACGGGTTCCCGACGGTCGTGGGCCTGACTCAAAGAGAAATAATGTCTCTCTGATTACTCGCCTCAGTGGAGCTCACTACCCTCTCTCACCAGCCGTTCACAAGCCTCCACCCCCTGTTTTGCCATCGTGCTTGGCAGCTTCAGTTCTACCTCCACCAGCACCGTCACCACCATTTGTCCCGCTGAATCCAGTGTACGACAAACGTAGTATGTCCTTCCCCTTTCGCGGACCCGTGAATCTTCTTCTCTCCCTCTTTCTCTCTCTCGCTTCCGTCGAACACGGGGATTAAAATGATGTTTGCGTGAAAGCCAAATGCTTCACAAAGTTTATCCTCTGAAGTGCGGGAACGAGCGAGCGAACGAACGCGCATCGTGCTCGTGTATTAGTCTTCCTTTTATCTCTTATCTTGAGCGAGCAAGCGCTCTCTTCGCGTCTCTGACTGGGATGGCCTGCCGGTGCCTGCGGCTTGTTTGTATTCCTAATTTCGCAGTCGAACGTGCAAGAGAGATACTTATTTCTATAAGAGCGCACATTTCCTTTCTCATTTTCGTGGCTCTCGTTATATCTTAAACAGCTTATCATTTCTCTCATTTCCATGTCTATTATACAAAACCTACATATTTATTCCATTTGGAATTTTCTCAATATGTGTTATTGACTAAATTCTCTACAATAGTACAAAAATCGAAATTTTGTACTATTGAAATACAAAAATTGAAATTTTGTACTATTGAAATATAAAAATTAACATTTTGTATTATTGAAATACGAAAATTGAAATTTTGTACTATTGAAATATAAAAATTGAAATTTCGTACTATTGAAATATAAAAATTGAAATTTTGTACGATTGAAATACGAAAATTGAAATTTTGTACAATTGAAATACGAAAATTGACATTTTGTACTATTGAAATACAAAAATTGACATTTTGTACTATTGAAATATAAAAATTGAAATTTCGTACTATTGAAATACAAAAATTGATATTTTGTACTATTGAAATACAAAAATTGACATTTTGTACTATTGAAATATAAAAATTGATATTTTGTACTATTGAAATACGAAAATTGAAATTTTTGTTCTATTAAAATATAAAAATTGAAATTTTTGTACTATTGAAATATAAAAATTGACATTTTGTACTATTGAAATATCCAAATTGAAATTTCGGACATTTGAAATATAAAAATTGACATTTTGTACTATTGAAATATAAAAATTGATATTTTTGTACTATTGAAATACAAAAACTGAAATTTTTTTATTTCTTGGACTTTTGTAAATAATACAAAAATGGAATTTATTGAATTATTGATAAAAAGTTTCTGTCTACAAATATCTACAAAATCTTTTAGGTAATTTATCAGAAAAATGTTGATCAACACCTATTTAAAAAAAGTACATTTTTTAAAAACCATTAATTAGACATTTTCTTTTTTTAACCTAGAAACTTCAGAATAAAAATTTCCACAAATGCCTGTCAAATTCCCTTCGACATTTCGTAAAACAAGTTAGAAAATAATTGAATCTCACGATTAAACTCGAAATCATAATCTTATTTATACGAGTGGAGTAGAAAAAAAATGAAACAGATAAGAATAGCGAATAGGTACAAAGCGTTATGTAAGAGTCTGAGTCTGAGAGCTCGTCGACAGGTTGCTAACTCGTCGCGAAATACGAGGTGTCGAGGCAGGTGTGAAAAATGAAGTCCTCGGGTCCTCGTGCTTTGCGTCGCGTCTCGCCAGCACAAGCAGTGGCGGCTGTTGCAGCATTCTCCTTTTGGTCCTACGCACGTGGGCGTTTTGCTTGCTGTCGAGAGCTGAAAAGGCGCGAGAACAAACCGCGCATACTGCCTTAAAAGAAAAAGTAAGCTACAAGCAGAAAGAATACACCAGCACATACATATCACAATTACAACCACCAATTACATTAAAATTTACTTTATTTGCTTATTTGTTCCATAAATAATTTGTGATATCAATAATATTTTGAGACTCTCCTACGATTTCAGTAACAAAATGCAACAAATAAATAGTAATAGTAATGCAATAGAATAAGAATTAAAAATTTACTTTTTCGATATAATGAATAATATTAATCGATAATTGATAAATTAATGGCCCATTGACATTAAAATTTACTTTATTTGCTTATTTGTTCCACAAATAATTTGTGATATCAATAATATTTTGAGACTCTCCTACGATTTCAGTAACAAAATGCAACAAATAAATAGTAATAGTAATGCAATAAAATAAAAATTAAAAATTAACTTTTTCGATAAAATAAATAATATTAATCGATAATTGGTAAATTAATGGCACATTGACATTAAAATTTACTTTATTTGCTTATTTGTTCTACAAATAATTTGTGATATCAATAATATTTGAGACTCTCCTACGATTTCAGTAACAAAATGCAACAAATAAATAGTAATAGTAATGCAATATAATAAAAATAAAAAATTGATTTTTTCGATAAAGTGAATAATATTAATAGATGATTGGTAAATTAATGGCCCATTGACATTAAAATTTACTTTATTTGCTTATTTGTTCCACAAATAATTTGTGATATCAATAATATTTTGAGACTCTCCTACGATTTCAGTAACAAAATGCAACAAATAAATAGTAATAGTAATGCAAAAGAATAAAAATTAAAAATTAACTTTTTCGATAAAATAAATAATATTAATCGATAATTGGTAAATTAATGGCACATTGACATTAAAATTTACTTTATTTGCTTATTTGTTCCACAAATAATTTGTGATATCAATAATATTTTGAGACTCTCCTACGATTTCAGTAACAAAATGCAACAAATAAATAGTAATAGTAATGCAATAGAATAAAAATTAAAAATTGACTTTTTCGATAAAGTGAATAATATTAATAGATAATTGGTAAATTAATGGCCCATTGACATTAAAATTTACCTTATTTGTTTATTTGTTCCACAAATAATTTGTGATATCAATAATATTTTGAGACTCTCCTACGATTTCAGTAACAAAATGCAACAAATAAATAGTAATAGTAATGCAATAGAATAAAAATTAAAAATTAACTTTTTCGATAAAATGAATAATATTAATAGATAATTGGTAAATTAATGGCACATTGACATTAAAATTTACTTTAATTGCTTATTTGTTCCACAAATAATTTGTGATATCAATAATATTTTGAGACTCTCCTACGATTTCAGTAACAAAATGCAACAAATAAATAGTAATAGTAATGCAATAGAATAAAAATTAAAAATTAACTTTTTCGATAAAATTAATCATACTAATATATAATTGGTAAATTAATGGCCCATTGACATTAAAATTTACCTTATTTGTTTATTTGTTCCACAAATAATTTGTGATATCAATAATATTTTGAGACTCTCCTACGATTTCAGTAACAAAATGCAACAAATAAATAGTAATAGTAATGCAATAGAATAAAAATTAAAAATTAACTTTTTCGATAAAATGAATAATATTAATAGATAACTGGTAAATTAATGGCACATTGACATTAAAATTTACTTTATTTGCTTATTTGTTCTACAAATAATTTGTGATATCAATAATATTTGAGACTCTCCTACGATTTCAGTAACAAAATGCAACAAATAAATAGTAATAGTAATGCAATAGAATAAAAATTAAAAATTAACTTTTTCGATAAAATTAATCATACTAATATATAATTGGTAAATTAATGGCCCATTGACATTAAAATTTACTTTATTTGCTTATTTGTTCCACAAATAATTTGTGATATCAATAATATTTTGAGACTCTCCTACGATTTCAGTAACAAAATGCAACAAATAAATAGTAATAGTAATGCAATAAAATAAAAATTAAAAATTAACTTATTCGATAAAATAAATAATATTAATCGATAATTGGTAAATTAATGGCACATTGACATTAAAATTTACTTTATTTGCTTATTTGTTCTACAAATAATTTGTGATATCAATAATATTTGAGACTCTCCTACGATTTCAGTAACAAAATGCAACAAATAAATAGTAATAGTAATGCAATAGAATAAAAATTAAAAATTAACTTTTTCGATAAAATTAATCATACTAATATATAATTGGTAAATTAATGGCCCATTGACATTAAAATTTACCTTATTTGTTTATTTGTTCCACAAATAATTTGTGATATCAATAATATTTTGAGACTCTCCTACGATTTCAGTAACAAAATGCAACAAGTAAATAGTAATAGTAATGCAATAGAATAAAAATTAAAAATTAACTTTTTCGATAAAATAAATAATATTAATAGATAATTGCTAAATTAATGGCCCATTAACGTTTCTCATTACGTAGATTTTCGTGTAATTACAAAATAATTTTTGTAATTGTAATTAAATTTATTTCCACGTGTAATAAAATATCTATATATTTTTCACTAAAATAGTAACATATTCTAAAAATATATACAAATAACAAATTATACATGATCCAAATAAACAAATACAGTAAATTCAGACGTAATGAATGATTACAACTTATCTATGTTTACGAAGAAAAAATATGTGAGAGAAACACAAGAAAGAGTGAGAAAGAGAGAGGGAGAAAAAAAAGCTTCTCCATTCGTCCATAATATATGGCGTCCGGGCGACATAAAAT
Source organism: Ephialtes manifestator (assembly GCA_963970395.1). NCBI lineage: Eukaryota > Metazoa > Arthropoda > Insecta > Hymenoptera > Ichneumonidae > Ephialtes > Ephialtes manifestator. The sequence goes on along the minus strand of OZ019976.1, from coordinate 29,627,472 downwards.
TCTCCAATTGCAAAATTGATGCGGCTTATGTTACGCTTCTGCGTGACGCTTTCGCCCTCGTGGGCCAACGTCGCAGCGTGGCTGATGGTTTCATATATATATATATATATATGTATATATATATATCTTACCTTGTCTACTATTCTCGTATCTCTTCGCTTATATATAAAATGTACAGATGCTCTTCTCCTCTTCCTTCTTATCAGTCTCGTACTTCTTCTCGTTTTACTGTAAAGCAACTCCTCATATTGTACAGGGAGACGTAATTCATTTTTTACCGGACTCGGCTCAATTATTTATAAATTGCTGCTCCCGAGGGTTCGCTCCTGGTCGGAATGGTTCACGAGGACTTATTTCTCTCTCTCTCTCTCTCTGTACTCACGATCCCATCGTCCACCGCATCGTCGTTTCTCCTTCGATAGAGTGTCCCAGGGTCGAATGGCATCTCGACGACACTCACACACTTTCCCCTTTTCTCTCCCCTCCCCTCCCCACTAGTTTCGCTACCCTCGATCCATGACCCATGACTATACTCTCCGGTACGGCACCTCCATGCACCCCCAACGACCTCCATCTCCATCTCACTCCTTCCTCAACAACTACCCTTGCGCAGTTGTCGTCGATAGGAAAAAAAAATAAAATAAAGAGTACTGAGGTCGATGGGGATGATGCACGTGTGCAGTATTCCATCCGCTCACGTATACGCATAAAAAATGAAATTTATCATAAGGAAATACTATTATTCAACATTATTTGGCGTTTGAATGATAACAAAACAAATTAAAAAAAGAAAATGAGAATAAATTGGAGTTTTTTTTCTTTATTTCATGAACATTTTTTTTTCGAAATTTTTATGTCAGTACACTCAGAATGGGCCAAAATGTTGAGAAAAGTGATTTAGAAAAAATGTCTGTATGTGTGTATGTTACACGATCAAAAAATGTAAACCTTTATAATTCGGGAATGCCTTGAGATATCAAGCTGAAATTTGGACCATAGATAGAGGGATCAAGCCTCATCGTTCATACAGATTTTTGTTAAAATCTACTTCATCGTTAAATTATTACGCGTTTTTTAATTTTTTGAAAAATGTCTGTTTACGCGATAACTCTTTCAATTTTCGAGATATTGATCTTAAAATTGGCATGAATGTGAGCTTTTTTACGCCGGTCATCGCTATTGAATTTGGTTAAGATCGGTTGAACCGTTAAAATTTTATGATGTTTTGAATTTTTCAAAAAATTGACATTATCGCTCTATTGTAACTTGTGCAAAACTTAAGATGGCGAGCTCAAATTTTGTATATAAATGAAACAATATTCAGCCATTATATATGTATAATTTAGTGACGAACGGTTAGAAATTTTTTATTTTATGGAATGGTGAATTATTTAAAAAAATATACATTATCACATTCACTTTCGGAAATGCTCTAATAATCACGAAATAACGTAATAACGAAATAGAAAAAGCGAATCCACAACATGTATATTTATCTAATTAAAACAAGGATGCAAAGTAGAACCTTGCATATTGCTTCCTCATTATTTTTCGCGTTTTACAAAGCTTCCTCTATGAGGAAGCCAAAAATTGAATAACGTACTTCCTCATAGAGGTAGCTTTGTAAAACGCGAAAAATAATAAGGAAGCAATGTGCAAGGTTCTACTTTGCATTCTTTTATGGAATATAATGTTTACTTACATTGTGAAGAAAATTAAATTATTTCAATTTTCTAGTCTTGATCAATTAAGTCATAATGCAAACTGGGAAAAATTCGTGGGGTAGCTATTTGAATATAGTGAGATTTACTATATGGATAGTTACGTGTACTATAATTTAGTTGCTGGTTACATTAATTATTGTTTCGGTAACAATAAAAACTAGTTGTTTTCATAGGGATTTATGTGTATAGTAGAATTAACCATACATTTTTCTGTGTGCAGCAAATTTTAGATGACAATGAAACAATTTTTATTTAGTTTTATTTTTATTTATTTCAGAACCTAAAGAGTTAGAATAAATTGGAGTTTTTTTGTAAATAGAATTAAATATAAAGTATAAAGAGTTAAGCAGGATTTTTTGCGGCCATATTTTGGATGGATTTCTAATGTATTTTCATGTAGTAGAAATTCAGTAAAAATAAAGCCGATTTTATCGGCCAGGTTTTCCGCAGTTTCTCTGTGCCCACGTGCAAATGCGATACAGTAGTGCATTAGGATAAGTGGCTGCGGACAATACTCTAGGGGGGTCTCGAGGAATGGAATGGGGAGTAAAGGGGGTGGAAATAGTAAAAGCCAATAGGCGTACTTGAGGAATACCCAATAAAAAAAATAAATATATGTATCGTGAAGAAAAAAAAGTTATTTCTATTTTCCATTTTTGCTCAATTCAGTCGTAATCCAGTTATTATGTAGCACATTTTAGATGGCAATGAAACAATTTTTTTTTAACTTTATTATATATATAGATTTTTTTTGAGTATTAGAAGAAAGTGGCATTTTTCTAAATAGAATAAAATATAAATATCGTGAAGAAATAAAATTAATTTCAATTTTCCAGTCTTGCTCAAATCAGTCATAATGCAGTCATAAAACAGCACATTTTAGACGACAATGAAACATTTTTTTGTTTTATGAGAATTAGAATAAAGTAGATTTTCTTTCTAAATAGAATAAAATATAAGTATCATGTAGAAATAAAATTGATTTTAATTTTCCATTCTTGCTCAATTCAGTCATAATACAGTTATTATATAGCCCTTTTTTTCTTAAGATTTAGAATAATGTAGAGTTTTTTTTTCTAAATAGAATAAAATATAAGTATCGTGACGAAAAAAAATGAATTTCAATTTTCCAGTCTTGCTCAATTCAGTCATAATACAATTATTATATAGTACATTTTTTTTCTTAAGATTTAGAATAAAGTAGAGTTTTTTTCTAAATAGAATAAAATATAAGTATCGTGATGAAAAAAAATGAATTTTAATTTTCCATTCTTACTCAATTCAGTCATAATGCAGTTATCATATAGCACATTTTTTTTCTTAAGATATAGAATAAAGTAGAGTTTTTTTTCTAAATAGAATAAAATATAAGTATCGTGATGAAAAAAAATGAATTTTAATTTTCCATTCTTGCTCAATTCAGTCATAATGCAGTTATTATGTAGCACTTTTTTTTTTAAGACTTAGAATAAAGTAGAGTATTTTTTCTGGATAAAATAAATTATAAGTTTCATGTGGAAAAAAAAAGAATTTGAATTTTTGATTTTTGCTCGATTTCCTCATAATGCGGTTATAGGTTTAAATTATATATGCGTAAAGGGTCGACTTATCTTGCGCAGTATGTATTCTTAGTGTTTACGACGTGCTACTGGTGCGCTTCTCGTGCTCGCACCTACTATACTAGCGGCGCACCGAGGCCAACAATCTGTGATCTTAATGACGCGCCCCGCTCTACATAAATTTGCATGAAATTGTAGGCTTTTCGTAAAACATACAATTTGAGGCATGCATGGTAATAGGGCCAGAGAAAACGCGTTGAGGCGAGGCACACTTAGCGGGTTTGTTTTACGCTGTGTCGTGAACGCCTTCTCGTTTTCCTGCTCGCGCTCCTATATGGTTTGAAAAGTCCACATATAGTAAACGGCGCATTCTAGTACCCTTCTATACTAAGAGTTGAGTAATGCAATTACACGCTTAGGCGATGTTAACTCGTATATTATACGACTGAACGATTTATCGTATAATATGTCAAAAGTCAAGAAACTACAAAAATATATAATTTCATGTAACGATGTAATTTCAGTTTTTTTCAACCACGGACAAAAAGCTAATATTATAGTTAAAGCAAATATATGACTATAATTCATGTGTTGCTGTTACTTAATTAATGACTTTTTTTAAATGCTGCAAAAAATCAAAGAGTATTGGTTGTGAATATTGTAGACTTTTGACTTTTGAATGAAATTTACACAAGTTGAATTTCAATCATTACCAAAGACTTTTGACAAATTTGTGTCTAAGATCAATATACGAAAATCAATAATTAAGTAGCAAAAGAAATTTTTTAAAATATCGCCATTAATAATAAGATACGATAAATAATTACGATTAATAATTTTTAATATTTTCTATATAAGAAAATGAAAATTAGTCAACATAATTTCTCATAAAAAGCCATAACAACTTAGCAAAAAAAAAAATAAACATCATCAATATTTTATGTTTTATCTTTTTTGTTTATCATAATCTGGTTCTTCCAAAAATTCTTATCTCATATCAAAACGTCCGAAGGGATTAATTGAGTCCTCTCGAAGCTATCATTGGGTTAGCCACACACACACACACAAATACACATATATTTCCTGCCACGCGACACGTCGCCGCAGTCAATTAGCAAATCGTGTCACGCGCGTGCAGCGTGAGAGTTACGAATCGCCAGGCAATGCTCGTGGTAGGTGGAAGAGGGTATAGTGAGTTTTAGCCAAGCAACTCGACCGACTCGTCCTCAACGTGAATCGGCTTTAATGGGGTAAAAAGTGGACACCCTCGTGTGTGTTTCAGGGGGTAACGCTGGGCGCCTTTGGTTCCCCATATATGTGTATATATATATATATATATATAAATCCTTTGCTTCTCCTTACATATATATATATGGATCATTCCATACCAAATGGGCCACCCAAATTCAGCATGGTCTCAAAAAGTGTCAATAATTTTTTTCAAAAGTTGTTTAGAGTATCACGAACATTCACAAATTATTTCAAAATTTTTGCATAGATGCTGAAATTCTGAAATAATATTTAAAAATTTTAGCATCTATGCTAAAATTCTGAAATAATTTGTATATTTGTACAAATATAAAAGTACATTCAAAATATTAAATTTTATCCAGGAACAAATTTTTTGTACAATCGGTAATTTTGAATATACAGAGAATTTAAAAAAATTAAATAAAACAAATTAATAAATAAAAAAATTTAATAACGATTTTTTTTTTTTTTTTTTTTAATTTCGCTGTATATTCAAAATTACCGATGGTACAAAAAAATAGTTCCTGTATAAAATTGAATATTTTTGAATGTAATTTTTAATAAAAAATGTTCCGTAGCTGGTCAAAAAAATGTCCGCCATTTTTTGACAAAATAAAGTAATCATATTTTTTTTCTTTGAGACAAGCTATTCCGATTTTTCTCAAAATTTCCGTGAATTACCATTATTATGCTGAGAAACTACAGAAAAATTGGCATGATGGTAAATGAATGGCCGACTTGGTATGGAATGACCCATATAATATTACAGTATATTCATCGGGTGTAGACTATGGACGTATATGATTATACATTAGGTTGTTGGAGCGCATCGTAAGTAGGCAGATACCGATCTATTCGCGTACACATACTGTATGTATAGTCTATTCCGCGTGTATTACAGAAGTCTTGTGTATACAGTACATCTTCGTATAGCAATAGAGAAAGAGAGATAGAACGAGAGGGGAAAGAGAGGGAGAGGGGAGGAAGGGCGTCGGGACGCCCGCCGCAAAGCAGCATCAGTTTGTTTGATGCTCAGATCGTCATGGCAAGGGCCACGCGCTTTGACTGCTCCCCAGAGAACAAAATCTCTCTGTTCCTTGCTCTGGCTCTGTCCCTTTTCCTGTATATGTATATGTATATCCCTTTGGCGCGTTTTCTACGTCCCTGCTCGACCTCGACGCCAGAACAACTCCCCCCCCCCCTCATAACCACCACCACCATATAACCCTCCGCCAATGGCCCACCCTCGGTGAATACGACGAGTCCCTCAAAACTCACACAACTTTGAATAGCTATGGAGACTCGCGATACAGCCTTGTTTTCAAATCGGCCAAAGCACCATAACTTTTTTAAAAGGGACACACCCAAATGCTGTTTAATTAGCTTCTTTGCTATTTTTCTTTTTCTTTTCGTTTTCAAACAGTTTGAAAAACGATTCTTTGGTTTGTTTTTTATTCCATCTTAGGCCTATGACTGATAAGTGAACATTTGAAAAATTGTTCACTTGTTAGTCTGGAGAAAGCCTATGGAAACTTGCGATACAGTCTTGTTTTCAAATCGGCCAAAGCATTATAACTTTTTTTAAAGAAACAACCCAAAATGTTGTTTAATCAGCTTCTTTGTTATTTTTCTTTTTTTTTTGTTTTCAAACAGTTTGAAAAACGATTCTTCGGTTTGTTTTTGCTTTCTTCTTAGGCCTATGACTGATAAGTGAACATTTGGAGAATTGTTCACTTTTGAACAAAGTGAACATTTGGAGAATTGTTCACTTTTGAACAAAGTGAACATTTGGAGAATTGTTCACTTTTGAACAAAGTGAACATTTGGAGAATTGTTCACTTTTGAACAAAGTGAACATTTGGAGAATTGTTCACTTTTGAACAGTGAACATTTGGAGAATTGTTCACTTTTGAACAGTGAACATTTGGAGAATTGTTCACTTTTGAACAGTGAACATTTGGAGAATTGTTCACTTTTGAACAAAATGAGCATTTGGAGAATTGTTCACTTTTAAACAAAGTGAACATTTGGAGAATTGTTCACTTTTGAACAAAGTGAGCATTTGGAGAATCGTTCACTTTTGAACAAAGTGAACATTTGGAGAATTGTTCACTTTTGAACAGTGAACATTTGGAGAATTGTTCACTTTTGAACAAAGTGAACATTTGGAGAATTGTTCACTTTTGAACAAAGTGAACATTTGGAGAATTGTTCACTTTTGAACAAAGTGAGCATTTGGAGAATTGTTCACTTTTGAATAAAGTGAGCATTTGGAGAATTGTTCACTTGTTAGTCTGGAGAAAGCCTATGCTGACTTGCGATACAGTCTTGTTTTCAAATCGGCCAATGCACGATAACTTAAAAAAAAAACCGAAATGCTGTCTTTGCTTTTTTTCGCTTTCAAACACTTTGACAAACGATTATTTGTTTTTGTTTTTTTTTCCTCTTAGGCCTATGACCAACCAGGGAACATTTGGAAAATTGTTCACTTGTTTGATCAAAGTACCATATTTTTATAAAAAGGAACACCCCCAAATGCTGTTCAATTAGCTTCTTGGATATTTTTCTTTTCCATACACTTTGACAAACGTTTCTTTATTTTTTTTTTAATTTGCTCTTAGGCCAATTACTAACAAGTGAATATTTGGACAAATGTTTGTATTTGTTTAACTCATGTTTGATTGACTTACAATGAGAGATATTATCATGTGGTCACATTTTTGAACTTGTTTTTTTTTGCTTATCAATCATATAAAGACATTTATATTTGTTAATATTTTTGACATCTTACTATATTTGGAAGAATGAATTATTTAATAAAAAAATACACTACTTGAAAAAATGCTACAAATTTTTGGATTAAGTTATTATTCAACATGGTAAAATGTAATGTTAATACGTGACGTGCGATATGATGTATTTCATTATCTATTGAAGGGTCGATAGCTGATTTATTATATAATTTGCATCTACGACTGGCGTAGCTTTTGAACGTTTTTCTCTTACAACTAACCCGACAATTAACCTATCACGTAGAGTTTATGCTGTTACTAGAATGGCGTTTTTACAGAGGTACGTGAAGATCTGCTGAGGAAAAAGTCATTGAGTCTTGAATAATTAATACTAATTTCTATTTGTTCAAAGTCAATAGCTTGCTGGAAGTTATAGACGTTTTTCGCTGTCGTTGATTGTATAGTCGCCTTTCAGGCGACTGTATATTAATTCTCACCAAATAATATACAATGTACTACCTTGATGTGTACAAAAAAAAATATCGATTAGAGAATGGCCCAGATATGTTGTCAGGTGTATAAAACAAAGCAAAAAGGCAGGTAAAAAAAATTCTCCCTCAAACGACATGTCACTTGCAAACAGTAAATGGTGGGTAACACATATAAATTAGAGGCTTTGAGCGCGGGGAATACAGGGGCAATCATAATGTGGCGCGATGAGTGCAGAATCATCATTATTACTCGCTCGTTCGGAATTAATTAATTATTCATTGCTGTTTGAGCAACGTCATTGCTGATCAAACAGAAGGTGCCAATCGATTCGGACTCATCCTACTCGTTTCTCGTTTTAGATGTTACATCGTACAACTCTAACAAATGTCTTGTCAAAACACATTAAAAAAACTATAATACATAATTTTACTGATGCCTGCAATCGAATTTCAAATACATTTTTAAATCAATTTTGTATTTCTCTAGCATTGTAAATATTACTACACATATTTTAGTTAAATTCTTGTTATCACATTTTTCTTCATCATTTTTTAGAATATTATTAATTAAAAATAATTAATAATATTCTAATTTATTAATAAAAATAATTATTAAGTATTAGGCATTTTCATATTTTAATTGGAGAACATTTTTGTATCCATTTTTCGTGTCATAAATCACATTTTAATATACAGTGAATAATAGTTAGTTATTATTATTATTATTAAGGTGCGAATTCCAGACTCTTTTGAGGCTTCAATAAAAAAAATTCTAGGCTTTTTGTTTAATATTATAAGAGACATTCTTAATAAATTATTAATAATTAATTATTATTAATATTAATTATTAACAATCACTTAGTTTCAAGCTATACAATAGTAAGATGGTGTGTACTAATAAATTAAGTATCATTGATTAGTGAATTACTATTAGTTATTATTATTATAATTAACGTGCGAATTCCAGACTCTTTTGAGGCTACAATAAAAAAAAATCTAGGCTTTTTGTCTAATATTATAAGAGACATCCTTAATTAATTATTATTAATATTAATTATTAACAATCACTTAGTTTCAAGCTATATAATAGTAAGATGCTGTGTACTAATTAATTCGGTATTAGTGATTAGTAAATTATTGTTAGTTATTCATAATAAATGCTGGCGAATAGTAATTCGAATTAGTATTCATCAATACCGATACAAATAATCGCAAAACGTGGTTATGCCGTTTCTATATATCACGAAGCAAAAGTAAAAGCAACATCAGGCCACCCTTCAAACAACCTTGATATTAACCAGTCGTTGGAGTGGCTATTGTCGGACCAAGAGGACTATGGACATTGTGCTCTTTGAGCATCGACAAAGAGATCGCTGGGTACAGACGCGGTAGCGCAGCCTCGTGGAGATGCCGCTAGCTCGCATTCAGACAGCAAAAGATGAGGCCCCCGAGGCGGTACCTCGGTACGCACATAGAGAAGCGTTAGATTGCTCCTCCTGCTATATATAGCAACGGCTTTAGCCCATTGTGAAGACGCTAAAATTCAAGTGCAGAGCTGCAACCAACAATCCAACCGGAACAATAACCCATCGTAAATGTTCCAATCACTGATCCGGTTTCCAACCACAAAAATCTAGATCAGGGTCAGAGCATATAATAACCTACGGGGAAATGTTACATAAACATTTGATGGACAATTGTCAAATTTATTCACAATTTTATTGATGAGGCATAACACTTTTATGAGGTTATTTAAGCGATCGGTATTTGGGCTTAAGGTAGTTCTGTCGTGAATGCAATCCAAACTCATATGCATGAATTTTTGACATGTTGTAATTTAGCTATTCAATTTTACTTGCACAAAATCTTGAAGGCTTTTACCGAGTATTTGAATGAACAATTAAAACTTGAAAATCGATCGTTTTACATGGCGCTCACGGGAAGGCTGGACAAATTGATGTTTAAATTGAAAATTAACATACTTAGATCAAAGATAGAGAAAAAATAAAAAGTACTACGCATTCGCAAATCATTCAGGAATTGATGCATCATGAAAAAAGGTGAAGTCTCCGGAATAATGTTTAATTGAACCAAGGTCAAAGTACACGATACCGGGCCAAGTGACGTTTCCTAACCTAATTATCGTAAAAATGAAGTCAAATCCGCACTAAACATATCAACTATTTACAAATAATCGTTTTAATTTGATTACGAGAATTTCGAAGGATTCTCGATTATTTTTTATATTATTATTGAGGCAGTCAAAGTGATGCGTGTGATTATTTTTTAATGTCATATAGACTCTGAGATTTATGACTCCGGCGTACCGACAGAACTACCTTAAGGGGAGGGAGTCAGGTAAAAAGAATTGATTTTGGAAATTCAATATCATCCAAATCCTATTGCATATAAAAATGCCTAATGCACTGTATTGTTGGTACTCAATAAAAGGATTTTTTACTGTCGTCTGACTTGCATATGCTTTTCAATATTATCTTAAGCAAAGTTCTTAGGTTTTCCATTCTGCGCATGATTCAGATCAAACTACTAGGCAGATTGGAATGGTTGACGTCTCATTTTCTTCTTCATGAAAAGATACACCGGCTAAATGGAGCAAACTATTTTTTTTTTCATTCTGAAAGCAAAGTTAATCACTGATTTAGAAAGTAGCATAAAATTTATTTATTATTAATTATGTCACTTAAAAATAATATTTTTTAAGGTCAAAGTACACGATACCGGGCCAAATGACGTTTCCTAACCTAATTATCGTAAAAATGAAGTCAAATCCGCACTAAACATATCAACTATTTACAAATAATCGTTTTAATTTGATTACGAGAATTTCGAAGGATTCTCGATTATTTTTTATATTATTATTGAGGCAGTCAAAGTGATGCGTGTGATTATTTTTTAATGTCATATAGACTCTGAGATTTATGACTCCGGCGTACCGACAGAACTACCTTAAGGGGAGGGAGTCAGGTAAAAAGAATTGATTTTGGAAATTCAATATCATCCAAATCCTATTGCATATAAAAATGCCTAATGCACTGTATTGTTGGTACTCAATAAAAGGATTTTTTACTGTCGTCTGACTTGCATATGCTTTTCAATATTATCTTAAGCAAAGTTCTTAGGTTTTCCATTCTGCGCATGATTCAGATCAAACTACTAGGCAGATTGGAATGGTTGACGTCTCATTTTCTTCTTCATGAAAAGATACACCGGCTAAATGGAGCAAACTATTTTTTTTTTCATTCTGAAAGCAAAGTTAATCACTGATTTAGAAAGTAGCATAAAATTTATTTATTATTAATTATGTCACTTAAAAATAATATTTTTTAAGGTCAAAGTACACGATACCGGGCCAAATGACGTTTCCTAACCTAATTATCGTAAAAATGAAGTCAAATCCGCACTAAACATATCAACTATTTACAAATAATCGTTTTAATTTGATTACGAGAATTTCGAAGGATTCTCGATTATTTTTTATATTATTATTGAGGCAGTCAAAGTGATGCGTGTGATTATTTTTTAATGTCATATAGACTCTGAGATTTATGACTCCGGCGTACCGACAGAACTACCTTAAGGGGAGGGAGTCAGGTGAAAAGAATTGATTTTGGAAATTCAATATCATCCAAATCCTATTGCATATAAAAATGCCTAATGCACTGTATTGTTGGTACTCAATAAAAGGATTTTTTACTGTCGTCTGACTTGCATATGCTTTTCAATATTATCTCAAGCAAAGTTCTTAGGTTTTCCATTCTACGCATGATTCAGATCAAACTACTAGGCAGATTGGAATGGTTGACGTCTCATTTTCTTCTTCATGAAAAGATACACCGGCTAAATGGAGCAAACTATTTTTTTTCATTCTGAAAGCAAAGTTAATCACTGATTTAGAAAATAGCATAAAATTTATTTATTATTAATTATGTCACTTAAAAAATATTACCTTTTATTAACATTTCTTCCATTTAGCCGGTGTATCTTTTCATGAAGAAGAAAATGAGACGTCAAACATTCCAATCTGCCTTGTAGTTTGATCTGAATCATGCGCAGAATGGAAAATCTAAGAACTTTGCTTAAGATAATATTGAAAAGCACATGCAAGTCAGATGACAGTAAAAAATCCTTTCATCGAATACCAACAATATAGTGCGTTGGGCATTTTTATATGCAATAGGACTTGGATGATATTAAATTTCCAAAATCAATTTTTTTACCTGACTCCCTCCCGTTAAGTGACTTATTGTTATTAGTACGGGGAAATATTCTAGCATAAACATTTGATGGACAATTGTCAAATTTATTCACAATTTTATGGACGAAACATAATATCTTTTATGAGGTTATTTAAGCTATCGGTATTTGGGCTTAAGTGACTTATTGTAATTAGGACACTTTCAGAGATCATGTAAAAAATGGATGGGTAATTATGACAACGGTGAAAAAATTTATCTTTGTGGTTTTTACTTGAAATTTTTTAGTTATGAACTAAATGATTGGCAATTTCATAATCAGCTGGAAATTCCAGATGAGTCAACACCTCATGCCATATAAAAATTTGTAAAAATACTAAAATTACCGTTCATTATAATTCAAATCAAGATTACACAAATATACTTTTACTGTATTTCATAAACTCCCAAAAATGCATACAAACGTTAAAAAGTCTTCATCACCGATACCTGAAGTATACCAAACTCCTTCCCAAAAAAAAAATCTCCTTCCTGACCCACAAAACACCATTCCAAGTTCCAAAATTACCGGAAATGAATCATAACCATATTGTATTTATCCCAAAGTCAAAATGGGGTTAAGAGAATCTGAGCATCATGATTTTTCAAACGATCTCCCATTGGGAGAGAAATAGCAGTTACACAATGCTGCCCAACCGATTAGTGTAGCTGTTGCATGGGTGAAAGGAATTTCTAGACGAGATTAATTAGTTACGTGGAATTACGGTTGAGGATTTGTGGGCTGGTTGGAGATTTCCCAGTTCTGTCTTTGGCCAAGGCGAATGCAAAGGAAGAAGTTTCTTCAAGTCGATGCGAGAGCCCGAGTCGAGTCATTGAAGGCTTGAAATTCTCAGTTCTTCATCTTCTTCGCCTCCTGCGATCGTTCCCCGATCTTACGGATCTTCCCGTAAGCTCATTGTCGGGAACTGTACGCGTCCACGCATCAGTTTGAGGGACTTACTCAGCGCTACTTGGCTCTGGCCTCGTCTTGAGGAGATCCAACAACAGACAATAGCCATTGCTGCTGTTAGCTGACGGTCTAAGGTTCGTATAGTCGTTTGAATGTGAGCGTTAAGCGATTATAACCATCGGATTCGTACGAATAAACGGTTAACAATAGGGAAGGGAACGCGGCGGTTTCTCTCGCTGAATGCAGATAGATCCTTGGACGCGCTTACAATATATTCTCTCGCGGCTGCCGCGAAGGTCGATGGCATCTCGCTTCTCTTCCACGCTTATTCTTCGTCTTCTTTCTTTCTTTCGTTTCTTCTTTCTTCGTCGACGAGTCGTCTCGTTGTCGTGGGATAACCGACGACTTTTTCTTCCGCTCGTTGTTCGTTGATATCAAACATCCTGAAAATATTTGAAAACTAATGGAAGAATTTGTACGGTTGAGTTAAGTTTTGGGGGTTATTTGACAAATGACGATAAATGTGTGCAAGTGACAGGATTTCATTAATTTTATTTGATGAATGTAAATTTTCGTTGAGGTAGGTTTTTGTTTTTGTTTTTTATTGAAAGAATAATCCGTTTTGTACCGATTTTTGTACGACAAAGCGCATTCTGTTACTTAAAAGCTTTGTTAGTTGGAATCCTAGAGCATGTGGAAATGTATGCATGTATTTATGCATTAATTTCTTGATTAATGATCAGATTTTTACGATTTTCATGCGCCAAATGTAATTTTGTTGCTCAAACGCTATTCCAGGTCAGTTACATTATTAATGGTCCTTAGGGCTAATTAATTTTCGCTTCTTAATTAAAAGAGGTTAATATACAAATTGTGGATAATCGGTCACGACCTTATCAACACATGTTAATGTACAAAATAAATTTAATCATCTTAAATAAGTAGACTCCTTATATTAACCGCTAAAAATTTGAGTAAGTTGACTTCCAAAATGAGTTTCAACGTAATAAATTTTTTAACCGATTTCGCAAAAGGCGTTTCTCATGGCATACCGATCAGAAATGATTCTTTCCCGTTCTGGACTTGTACATTTCAGCACCGCGAGTACAAATAATTTATTGGGGGATACCGCGCGGTGCGACAAGTAGGGAACATCGGCAACAGCAGCATCAGCTCCTTCTTCGTCGCTTCCGCGACTAAATGCGACGGTAACGACCGGTCGGTTACCAGGTTTTTTTTTGTCTTCAAATAAATCGATGTTTTACCGATTTTCATGCGCCAAAATTCATTCTGTTGTTCAAAAGCTAGTCTAGATCAATTTTTAGAGCAGCAAATACATGCATTTCGTATTAATATTCAAAGTCTCGCTAATTGAATAAAAGAGGTAGACGTAACATTAGTGGCCACACAAAAAATGTGTATATTAATTCATCATTAATTCAATTTATTCAAATCACTAAATAAGATTATTCTACATGAATCAAAGCAATTTCTGCTTTGAAAATGCAATGCTTAAAGTATCCAATTGTTTAATACATTATGTTCAAAGCCGTTTGCACCATTTGTGGCCATCACCGTCATTTACATGCAATAGGTATGGCCACAAATGGATCAAATTGATGGACACATACGGTACTAACTTGGTCACAAACGGTGCTTCTACTCTAAATAAGTTGACTGCTCTATTAACCGTAAAAATTCAAGTAAGGTGATTGCCAAAATGAATTCCATCGTAATAAATTTTCTAACCGATCTTGCAAAAGGCGTTTCTCATAGCGTATCGATAAAAAATGATTCTTTCCCTTTCTGGACTTGTACATTTCAGTACATTAGCCCAGCAAAAAGATTTGTCAGCCGATCAAAAGATTTGCCAGCCTAACGATTTTTGTTGTCCTCGTTTTATGTTGTCACAATACAGAAATTTCTCTCCGTGCACATAAAACAAATCTACTCATCTCAAATAAGTAGACTCCGTATATTAACAGTAAAAATGAAAGTAACTTGATTTCCAAAATGAATTTCAACGTAATAAATTTTCCAACCGATCTCGGAAAAGGAGTTTCTCCTGGCGTACCGATAAAAAATGATTCTTTTCCTTTCTGGAATTGTATATTTCAGTACATTAGCCCAGCAAAAAGATTTGTCAGCCGATCAAAAGATTTGTCAGCCAAAAAAAGATTTGTCAGCCAAAAAAAGATTTGCCAGCCTAACGTAACGATTTTTGTTGTCCTCGTTTTATGTTGTCACAACACAGAAATTTCTCTCCGTGCACATAAAACAAATCTACTCATCTCAAATAAGTAGATTCCGTATATTAACCGTAAAAATGAAAGTAACTTGATTTCCAAAATGAACTGCAACGTAATAAATTTTCCAACCGATCTCGTAAAAGACGTTTCTCATGACGTACCGATCAAAAATGATTACTTCCCTTTCTGGACTTGTACATTTCAGTACATTAGCTCAGCAAAAAGATTTGTCAGCATAGCGAAACTGATCTGTCAGCCAAAAAATTATTTGTCAGTCTAACGTAACGATTTTTGTTGTCCTCGTTTTATGTTGTCACAACACAGAAATTTCTCTCCGTGCACATAAAACAAATCTAATCATCTCAAATAAGTAGACTCCGTATATTAACCGTAAAAATTCAAGTAAGTTGATTTCCAAAATGAGTTTCAACGAAATAAATTTTCCAACCGATCTGGCAAACGGCGTTTTTCATGGCGTACCGATCAAAAATGATTCTTTCCCTTTCTGGACTTGCACATTTCAGCACCGCGAGTACAAATAATTTATTGGGGAATACCGCGCGGGGCGAGCTGTTGGATAGCGGCAAACGGGACGAGTAGGGAGCGTCGGCCAGCAGCACCAACAGCAGCAACAGCATCAGCTCCTTCTTCGTCGCTTCCGCGAATAAATGCGACGATAACGACCGGTCCGAGTGCGGCTACTAAAAGAAGTCGACTGTCTCGCGGTACGTTCGAGAGAAGAGAACCGGACAGAACGGAGATAGAGAGAGAAAAACAAAGAAAGCTGTAGAGTATATGTTCACCAAAGGAGAAAGAAGAAGAAGAAGAAGAAGAAGAGGAGGAAAGAGACAGATACGAGATAGAGTGAAAGAAGCCAGGGGAATCGGTCGTTCGCGTTCGGGCTGGTCGTTCGTTCGTTCGTTCGGTCGCGGGACCATCTATCATGCAGCTGTTGCTTCCATTGTGTTGTTAGTCTTACGTTACGTCGTTGTACTACCGCTGGACCCCTTACGACTTGCCTTCCGACTCTCTTTCCTTGTCTCTCGATGCTTCGAAGCCCCCAAGCCTCCGTTCAGACCGAGTGTGCAACATGTGTTTGTCCTCTGGTCCTCTCTGCTTTCACGATATCGCTCCCCTTTGCCCTGTTTTCACTCTTTCGCCAGAACAACTTCTTGGCTCCATCGTCACTCCGCCACTCAGAGACTGTTCTTTTTCTTCTTCATTTTGCTCTTCTGATTTTTTTAAATGAAAAAATCACGAAACGAAGGAAGATTGATTTATTCTTTGAATTGGAGACTAAGTGGAAAGCGATACTTCATTAGGCGAATAAGGACACTAATATGACAGTGTCTTTTTTTTTCATTTGGACCTCCACTCAAGAGGATGGTCGAATTTATGAAAAATCAGATGAATTCACAATTTGCATTAGAAGCTGCAGAATTAAATTGTAATTATTACACTTTTGAATGAAAGTGTTTGTCCACACTGCTTGGTCATTTTACATCATAATTTTGGTCGATTTCCAATTTTACAAAAACAAATTGTTAAACTAGACATTGACCAAAATTATTTTATAAAATCAAAAAAAAAATTATGTAGATGTTTTCAGTCGTTTTTTGTTGTAAGTCAAGAAATTTGTAAAGAAAACGAAAATTTGGAAAAATCGTGAATTTATTTTCGTTACATATTACTATTTTTATAGTTACGTCAACGTTTCACTATTCAAGATTTACGATAACTAAAAAAAAATTAATTGTATTCATCTCCAATTTTCATTTGTTTCTTATTTCCTCTTTTTCCCATTTTTCTCTCAATGTCGGATTAACGTTTGTGTTCTTCGACTTTTAGCTCAAACCTGTACATCGTTTCCTCATTTCTGTCACAGGCTGGAAATATTAATGCTGAAGAGTTATACTTTAAACTAGACAAGCACAGTTATAAGATTGAAAAGGAGGAATTAACAGATCTCCCGAGAGATAAACAGATACACAATAAAAGTTACCAGAAGTATTAGTGAGTTAGAGAGAGAAAAATCGTAATCGCGATGTTTGCAGATGTTTGGGGACACTTTTTGTTGCAAGTCACAAAATTTGTAAAGAAAACGAAAATTTGGAAAAATCGTGAATTTATTTTCGTTACATATTACTATTTTTATAGTTACGTCAACGTTTCACTATTCAAGATTTACGATAACTAAAAAAAAATTAATTGTATTCATCTCCAATTTTCATTTGTTTCTTATTTCCTCTTTTTCCCATTTTTCTCTCAATGTCGGATTAACGTTTGTGTTCTTCGACTTTTAGCTCAAACCTGTACATCGTTTCCTCATTTCTGTCACAGGCTGGAAATATTAATGCTGAAGAGTTATACTTTAAACTAGACAAGCACAGTTATAAGATTGAAAAGGAGGAATTAACAGATCTCCCGAGAGATAAACAGATACACAATAAAAGTTACCAGAAGTATTAGTGAGTTAGAGAGAGAAAAATCGTAATCGCGATGTTTGCAGATGTTTGGGGACACTTTTTGTTGCAAGTCACAAAATTTGTAAAGAAAACGAAAATTTGGAAAAATCGTGAATTTATTTTCTTTACATATTACTATTTTTATAATTAAATCAACATTTCCCTATTAAAGATTTACGACAACTATAAAAAAGGTTTGAAATAGTATTCACCTCCGATTTCCATTTGTTTCTTATTTTTATCTTTTTCCCATTTTTCTCTTAATGTCGGATTAACGTTTGTGTTCTTCGACTTTTATCTCAAACCTGTACATCGTTTCCTCATTTCTGTCAGAGGCTGGAAATATTAACGCTGAAGAGTTATACTTTAAACTAGACAAGCACAGTTGTAAGATTGAAAAGGAGAAATTAACAGATCTCCGGAGAGATAAACAGATACACAATAAAAGTTACCAGAGGTATGAGTGAGTTAGAGAGAGAGAGAGAAAAATTGTGAACGCGTGAACAAGCTGAGACGGTGTGTGCGAGGAACGCAACAATCCTTTGATGTCTAGCGAAGATACGATGACCGGCACGAGAGCACCTGCCGCATCGATCCGAAGAATTCCAATTAAAAGAGAAAAACAAAAGTGTTTCTCGCGTGAGATCGAATAAGCGAAAGAGAGAAAGAGACAGAGAGAGAGAGAAAGATGGAGGGTTGAGCACAGACAACTTCTCCCGTCATTACGATAAGACATACCGGCCGGATTATCTCGAGCACTGTGTCTTCCGATCCACGGATGCAGTGGCTTCCTGCTCGGCGATCTCTTCTTGTACACGAAATGAGATTAAAAAGCAACGAAAGAGGAAGAAAAAAAAGAGACGATGCTTGAAAATGATAAAAAACGAAATCTTCCATCGCGCGGTCTCGATTGTTGCTCGATACCAACTTATCGTGCTACTCTTTTAGCTTCTTCGGCCTCTTCGTTAAACTCGTTTGTATGTATCTTTCTTCTTTTGAAACTGAGATACACTCTTTTCATCGAAAAGAGTCTCCATGAAATTTACTCATCGAACGATGCAGTATGCGAATGTAGGTACAATATGTGAGTTGACACATGGCAGGTGATTCTGAGTTTCTTTACTAGAGATACCACACTGAGAGAAATTAAGATGGTACACGGAAAAAAAGGATTGGTTGGAACAACCAAGTGCCTTGGTTATATATGCGCCAGACAATTAATTAGTTAGACCAACCAAGTAATTTGTTAGGCTACCAATTTCTTGGTTGGTCTAACCAAGTCACTTGGTTGGTCTAACCAAGTCACTTGGTAAGCTAACCAAGTCACTTGGTTAGACCAACCAAGTCACTTGGTTAGACCAACCAAGAAATTGGTAGCCTAACAAATTACTTGGTTAGACCAACCAAGTCACTTGGTTAGACCAACCAAGAAATTGGTAGCCTAACAAATTACTTGGTTAGACCAACCAAGAAATTGGTAGCCTAACAAATTACTTGGTTGGTCTAACTAATTAATTTTCTGGTAAGCTAACCAAGTGACTTGGTTAGACCAACCAAGAAATTGGTAGCCTAACAAATTACTTGGTTGGTCTAACTAATTAGTTTTCTGGTAAGCTAACCAAGTGACTTGGTTAGACCAACCAAGAAATTGGTAGCCTAACAAATAACTTGGTTGGTCTAACCAATTAATTGTTTAGCGCATATATAACCAAGGCACTTGGTTGTTCCAACCAAGCCTTTTTTTTCGTGTACTGGTAACTAATCGGTGATAATTATATTTTATTAGACCAGGTGACTATTTTTGTAGTTACATTAACTACGTTATTGTTAATGTGACTATTTTCGTAGTTACATTAACTACGTTACTATTAATGTAACTACGAAAATAGTCACCTGGACTAATAAAATATAATTATCACTGAATAGTTATCAGGACCATCTCAATTTCTCTCAGTGCAAAGTCAATATGCATTTGAGGTTGAGTTAAGGGCGTGAAATCGATTTATGGATTTTAGATTGTTTATTAAATTTATAAAAAATGGTTTTGGAGCTATGGAAATGGAGTTGCTGGGAGAAATATGAAAAAATTATCAATGTATGCAAGACATGAAAATGACAGAAAAATGGCGATCGGCAAAAACTAGTGAAATTTATGGATTTATGGATTCTTGCACAAAAGATGGTTTTGTACCCATGAAAATAGAGTTGCTGAGATAAATATAAATATATTATACATGTCTGCAAGAGGCTTTTGATATTAATAGAAAACTAGTGAAATCATATTTAATTACAATTTTTGGATGAGATATTTTTTTAGTTTTGTGATATCAAAAGTAGATACAAAGGTTAAGGAAAACTGTACGGAGAAAACAAATTATAGCATATGAATTCCTGTACCAACAAATTTTTTGACTGCCACAAAAAAGAATTTGACTGCAAAAAAAAATAACTTTTCTTCCTATGGCATTTTGTAATATTCGTTGACAAAAAATTGGTGCCTCGAAAATACAAAAACAAAAAAAAAAAATGGTTTGTTGAAAAATTATATTAAAATGCAGTTTTATTTTCAAAATCATAAATTCTTACTGATTTTGATTTATTTCTCACTGAATTTTAATACTTTCGGACGGAAGAGTTGAAATTAAATATTTTCCTTCGTTCCAATAATTTCACCTATTTTTTTCCATCACTTTCCCATTCCTCTCAATCTTTTTCCCATTTTCGTTAAAAGAGGCGTGAGTCGGAGACGCGTTAAGAGCCATCAGAAAAGTAGCATCATCGCAAGCGTATATAGTAGCTGGATCTTGCTGGATCCGCAGATGCACAGGTATATATGTGTACAGGTAGACGGAAGGAGATACGGAGGCTTCGCTATCGCGGCAATAAATTGTTTCCCTTGTGTGCTGTTGCTTCTGCTATACTCCCAATGTCTTGTTTTTTTTTTCCATGGCTTTCCGATGAGTTTTTTGTTACCTTTACTTTTTTTTCATCTGACTTCTCGAGTGAGATAGATAGATCGATAGCGTCAGAGAATCAGAGAGTGAAAGAAAAAGCATGAACACACATCGATGTTCCTTCCCTCCTGGCAACTTTTTGCTCTCGTTCAATGCGTACTCCACGTTTGCTGCAACAGCTATTGGCTACTAACTGGCCTCTAAGACACAACAAACAGTTCACAATATAAAATATATTAAAATTTTTGTAGTATTAATGGAAATTTTCGATTAATGGAAATTTACAATTAACAGAAATTTTCGATTAATGGAAATTTGCAATTAACAGAAATTTTCGATTAATGGAAATTTGGAATTAACAGAAATTTTCGATTAATGGAAATTTGCAATTAACAGAAATTTTCGATTAATGGAAATTTGTAATTAACAGAAATTTTCGATTAACAGAAATTTTTGATTAACAGGAATTTTAGATTATCAGAAATTTTCAATTAACAGAAATTTTTGATTAACAGAAATTTTAGATTGTCAGAAATTTTCGATTAACATAAATTTTCAATTAACAGAAATTTTTGATTAACAGAAATTTTAGATGATCACAAATTTTCGATTAACAGAAATTTGCGGTTAACAGAAATTTTCGATTAACAGAAATTTGCAGTTAACAGAAATTTCGATTCACAGAAATTTTAGATTAACAGAAATTTTCGATTAACAGAAATTTGCTATTAACAAAAATTTTCGGTTGACAGAAATTTGTCATTTACTGATAAATTCGATACACCCAACGTCTTGTTTTATTTCCTTTTCTCTCCTATGAGCTTTTTGTTGCCTTTACTTTTTTTTAATCGGACGTCTCGAGTGAGATAGAAATATCGATAGCGTCAGAGAATCCGAGAGAGAGAGAGGGAAAGAAAAAGCATGAACACACATCGATGTTCCTTCCCTCCCGGCAACTTTTTGCTCTCGTTCGACGCGTTTACTCCGCGTTTGCTGGAACCGAAGCAACGATCGGCTGCCAAGTAGCCTGCAAGGCTATCGGGAAGCGATGCACAACTGCAGATGTGCACAATACACGAAGCGATGACTCGTCGTCGTCGTCGTCGTCGTCGTTGTCGTTGCGGCTGCTGTGCTGAACTCCGCGTACACCGCAACAAGAAGTGCGTCCTGCTTTCACACAATCCAATGCGGGCTCGAGAAAGTAGCCGGTCCATCCACCTTTATACATACCAATGGAATAGAAAGCCAAGATAAGTTTATAGGCAATCGAAATCGTAAAGCGGCACTGAGAAGAGCATCGCTTCAGCCAGCAGGGGCATATAGAATTTAACGAGCCACCACAGTACGTGTGCCCCTCCCCTTATTTCAAGATACAACCTTCCAACGTCTCTCACAGCATCCACGTATCGTTTCTCTCTCACGAGAGCAATACGCCGAACGAGGGGATACGTTCGAAATTATGAGACACGTGGATAACGAGATTCAGGCTTTTCTTCGAATAATGAATTATCGGTAGACCCTGAGAAACGAATAGCGATCATTTTTTTATTTTTTTATTTTTTTTTAGTGATATTACTGCAGCATTGAGAAATATTTTAGGATGTAAATTATTACGACGAGTCTTATTTTCGACGCTTTTTGTATCTTTTTTTTTGGACTGTGGTGGTTTTTAACAATTTTTTAATGCTTGAGATCCTAAATATGGATTTTTAAATAATTTTATTGAAATTTGCAGTTTTTATGTCACGAATTTTTGTGTATAAAATAATCGATTGTTCAAATTTAAAAGCACTTTTTTTCGAATCTGTATTTTCAATATTCTTTTGAACATATATTTTAATTTGTAATTAAAAACATTTAAATTCAATTTTATTTATTTTTATTCTATATTAATTTTTTTTAATTAAAATGTTTATACGTATATATAATAAAATAAATTATATCAATAAAAATAAGATATATTGATATAATTTAAATAGTTTTCGTAAATTTCATACTGTCAATTGTCTGTCGTATAAAAAAAATTTTAAAAAGCCGTATTTTTTTTTGGTCCTCGGTTTAAAAAGTGCTTGCAACATTAATCACGTGTCTTTGGTTTATCTTGAAGCTCAAGTTGTTGGGTATTCATTCAGCCTCGGAAAACGTCGTCTGTTTCGGGTCAATTTTACGAAAAGTGGTCCATAGTTTTAATACTTGAGATCCTAAATATGGGTTTTTAAATCGTTTTATTGAAATTTGCAGTTTTTATGTCACGAATTTTTGTGTATAAAATAATCGATTGTTCAAATTTAAAAGCACTTTTTTCGAATCTTTATTTTCAATATTCTTTTGAACATATATTTTAATTTGTAATTAAAAACATTTAAATTCAATTTAATTTATTTTTATTCTATATTATTTTTTTAAAATAAAAATGTTTATACGTATATATATATATATAAACATTTAAATTAGTTATTATATATAATAAACATAAGTAAGTTATATTTATATAATTTAAATAGTTTTCGTAAATTTCGTACTGTCAATTGTCTGTCGTATAAAAAAAGATTCGAGAAAGCCGTAGTTTTTTTTTTTTTTTGGTCCTCGGTTTAAAAAGTGCTTGCAACATTAATCACGTGTCTTTGGTTTATCTTGAAGCTCAAGTTGTTGGGTATTCATTCAGCCTTGGAAAACGTCGTCTGTTTCGGGTCAATTTTACGAAAAGTGGTCCATAGTGTCCCCTTCGGTTGCCCAAACTTCCTGTAGTGCTTAAGTCTGGGTCGAGGGATCTGGAGACCGTCAACTAAAAAAGAAAGAAGAGCCAGACCGAAACAACGTGGTTTTTCGCACGGTGCTCTCGACTTCAGACTAATTCGTTTAAAAAAAAACTTTTATTCCACTATAGTTTCTATGCTATTATGGGGCACGTGACCAGGGCAGTTTTTTTTCGGACCCTCGAACGATTCGGGCCTTCGACCCTTCACAGGATTTTATTTTTTACCGGCGGTCGCAACTACCCCCGGCAAACAACTCTCTCGTGGCATATTGCACGTGCTGCTACTTCAGGTCGCGCGTTGCGCGTTCCATTCGGACGTCATTAATAAAACAGTAGGCAGAGCCAATAAATGGCTGTAATAATTCCGACGATCGACCTGCTAGTCTGATTGTAGAGTTAAAAAAAAAGGCCAGCACTCATTCTCGCCCCTCGTCTCTTTTTGAAATTCCCTTTTTCTCGGCTGGACAAACGATACAGAAAAAAAATTGTACTTTTAACAGGAATTATTAATTTTCGGATGATCGCGGAAACTTTTTGTTAATTTACACAGTTATTGTGTCACTTCCGATTGAACAGAATTAAGTTCTGTTGATTTCTCTTTTTTGTTGTTTTTGTGTCACTTCGAAATTATTGTATATAAAAATGTATAAAATTTATGAAAAATTTCTTTAAAATCAATGCAATATTTGGAACGTCAGAAAAAATGTTGAAATCACAAGATTTAATTTCTCACTATTCTTAAAAATATGCTTAAAAAATCATATTCTGCTTTTGCGAATACGTAAAAATTGTCGATTACCAAAAAGTAGGTAAATTTCAGATTATTTTATGTCACTTCCAATTAAACATATAAAAATGTGTCAAATTTACGCCAAAATTACTTTAATAAAATCAACTCAATATTTTGTACGTCAGAATTTTTTTTTTTAAAATCACAAGATTTTATTTATTACTATCCGTGTAATAAATAAAATTCTGCGTTCATAACTACCAAAAAATAATTTCAATTAAACATATACAAAAGTGTTTCAAATTTACACTAAAATTTCTTTAAAATCACCACAACATTTGGTCAAAGAAAAATTTAAAAAACCACAAGATTTTATTTATCACTATCTGCGTTATAAATAAAATTCTGTGTCCATAAATACCAAAAAATAATTTAAATTAAACATATACAAAAATGTGACAAATTTACGCTAAAATTTCTTAAAAATCACCACAACATTTGGTACGTCAGAAAAAAATTTTTAAACCCCAAGATTTTATTTATCACTATTCGCGTAATAAATAAAATTCAGCGTTCATAACTACCTAAAAACCATTTCAATTAAACATATACAAAAATGTGTCAAATTTACACTAAAATTTCTTTAAAATCACCACAACATTTGGTCAGAGAAAAATTTTAAAAACCACAAGATTTTATTTATCACTCTCTGCGTAATAAATAAAATTCTGCGTTCATAACTACCAAAAAATAATTACAATTAAACATATACGAAAATGTGTCAAATTTACGCAAAAATTTCTTAAAAATCACCACAAAATTTGGTACGTCAGAAAAAAAAGTACAAAAACCACAAGATTTTATTTATCACTACCGGGTTAAAAAAATAAAATTCTGTGTTGGCGACTACCCTCGGCAAACAACTCTCTCGTGGCACGTTGCACGTGCTGCTACTCCAGGTCGCGCGTTGCGCGTTCCATTCGGACGTCATTACTAAAACAGTAGGCAGGGCCGATAAATGGCCGTAATAATTCCAGCGATCGACCTGCTAGTCCGATTGTAGAGTAAAAAAAAAAAAAAAAAAAAGGAAAAAGGAAAAAAAGGCCAGCACTCATCCTCGTCTCTCGTCTCTTTTCCAATCTCCCTTTTTGTAAACCCTCTTTCTCGAGCTCGCAAACGCGAGATCGTCCCGGCGCCGCACATAAATGATCGCGCGCCCTTCTTTCTCGATCTCGTGGCTCCGCAATGCTCTTATACTCAGCGGGCCGATAAATACTGGTCCATTCGAGGCATTGAGGGTGGGAGTTTGAGAGCCACCAGGCACCAGACACACCACCGTTGGCGAATTATAGGCGTTTTAAAAATATTGTACCATCACTTATTCAACGAGCTCCTGAGCTCTGAGCTATCGCTTTCCAATACGTATCCTACGATCACAATTTCTCCGTTTCCCCTTAGAGTCTTATCCACAAGTTCTTTCTCTATTATTAAAGTTTCGGTGGGTTTTCTGTGTGAAAGAGAGAAAAAGAAAAGTTCAAAAATATAGTAGCCTCAAGTACTCCAAAAGACGAATCGTTATTTTCAATCGTTATTTCATATTATATTCATAGGATTTATGGCTCGCGTATCTATCCACGAAATGCCGGCAATAGCGAACGTTTATTTCTTCCGGTTGGCAAGATTTACTAAGGCTATGGGATATGAGCATTCATTCATTTTCTTGCTCTTTCTATTTGCGATATTTCTCTCTCTCTCTATCTCTTTATGCCATATTTGAAATAATCTATAGCGAGAAGGACTATTCTGTCTGCTTTGAAAGGATGTATACTAATACTATGCGAGAGAGTGAGTGAAATCCTTCAAGAGGATTTTGCACCTCGTTGATCGAGACCCGAGGAATATATTTCTCATCTTCAGTCTTCGCTATGCAAAGATAATCCCAGGCGCTATAATCTCTCTGGAGGACTTGAATCTCAACCAGCGAAAGATCAATCAGTCCACTGGTTTCATTTTTAAAAAAACTTTGCATTAACCAAAGCGTCATCGTAACATGATTTTTCGAAATTACTAAATTTTAGTTGTAATTTTTTTTTCAATTGTTTATAATTTGTTTATTCGATTTCATAAAATACAAATTTTGTATTGTTGGAAGTTAGGAAAAACTTTTGTTTTTTTTTGGTCTTTATTATTTAAAAAATGAATGAATTATTTTGCACAAAAATAGTTAAACAAACTTTTAGAAAGAATTCAATGATCTTTAAACATTTCTAAAAAAAAAGAATTTTTGAAATTCATTTAAACACTTCAATATTTCAACAATCACGATTACTTTTTAAAATCATGTGTTTGAAAAAATCAACGAATTAATTTCACAATTAAAAAAAAAGTTTACTAATTTATGAATTATTCTTTTAGAATATTGATAATATTGGTAATAAATAAAAAAGTATATAATTTCGTAAATATTTTGAAGCTTTTAATATTTATCTCAAATTAAAAATTCGTCAATATTCTCACAAATATCGAAGAACACGGAGAAAAACGCTTGGTTGGGCTTACTAAGATTTTGGTTAAAAATTTTACCAAGAAAAATTTGGTAGTCGCAACCAAGTTATTGATTAGGCGTACTAAATCCTTGGTTATGTTAGCTAATAACTTGGTTATGTTAGTCAATAACTTGGTTGTGCCCACCAAGTTTTCTTGATAACATTTTTAACCAATTTTGCTTCCTCATAGAGAAAGCTTTGTTTTCGTGAAATTTTTTTTTTTCGAGATTTTCATGTCAGGACACTCAGAATGGTCTAAAACGTCGAGAAAAGTGGTTTAGAAAAAATGTCTGTATATGTGTGTGTGTGTGTGTTTGTGCGTATGTGCACAATTTTTTGTTAGCACGATAGCCGTCGCAATTCTTAAGATATCGGGCTCAAATTTGAACCACGAGTAAACTATCGTTAAACAAGGTATGGGATTGAATTTGGAGTTAATCCATCAAGGTGTTCAAAATTTATGGCATTTTGAATTTTTTGGAGAATGTCAGCTCGGGCTCTAACTCCCGCAATTTTTATGATATCCGGCTCAAACTTGGACCAGAAGTGGACTGTTATCAAATAGTGTTTGAAATTAAATTTGGTGTTAATCCGTTAAGGGGTTCGCAATTTATGGCATTTTTGAATTTTTTGACATTTTTTGTTCGTGCTCTAACTTTCGCAATTTTTGAGATATCGGGCTCAAATTTGGTCCACAAGTGGACTGTTATTAAATAAAGTTTGGGAGTGAATTTGACGTCAATCCGTTAAGGGGTTTAAAATTTATGGCATTTTGAATTTTTTGTTCGTGCTCTAACTTCCGCAATTTTTAAGATATTGGGCTCAAATTTGGTCCACAAGTAGAGTGTGAGTAAACTAAGCATCAGTTCGAATCTGGCGAGAATCTGTCAAGGGGTTCAAAACTAACGCCACTTAAAATTTTTAAAAAGAAGTCTGCAAAGTAGAACTTTGCAAATTGCTTCCTCATTATTGTTGGATTTTTACAATGCTTCCTCATAGAGGTAGATTTGTAAAAATCCAACAATAATGAGGAAGCAATTTGCAAAGTTCTATTTTGCAGCCTTCTTTATTTGGTAATTCTAACCAAGCTTTTTTTCTGAATGCGTTATTGCATAATTTGCCAATCCATCAAAATCCACATCCTCTTAATCCCTCCCCACCCCTTTAGCTCCATTCCCCCATGCTCTCTCCCATCGATCTGCACTAAAAACGAAATGTGTGGATAGAAGTCTCTACGTAAGTACGTACAGCAAAAGTACGTAGAAAAGACAAAAAAAAAACTAGTGGCCGATAAAACGTAGTGAAGTCTCTTGCGGCCGAGCGTACAGCAGCCGGTAGTGAGTAGTATAGTAAAGCCTATGGTAGTATAAGCTGGTATGGGGCGGGAAGCAGAGAGAGGCTGCGAATAAATACTTGGAGATGTAATCGCTGAAGGAAACAAGCGGCGGGATTGTTCAGGGAATAATTGAAAGCGCCGCTGAGCTTCTCATTCCCATTCTCGGGTTGCCGTGTGTGCTCCTTCCTTGCTACAGCTACTGCAGGCGGTCGCTCTCTTGTGACCGCGTATAGTAACCACTATAGAATCAGTCGTTGCAGTTCTGCTGCTTCTTCGCGGCTCTACTCCTGTGCTCTTCGATCGCACTGAAGCGAGTCTCTTCTCGACTCGCCGATCGAGACACATCGCATTGGTGTATAGCGACTTATGGCGTAGTGTATGTCTTTCTCTCTCTCTATGTATATATATATATATATACTATATATGCGACAGAAGATATGGCGTAGTATATGTCTTTCTCTCTCTCTCTATGTATATATATATATACTATATATGCGACAGAAGATATGGCGTAGTGTATGTGTTTCTCTCTCTCTATGTATATATAAATATATACTATATATGCGACAGAAGATATGGCGTAGTATATGTCTTTCTCTCTCTCTCTCTATGTATATATACATATACTATATATGCGACAGAAGATATGGCGTAGTGTATGTATTTCTCTCTCTCTATGTATATATATATATACTATATATGCGACAGAAGATATGGCGTAGTGTATGTGTTTCTCTCTCTCTATGTATATATATATATACTATATATGCGACAGAAGATATGGCGTAGTGTATGTATTTCTCTCTCTATGTATATATATATATACTATATATGCGACAGAAGATATGGCGTAGTGTATGTATTTCTCTCTCTATGTATATATATATATACTATATATGCGACAGAAGATATGGCGTAGTATATGTCTTTCTCTCTCTCTCTATGTATATATACATATACTATATATGCGACAGAAGATATGGCGTAGTGTATGTATTTCTGTCTCTCTATCTATATATATATATACTATATATGCGACGGAAGATATGGCGTAGTGTATGTATTTCTCTCTCTCTATGT
Source organism: Ephialtes manifestator (assembly GCA_963970395.1). Lineage (NCBI taxonomy): Eukaryota > Metazoa > Arthropoda > Insecta > Hymenoptera > Ichneumonidae > Ephialtes > Ephialtes manifestator. The sequence goes on along the minus strand of OZ019976.1, from coordinate 29,598,434 downwards.
ATATATATATATATACTATATATGCGACAGAAGATATGGCGTAGTGTATGTATTTCTCTCTCTCTATGTATATATATATGTATGTCAAAGGGTCGATATGGGGTCCACGAGAACGTATTTAAATTTAGGTGTACATAGATCTACATTGCGTAATAGAAGTATACAAACCTATCGAAATCACTATGTATATCGCCAAAAAAAAATATATAATCAAATTTAGGTTTTTTATGTGAATGGGTTAAAACAAGTACCACATATATTTATGCATTGGTAAATCCTATGACCACTATTATTTGCAGCAGGCCTTTACACTGAGAGAAATCGTGATAGTGTAATCAACTTTAAATCCATATCTGTAGATTTTTAGTCCATGTAACAATTTGAATAGTTATTTTTATTGATTTAATAGTTAAATTAACAACGTTATTGTTACTGTAACTAATTCTATAGTTGGCACAACATAATGTCGTAGTTACTTTTACAGTGAATATATAGTGAAATAAAACCTTAGCTATTTTCTTATAGTTACTGCAACTTTGTTATTGTTGTTGCAATGACCCTTTCAAAGTTGTTGAATAATTTCTCAAATAATGCTATGATTGTGATGATGTTTTCTATGAATAGTACTTCGCATCTGTCGCTAAGTTTTCGAAACAATATACTTTTTGTTGCGATAACTATTAGTAACTTCTGCATTGACTATAAATGATCAGTACAGATAACAATTTAAAAATAGCTGAGGTTGTATTTCACTATAAATTTATAGTTACTAGTATCTTTTTTTCTCTCGGTGTTCGTAGATTCCCTCAAATTATATCGACCAAGAGATGCGATAGCAACTTAACTTAAGAAACTTAACAAAATATAATTAGATCTGAGACTAATGAAGAGCATCAAACAGTTCTGTACTATATATTAGACTTTCGGGAAAAATAAAACTGGTCAAATCAGTTCATGGTCAACTGGTCAATCAGAGAATGGATAACTCTACAGCAATGTCTTCGACAGTTATGATTTTATTTAAAGTTCTTGGTATAAACCATTAATTGCTCATAAAATGACGACATCATGCATTCACAATTAAAAATGAATGTGAGGCTTGTATTATTTGCAATTTACCAAAGAAATTTTTCGTTATGTATTGTAATGGTACATGTCGAGACCAGTCCGTGCGTTGTAAGGGTAATTGCGGGGACCGTTTTCTTTTTTTCTCAGGGTCGGTCCCGACATTCACCGATACAACGTTAGGGTCAGTACCGGCATGTATCATTACATATAAGAACACACAATAGTTCATCTCTCTGCTCACAAGCATAGAAAGTGGATACGCTTTATTAAGTCTCTTTGCGACTTGTTAGCATTGTGAGACACGATCGTTGTCTAATGGCTAATATCGTAAGATTTTAATCGAGCCGATGTCGAAACGACCGAGCAACTGAACTTGTTTTGACCTACGCTTATTGAGCTAAGCAAGTGTAAGAATATATCGATACCTATGTTCGTAAAATTTCAAGATTTGTTTAATATAGAAATGTAATATAAGAATGTCGATACGAACAAGGAAAACATTTGCTTACAGCTGCGTTATTCATAGTTAATCAGAATATGGATAAGTCTGCAATAATATATTTGATAGTTATGATTTGATTTAAATAAAGTCTTTGGTACACTGCAAAAACAAAGCGTGTTGCCAAGTGTGTTGTTTCCTATCATTTACATTGTAGTCACTTTTTACACATTTACAAGCGTGTTCTTTTAACATATCATTACCATGGATAAACAACACGCTTGAAAGTGTGTAAAAAGTGACTACAATATAAATCATAGAAAACAACACGCTTGGCAACACGCTTGTTTTTGCAGTGTATAAAACATTGATTGTCCATATAATATATATTATAAGGACAAATAGCTACATGATGCGTTCACAATTAAAAATGAAATGAGGCTTATATTATTTGCAATTTACCAAAGAATTTTTTCATTATGCATTGTAATGGTACATGTCAGGACCAGTCCGTGCGTTGTAAGGGTAATTGCGCGGACCGTTTTCTATTTTTTCAGGGTCGGACCTGACATTCACCGTTACAACGTTGGGATCGGTACCGGCATGTATCATTACATATAAGAACATACAATAGTTCATCTCTCTGCTCACAAGCATAGAAAGTGGATACGCTTCATTAAGTCTCTTTGCGACTTGTTAGCATTGTGAGACACGATCGTTGTCTAATGGCTAATATCGTAAGATTTTAATAGAGCCGATGTCAAAACGACCAAGCAACTGAACTTGTTTTGACCTACGCTTATTGAGCTAAGCAAGTGTAAGAATATATCGATATCTATGTTCGTAACATTTCAAGATTTGTTTAATATATCGACACTAACGCTCGCAAAGTTTCAAGATTTGTTTAATATAGAAATGTAATATAAGAATGTTGATACGAACAAGGAAAACATTTGCTTACAGCTGCGTTACTCATAGTTAATCAGAATGTGGATAAGTCTGCAACAATGTATTTGATAGTTATGATTTGATTAAAATAAAGTCTTTGGTATAAAACATTGATTGTCCATATAATATATATTATAAGGACAAATAGCTACCTCATGCGTTCACAATTAAAAATGAAATGAGGCTTATATTATTTGCAATTTACCAAAGAAATTGTTCGTTATGTATTCTAATGGTACATGTCGGGACCAGTTAGTGCGTTGTAAGGGTAATTGCGAGGACCGTTCTGTATTTTTCCAGGGTCGGACCTGACATTCACCGTTACGACGTTGGGATCGGTACCGGCATGTATCATTACATATAAGAACATACAATAGATCATCTCTCTGCTCACAAGCATATAAAGTGGATACGCTTCATTAAGTCTCTTTGCGACTTGTTACCATTGTGAGACACGACCATTGTCTAATGGCTAATATTATAAGATTTTAATCGAGCCGATGCCGAAACGATCGAGCAACTGAACTTGTTTTGGCCTACGCTTATTGAGCTAAGCAAGTGTAAGAATATATCGATACCTATGTTCGTAAAATTTCCAGATTTGTTTAATATATGGACACTAATGCTCGCAAAGTTTCAAGATTTGTTTAATATAGGAATGTAATATAAGAATGTCGATACGAACGAGGAAAACATTTGCTTAAAGCTGCGTTATTCATAGTTAATCAGAATATGGATAAGTTGCAACAATATATTTGATAGTTATGATTTGATTTAAATAAAGTCTTTGATATAACACATTGATTGTCCATATAATATATATTATATGGACAAATAGCTACACCATGCATTCACAATTAAAAATTAATATTAGGCTTATATTATTTGCAATTTACCAATGAATATTTTCGTTATGTATTGTAATGGTACATGTCGGGACCAGTTAGTGCGTTGTAAGGGTAATTGCGGGGACCGTTTTCTATTTTTTTCAGGGTCGGACCCGACATACACCGTTACAACGTTGGGATCGGTACCGACATATATCATTACATATAAGAACGTACAATGGTTTATCTCTCTGCTCGCAAGCATGGAATGAAAAAAAACTAATTATTTTGTGCTCGATCTCTTTTATAATTGTGTATATGATAAAGTCGAAAGTGATATCAGGAGAATGACGAATATACGGTTTAAGTTACAGATGCTTTCGGGGATTAATTGCAAATAAAAGTTAAACATTTTATTGGAAACGACGTTCAAGAGGAACTGATTCTTTAGCAAATTTAAAAACCTGTCTCAAGATATTTGACATTCATATAGAGGTCCCATTCAATATCGAAGGTTGATTTGCCATATGCGAAAGAAATCTGTTAAAACAGCCTGTTTTCGACGAAACTGTATACGACAGACCGAGGGGCAGTTTGTTCATAATTCTAGTAATTCTAAATTAAGCGTAAAATGAGTTCACGTTCAGATACGATTGGTAACATCAGAACTAATTTCTAGATTCTGGATTGCCATAACCTCCCCGTGATCCGAAATATGATCGGTCCCCATAATATCCTTTTTACACGTAATAAACTAGGTCCCCGTAATATACAATATACATAAATGGAATTGTGGGGACCGGTACCGGAATGATCCCTTTCATATAGAAAAATATCGGGACCGTCCCCATATGTGCCAAATGTCCCCATAAGTACCACAAAACCTCCGATATGGACCTGGAATGTACCCTTTGACATACATATATATATATACTATATATGCGACAGAAGATATGGCGTAGTGTATGTATTTCTCTCTCTCTATGTATATATACATATACTATATATGCGACAGAAGATATGGCGTAGTGTATGTATTTCTCTCTCTCTATGTATATATATATATATACTATATATGCGACAGAAGATATGGCGTAGTGTATGTGTTTCTCTCTCTCTATGTATATATATATACTATATATGCGACAGAAGATATGGCGTAGTGTATGTGTTTCTCTCTCTCTATGTATACATATATACTATATATGCGACAGAAGATATGGCGTAGTGTATGTATTTCTCTCTCTCTATGTATATATATATATATACTATATATGCGACAGAAGGTAACAGCAACAACAACAAGAACAACCACAAGAGCAGAAGAGCCAGAAGCCCCAGGGAGTTTTGCTGATCCGATCGCGAAGGCAGTGATCGGTGGATCCTAATGTATGCGTAATGCTTCGCTGCAAGGAGAAGCAGAAGCCGAGAGACCGAGCGGCTCTCCTCATTAACGCCCGGTTCGATACCCGAACGAGGTATATAACCAACAAGCTGGTATATGTATATAGAAGATCTACCACTTTGCCCCGATCAACCAAGAGCGAAACTGCCGAGCCAAGTTGCGGGAGGAGAGAAAATCTCCAACGGCCACGAATATAGACCTCATGTTTTGTCCAATGGTCGAGATCCAATGTGGCCCTTAACCACCGTGGAAAATAAAACACACACGACTAACAACTGATTTCTGATAATGCTCGTCCACCAACGAGTGTAGAACCATGGGGTTCCGGTGGGGAATATATATTTGCGGGACCAATGGTTTTGTTGAATTGAAATTTTGAAAGTTGCTTTTTGTTCGGAGATTTTATTTGTCTGTCAATAACTTTGCCGTAAGGAACTTTAAAAATATATATAATTCTGATGATTAAATGGCGCAGAATGATGGTATGAAGAATAATAAGAAATGATTTTGTGATGTTACAAATTAAAAAATTATATCTCCAATTATTTTGACATTTTGTAAATAGGTTGCTAAATTTGACATAATGGTATAAAAAAAAATTCTTTCACTTTACGGGTTTTTTTAAATTACAATTTTTTTAAATTGTATCACTCCAAATGCTAATATTATTTTTTAATTTTATAATCAAGTTGATAACTTTGACATAAGATTTTTTTTTCTAAATCCTTCCACTTAACAACTGAAAAAAATAATGTGCTGGATTATGCGCAGATTTGAAAAATCTAGAATCGGGTTTACAATGAAATCGGTTGACCTAACTGACTTTTATAATGACAGAAAAATTGTTCACTTGAATCCTGTCGAAGAATAAATTTAATTGAAATTTATAAATCGACGGGGAAATTTTTTTTTTTATCATGATAGAAAAACTATTCCTGGGCAAAAATATTAAGCACAACAAAAATGTAATTTATTTATAAGTAGAATTTTTTTGAACAATTATGTTGTCTTTGTAATTGTGAGAATGTCAATAAAGTACTGTAACTTGTAGGTACACGAGTTTATGGTGTCTTTGTACATAGCCATATACTCGCCGAGTTTTACGAGAGCACGTCGTACGGTCCGACGGGACCCTCGACAGATCTTAGAATCTGATAAGACACACACGAATTATCGAGAGTTAATTGTAGACTTAATTAAGTATCCCCCTCGGTGAGGATCAGGACTCGAAGCGGATGGTGAATTTGTAAGTCAGTAGCTGCCTTCTTCTTGGTACTCTCGTCGATCCAGACCCGTCGATTAATCTACGGCACGTGTAATACCCATTTAAGTTACATTCCATCGGCTTTCAATAACTTTTTTACTTTGTTTTTTAAACAGAGAATTTGATTGGTATTTAACTGCACTATTTTTAAAAAATAATTTTATTCATTTTTATTAATTTATTTTATTCAATTTTGCTCCATTTCAGCCCGATATCGAACAGAAAAATACTGAACTTTTTTTTTACATAATTTATTACAACGTTTCGGCCAATTTTGTATAAAATATTTTTTAATAACATTTTTTTATAATAAAATCGAAAATAAAAATCCTGTATGAAAAAAAAAAGTTTTCTCTTAGAAAATTCAAGATATAAAAACTATAAAACTGTATTTCAAGGAAATTAATTAAATACGACCCACAAAGCATCAAAGTATGACTAATTAATAATTTTTATTGTGACAATGACGTAAAATTAGTACAAATTAAACAATTCTTAATAAAATATTTATGCCATTTATCTGTAAAACCAAAAACGCACAGAATAAATAGTGTCAAATTAACACAATGTTTACGGACAGAAAATTTTTCTTAAAAGTACCGAAATTTCAATTTTCCACTGTCCCCGAATGTCCCAGAAAATCTGTCGCGTTATTCCATTAAATTTTTAATAGTATTCATAGTTCGAAAGATAGATGATTACTACTATAATTATTGTCGTAGTCTTCATTTATGGTTCATCCAATTATTTTCTTATTTTTTGCTATAACCATAAAATACAGACATTCCACCTGGAAATTATACACTGTGAAAAATGCAATTGAATTTAATATACAAAACGATATGAGATTTACGAAACGGGAATATGAATTGCATTCATATTCCCGTTTACTTTTATTGTAAATTTAAGAATAGTATTCAAATTCTGCGATACTGGTATTTAAAAATTACAGTACGTAAGTATAGTAATCTTCATTTTAATGTACCAATATTGTATTTGTCAATGACGAATGCATCTGAAAATTAATATAAATCTACTATTAATAGTAATCTTAATTTTAATGGACCAATATTGTTTTTGTCAATGACGAATGCATCTGAAAATTAATCTACTGTATATTAAATAAATAAATTATATAATTAAGTATATAATTAAAAATTATATACTATATTATATAATTATATTATATTATATTATATTATATTATATTATATTATATTATATTATATTATATTATATTATATTATATTATATTATATTATATTATATTATATTATATTATATTATATTATATTATATTATATTATATTATATTATATTATATTATATTATATTATATTATATTATATTATATTATACTGTATATTAATTTTCAAGAAAAATTTTTTTACAGTGTAGTTTACAGTTAGATTATCGTCGGAGTAACTATATATTTAAAAAAAATGACCATATTTTTCTCTCATTCGCTATTTTGACCCCCATCCCATTTTTCCATCGACAAGTGCTTGGGGAAAGTAAGTGGCAAGGAGAAGGTGATAGGAAACGTAAGGAAGCAAAGCAAAGGTGTCGTCGGTCGTTTATCCGAGGCGCACATATGTGCAATCCTGTCGAAAGTCAAAAGCGAAGCAAGGGGGCATAATATAACTAAGACTTGCCGCACAACGGAACCAAGTTCTATACTCCGCAGTAGTATAAAACGTGAAGAGAAACGCGCGCGCCCCATAAGCGAACGGATGAACCGACGAACGGACGGACGGACGAACGGACGTACAAATGCGAAGAGAGTCGTCGCGTTCGAAGCTCACAGCATCAGCTCGCGCGTCCCTGTTGTGTCTATCTATCCTCGATGCTCGTCCGCGAGCACGTATGGCCCACACGTGTCTAAATTATTATTGTCTGAAATATAACGCCGCCGCGTTTCTGTGATGCGGAGGGAGCAGAACCTCAAGACGTGAAGCGGCACAAACCCGACATAGTCATCTCTCGCATTATATAGAAGACACTCTCCCTCACTTCCTTTCCCCCTTTCAACTCTTTTTCTTCCAACACCCCCTCCCCCCTCTCCTCTCCTCCTCAAATCCATAGCCACTACAACGTTGTTCCATTAAATTATGACACGTTCCATTTATAAAACAGTCGAAAAAAAAAAAAATGAAAACTCGAAACACTTGGAGAGACGAAAAAAATGCTCAAGTAGATTTGAGGGCGAATTGATAACGACAAGAATTATGGATACTAACGTGTGTCGTTATTTCACTGTGTTCAAGATATTTTTTAGTATCGGGCTGGATTTATAATGTGGAATTTTGAAAGAGTTACATTATTCGGTTGATGCAAATTTCTTTTAAATTATGGTGAATCATTTTGGTAAAAAAATGTATGGAGAGTTTGTTGTAAATTAATTAAATTACAACGTTGTTCCATTAAATTATGACACGTTCCATTTATAAAACAGTCGAAAAAAAACGAAAACTCGAAACACTTGGAGAGACGACAAAAATGCTCAAGTAGATTTGAGGGCGAATTGATAACGATAAGAATTATGGATACTCATGTGTGACGTTATTTCACTGTGTTGAAGATATTTTTTATTATCGCGCTGGTTTTATAATGAGCAATTTTGAAAAAATTACATTATTCGGTTGATGCAAATTTCTTTTAAATTATGGTGAATCATTTTGGTAAGAAAATGTTTGGAGAGTTTGTTGTAAATTAATTAAATTACAACGTTGTTCCATTAAATTATGACACGTTCCATTTATAAAACAGTCGAAAAAGAAAAAACGAAAACTCGAAACATTTGGAGAGACGAAAAAAATGCTCAAGTAGATTTGAGGGCGAATTGATAACGACAAGAATTATGGATACTAATGTGTGACGTTATTTCACTGTGTTGAAGATATTTTTTAGTATCGCGCTGGTTTTATAATGTGCAATTTGGAAAAAATTACATTATTCGGTCGATGCAAATTTCTTTTAAATTATGGTGAATCATTTTGGTAAGAATATGTATGGAGAGTTTGTTGTAAATTAATTAAATTATGACACGTTCCATTTATAAAACAGTCGAAAAAAAAATGAAAACTCGAAACACTTGGAGAGACGAAAAAAATGCTCAAGTAGATTTGAGGGCGACTTGATAACGACAAGAATTATGGATACTAACGTGTGACGTTATTTCACTGTGTTAAAGATATTTTTTATTATCGCGCTGGTTTTATAATGTGCAATTTGGAAAAAATTACATTATTCGGTCGATGCAAATTTCTTTTAAATTATGGTGAATCATTTTGGTAAGAAAATGTATGGAGAGTTTGTTGTAAATTAATTAAATTATGACACGTTCCATTTATAAAACCGTCGAAAAAAAAAACGAAAACTCGAAACATTTGGAGAGACGAAAAAAATGCTCAAGTAGATTTGAGGGCGAATTGATAACGACAAGAATTATGGATACTAATGTGTGACGTTATTTCACTGTGTTAAAGATATTTTTTATTATCGCGCTGGTTTTATAATGTGCAATTTGGAAAAAATTACATTATTCGGTCGATGCAAATTTCTTTTAAATTTTGGTGAATCATTTTGGTAAGAAAATGTATGGAGAGGATGTAAATTAATTAAATTCTGACACGTTCCATTTATAAAACAGTCGAAAAAAAAAAACGAAAACTCGAAACACTTGGAGAGATGAAAAAAATGCTCAAGTAGATTTGAGGGCGAATTGATAACGACAAGAATTATGGATACTAACGTGTGACGTTATTTCACTGTGTTAAAGATATTTATTATTATCGCGCTGGTTTTATAATGTGCAATTTTGAAAAAATTACATTATTCGGTCGATGCAAATTTCTTTTAAATTATGGTGAATCATTTTGGTAAGAAAATGTATGGAGAGTTTGTTGTAAATTAATTAAATTATGACACGTTCCATTTATAAAACAGTCGAAAAAAAAATGAAAACTCGAAACACTTGGAGAGACGAAAAAAATGCTCAAGTAGATTTGAGGGCGAATTGATAACGACAAGAATTATGGATACTAATGTGTGACGTTATTTCACTGTGTTGAAGATATTTTTTATTATCGCGCTGGTTTTATAATGAGCAATTTTGAAAAAATTACATTATTCGGTCGATGCAAATTTCTTTTAAATTATGTTGAATCATTTTGGTAAGAAAATGTATGGAGAGTTTGTTGTAAATTAATTAAATTACAACGTTGTTCCATTAAATTATGACACGTTCCATTTATAAAACAGTCGAAAAAAAAAAAACGAAAACTCGAAACACTTGGAGAGACGAAAAAAATGCTCAAGTAGATTTGAGGGCGAATTGATAACGACAAGAATTATGGATACTAATGTGTGACGTTATTTCACTGTGTTGAAGATATTTTTTATTATCGCGCTGGTTTTATAATGAGCAATTTTGAAAAAATTACATTATTCGGTCGATGCAAATTTCTTTTAAATTATGGTGAATCATTTTGGTAAGAAAATGTATGGAGAGTTTGTTATAAATAAATTAAATTATATATACTAATGTGTGATGTTATTTACTACACTGTTGGAAAAGACTGGAAGTTTTTATGCATAAACTCGTCATCTAAATTTAATCTGCAATCGTGTTAAAAAATTAATGTATTTTTGTGGCAAAATTAAAGAAAATTATTAAAATTCAAGTACTTTTACTGTAAAATTTAAGTAAATTATCGAATTTGCTGTACCGTACATTAATTTAATATACCAGTTTATGCATAAAAGCTTCCATACTTGTACAGTAAAATTCAAGTAGATTTTTTTTACAGTGTATGTTCATACTTTTTAAATTATCGCGTTGATTTTATAATCTGCAATTTAAAAAAATTCCATTATTGGTTTAATGCAAATTTAAAAACATAATGTTAAATCATTTTTGCAAGAAAATGTAAAAATAGTTTGTTATAAATAAGTTAAATATATGTCCTTATTTATTTCAACGAAAATAACCTTAAAAAATAGTGGACGAATAATGGATAATGGGCAAAATAATGGGACATTATTAAATCCATTGCTTTGATTTTCGCGTCATTTACAAATTAATTTTGACGTAGAAGTAGATTTTTTTACAGTGTATGTTCATACTTTTTAAATTATCGCGTTGGTTCAATAATCTGCAATTTAAAAAAATTCCATTATTAGTTTGATGCAAATTTAAAAAAAATAATGTTGAATCATTTTGTCAACAAAATGTATAAATAGTTTTTTATAAATAAGTTAAATATATGTCCTTATTTATTTCAACGAAAATAACTTTAAAAAATAGTGGACGAATAATGGATAATGGGCAAAATAATGGGACATTATTAAATCCATTGCTTTGATTTTCGCGTCATTTACAAATTAATTTTGACGGTAAAAATATTTTACTGTTTTTTAATGTCTTTAAATTATGCATTTTTACAAATTCAATAACTTACACAAGAATTAAAATATATTTTAAGTCGACATTTATAGCGTCAATTATATGTTGACTGCACTTTTTAATAGTTTGGTTGAACATTCCGAAGTAATTTAACATCAGAATGAGTGACAGGACGTGTTGTACGGTTGTATTTCGGTCGAGTTTCCGTTTTCCGCTGTTACGTCAATTTCATTATATTCCTGACCTGACTTAATCCTCGAGGCACTTGGCGCTTCTCAAATTTTAACGACTTAATCCTTTTTCCGGACTTGAACGTGCGCGAGTGCGTGTTGAGTTAATTTCGAAGGGTTCGTCGTGCGTCACCGTAAATGTCAGACGCTACCGTAGAAAAACGAGGGGTAAATGAATAGTTGATAGGGACAAGTGTACGACTAACTGTCTGAATCAATGGCGTTCGAGCAAACCGAGAGTCGAATCTTTAGTCGTCCCTTGACTCTCACTCTCTTCAAAGCCACGAATTTTTCTACTGGAGCACGTGCGTTTGCCGATCACCGGATATGCTTCCATGAATTTCCACGAAGCGCTTTCATGCTCGTCCCCTAAACCGGCGAGAGACGTGTTTGTTATGTTGGAAGCTCGGTGAGAAGGCCTCTGGTTTCGCTAGGCTGTGAGAGCATAGAAAGCACACATGAGATCAACCGCGTATTAAGTTTATGCCACTGGCTATGATTTTCCTGCAAACGTCATTAATATTCATAAGGAACACGTGATTTCATCCATTGATGATACAATGTTAAAAATATTTTGAAAATTAATATCTATATTGGAAGTTCTTTTTCAGATACAGTATATTAAATTTCAATAAATTTCAGATATGTCGTAAAATTCCAATAATTATATTATAAACACAAGTTTTATGAATTATTTAGTATACTGCATATTAATTAACATTTGTGTATTAAATTTAATATACGCGTATCCAAAAAATACTAATATACTAATTATACTAATTATACAGTATACTAATTATTTAGTATACTGCATGTTAATTAACATTTGTGTATTAAATTTAATATACGCGTAGCAAAAAAACTTCCAATACTTTATATTAATTTTCATTAAAAAATTTCTAATAGTGTAACAAAAGCAGACCGAAAAAACATTAACATTATTTCCAATTTCCTTATAATAATATTAATATTATTCAATTAATTAATTAATACACAATATTAATATAATTTTTGTTCCATAACTGATTCTTTAAATTTATAATAATATGATAATTAACTCGAATTCAATATTAATATTATTAAATTAATTAATTGATTAATATTGCTTTGAAAATTTGAGAAAAAATTATTTTCCAAATTCAATTTTTTTTCCACAACCGATTCTTTAAATGTATAATAATATGATAATTAACTCGAGTTCAATATTAATATTATTCAATTAATTAATTAATATCAATATTAATATTGAACTCGAGTTAATTACCATATTATTATAAATTTAAAGAATCAATTATAAAAGAAAAAAATTAAATTTGGAAAATAATTTTTCTCAAATTTTCAAAGCAATTGTGTGCTTTATTCGCACGACCATAAATATCTCATTTATATATATGACCACTTACAACATAATTGGTTTTGAATATATAAAGATATCGATGGAATTTATTTAAGTATACCAGATGCATTAAACTTTGAAAAAATAATTTCATGGGAAAGATACGGGATACCATGAAGCTCGTTTACTCGTTACGCATTTTAACCCAACGAGTCGCCACTGAGTTGAATCGATTCTTATTTCAGTTTGTATCTTAGCAATGCACTGTATATATATCTATATCTATATATATATGTATACAGAAGTATGCAAGTAATAAGGAAACGTCTATCTGCGTTCAACAAGCAAAACGTACTAAAAGATGAGAGGAGACGAGACCTCCTGGCGATATAATTATAATTAACTGCTTAAGTGATTGCATTTTCTAATCCGGAGAATCGCGCGAGAAAAATGTTAGACTATACGAGCAAACGTTATGTACATCGTACAGCAATAAGTGTGGGACGAATTTACGCTCGTGTGATAATGGCACAAGTGAAAGGAATTAAACATACTGTGTGTACGTCGTGAATGAAACGACGTTCTACGCTTTACGCGTAATACAAGCAGGTGACGTATGTTTTGGTGGTAAAACGCTTGCAGTAGAAGTGACGATGAGGCGCTAGTAGAACTCATCAACATATATATGGGGTATTCCTGGCCAACTCAGTAAGTGTTCAACCCTCACCCTTTCCAATTCGCTCCATTATTTTTTATACTATTCCATATACTCGAAAAAAACACTACATTTTTTTAGATTTTTTTTACTGAAACTTTTTTTTTCATGCATTAAAAAAAAATAAAAATTTGAAATTTTTCTTAAAAATCCTGTATTAGATATAAAATTTTTTTAACTATGGCACAAGATGGACAAACGTTTACGTCGATCTTTTAAACCATTTTGTATTGATTGTTACATAAACATGTAACGAAATATCATTTTAGAATTTTGGTGAAACTTTTTTTTTATCGATATAAAAAAAATCGTATATTAAATAATGATTTGCTGTAATAGAAAATTAAATGAGGAATTTTTAACTCTCGATTTGTAAATTTCTCAAATCCAACGATCAACCAACTTTTTTCTTGGTCATAATAAAACGTTGGTTATGGTTGAATGGGACAAAATAATTCCAAGCAATGTTTGACTTTTGGTTGATTTTTTCAATACCAACTATCGATGGTTACGTGGGAAATAGTTGTACTCAGCTCAGGGTTGGAATTATGATTATTTTGTTTTATTCAACCTCAAGCCAACATTTCATTATTTAATACATGATTTTTTTTATAACGATAAAAAAAAAAACTTCAGCAAAATTCTAAAAATAATCATAGCTAACAAATTTCGATATCTAATACAGGATTTTTGAGAATAATTTCGAAATTTTTAAATGCGGCGCAAAATTTTTATTAAAAAAATATAATAAATTCATAATAAAAAAGGTTCTGTAAAAAAAATCGAAAAAAAATTAAGTGTTTTTTTCGAGCATATAGAATAGTATAAAAAATTATTGTTGGATTGAACGCTTGCTGAGTTGACCAGGAATTTCCCATATGTATACCTGCGAGATTTAATACCCGTCTTCAGCAACGTATCACTATATATTTACTCCGCACACCATATATATATGTATATGGTTCGCTTGTATTTATATATATATTTATATGTACATATATATAAAATTTACGTGTACGTTGGCCCGGCGGCTGCTTAACGAGCAATCGTCAAATTAAATTAAACGACATGCGAATCGTTAAAAGCGGATGCGCACCGTTAACCTCGGGTGCATATCACGAACGGCGCAACGTGTGTACGTATGTACTGCACTGTACATCGTGGCAAAAGCAGAGATCATACGTTTGCTCGTAGAGCTCGGAATCCAAGTGTGCATTGCCCAGATTTCCCAGTACACGTGTGACAAGCACGAGCCATCAGAGGTGCTTTTCTTTTTCGCTACGTGACTGTTTGGCATTCAAAGTCCTGCGGGACACGCATCGAGCTTTCTCACAAATAAGCTTGGAATATTTTTCATTCCACTGGAAAATAAAAGACATTCATATTTTTCAGAACCATAAAAACAAAATGAATAATAATTATTGACAATGATGAAAAACTTTTTTTTTAAATATGAATTTAATTGTACGATTTTCTTTTTAATTTGTAGTTTTGCACATTTATAAATATTTTAAAATTCTTCTGATTATTATTTAGCTTAAATCTTGCCCTTCTATAAATAATAATAACTTGCATCTTTCGTTTATTTTTTTTAATCAGTTGATATGAAGATATGAGAAAATTAATAAATAAGTAACGAGATAAAATAGAATTAGCGAAATTATTCGTTTTGCACATTTATAAATATTTTTTTATTCTTCTGATTATTATTTAGCTTAAATTTAAATTAATTTAGCTGCATCTTGCGTTTAATTTTTTACTCATCGGATGATATCAAGAAATTAGACAATTAATAAATAAGTAACGAAATAAAATAGAATTAGCGAAATTATTCGTTTCGCCCATTTATAAACATTTTTTAATTCTTCCGATTAGTATTTAGCTTAAAGTTTGCCCTTCTATAAATAATAATAACTTGCATCTTTAATTTATTTTTCTAATCAGCTCATATCAAGAAATGAGAAAATTAATAAATAAGTAACGAGATAAAATAGAATAAGCGAAATTATTCGTTTTGCACATTTATAAACATTTTTTAATTTTTCCGATTATTATTTAGCTTAAAGCTTGCCCTTCTATAAACAAGAATAACTTGCATCTTTCATTTATTTTTTTAATCAGCTGATATGAAGAAATGAGAAAATTAATAAATAAGTAACGAGATAAAACAGAATTAGCAAAATTATTCGTTTTGCACATTTATAAATATTTTATAATTCTTCAGATTATTATTTAGCCTAAAGCTTGCCCTTCTATAAATAATAATAACTTGCATCTTTAATTTATTTTTTTAATCAGCTGATGTTAAGAAATGAGAAAATTAATAAATAAGTAACGAGATAAAATAGAATTAGCGAAATTATTCGTTTTGCACATTTATAAATATTTTATAATTCTTCAGATTATTATTTAGCTTAAAGCTTGCCCTTCTATAAATAATAATAACTTGCATCTTTAATTTATTTTTTTAATCAGCTGATATTAAGAAATGAGAAAATTAATAAATAAGTAACGAGCTAAAATAGAATTAGCGAAATTATTCGTTTTGCACATTTATAAACATTTTTTAATTCTTCCGATTATTATTTAGCGTAAAGTTTGCCCTTCTATAAACAATAATAACTTGCATCTTTAATTTATTTTTTTAATCAGCTGATATTAATAAATAAGAAAATTGATAAATAAGTAACGAGATAAAATAAAATTAGCGAAATTATTCGTTTCGCACATTTACAAACATTTTTCAATTCTTCCGATTATTATTTAGTTTAAAGCTTGCCCTACTATAAACAATAATAACTTGCATCTTTAATTAATTTTTTTAATCAGCTGATATAAATAAATAATAAAATTAATAAATAAGTAACGAGATAAAATAAATAAGAATAATTTTCGCTCGATTGAATGTCTCGTAGATTTTGTCACGAGTATCGAAAACGTCTGCTCGTCACGTACACGGACATCTGTAAGAAGGGCGTTAAACTTTCATCGCTTTCTCTCCGCACTTTCTTTGTGGTGGCAATTAATAGTAGATTAACGAGTACGACAACCGAGGGTGACAGAGGGTGGCCGAGGGTCGCTGAGAGAAACAGAAAGCGTCTGAGAGAGGGTTTAACCGTACTTGTGGTAGTGGCAGTGGATATGGTGCGAGAGAAGCCGTTACGGGGTTGCAAGGGGGTCGCAAAAGTGTATGGTGACAGAAGAGAGACGTGAGATATATACGGAAAGGTTGATGGGCCCAGCGGATCGTCGCTTCATCGCCTACGGGGGCCAAAAGCTTCGATGTACCAAAGTGAGAGACAGAGATAAAGATTCATATATATATATATATAGATGAGGGAGTGAGTGAAATAGAGGGATGAGATTACGCACGCCGTCTGAGGGATTACCCCATTCTGATTCTACGATAAGAATGTCAAAATAAGCTGGCTCTCTTGGTGTAGATGTTCACAGAGAGAAAAAGAAGTAGAGGAAGTAAGAGAGATGTTACCGAATGGGCCTGTAATCCCTAAATGCCCTATATGGTTCTAGGCGAAAACTCGTGTATACCACGCGAGTAATTACATTGTCACTACTTGTCTGTCATTGCCTCGTCTTTACGACTTCTCATGTAATCATCAACGTCAACATATCCTCGTATACTTCGTATCATATATTTAGCGAGATCGACTTACTGTAACATCTTTTTCTTAGACATCCAATCATTCTTGGACGACCAATCAGCTGGACTTGGATATTACGCTTCGTGTCGGGACTTTGATGACTATAATACATGTAATATGTAAGGGGCGCGATCGGAAATGTCACAGTTTAGGAGATCATTGCAGTGTGTAATGTTATTATAAGTGAGAGTTGTGAGGAATATTTTTGTTATTATATGTCAAGGTGGAAAATCGTTTTTTTAGTTTTATTTAGTATTTTTCTATACGATTTTGATTTAATTTTTGTTGACGAGTTGCAAAAAAAATTGATGATTGAAAATTTTGTCGTGAAGAATATTTTTGGTATTATATGTCGATGTAAAAAATCGTTTTTCAGATTTTTGAAATATTTTGCTATACGATGTTGACCTAATTTTTATTGTTGAGTTGCAAAAAAAAATTGACGATTGAAAATTTTGTCGTGAAGAATATTTTTGGTATTATATGTCAGTGTGGAAAATCGTTTTTCAGATTTTTTTAGTATTTTTCTATACGATTTTGATTTATTTTTTGTTGACGAGTTGTAAGAATAAATTGACAATTGAAAATTTCGTCGTGACGAATATGTTTGGCATTACATGTCAGTGTGGAAAATCGTGTTTTAATTTTTTTTAGTATTTTTCTATCGACTTTGATTTACTTTTTGATGTCGAGTTTCAAAAATAAATTGACAATTGAAAATCCCGTCGTGAAGAATATTTTTGGTATTATATGTCAATGTGAAAAATCATTGTTTAGATTTTTTTTTAGTATTTTGCTATACGATTTTGTTTTAATTTTTGTTCTTGAGCTGCAAAACGAAATTGATGATTAAGAAAATAGGAGGTTTTGAGAGATTGTAGATATTCTGTAAGTTGACATGGAAAGGCGAAATAATTGGCGATTACGAATTTTTATTCCATGCAATTATCCACAATATACAATCTTTTGTATTCTATTCCAATCTCGCAGAATTATTATTTTTTTTACATTCTAAGAATCTCATTTTCTATTTTTGTGATTATTTGCATTTTCTATTCTCAAATTAAAAACAATTAAAATAAAGCCGAATGAAATAATCATGATTGTCCATTTGACACGGAACGTCCCATAAGTGTGAACCCAGCAATGAGAAACAAATTTGTCGTTACAACACGACGATCCCTGAAACATTATTATCAGATGGACAAACTTATCTCGCCAAGCCAATCAAATCTCTGTGTAGTAGCAGCTTCGATTCAGAAGATCTTTATCTCCCTTCGTAACTCATCCGCCCGTCGCATAGATTAGACAGGGAAAAAAAAACTTTATTCTCCAGAGCATGGAAGTCCCTTGGGAGTGTTGAAAAAGAGAAGAGAAAGGGGGTGAAGGGGGTGGCGGGGGGTTTGTACTGGATCCCGGATTTCACGGCGCTGATGAATACTCGTTACGCATTGACACACGAGATTGCAGATCCATATATGTATATATAGACGAACCATGTGGATGACTCGCGCGTGGTTTTTTCCTTACAACCAAATCGCTCGGGGGAACTCTCTACTTTCACTTGGCTACAAGAC
This sequence comes from Ephialtes manifestator, assembly GCA_963970395.1. NCBI lineage: Eukaryota > Metazoa > Arthropoda > Insecta > Hymenoptera > Ichneumonidae > Ephialtes > Ephialtes manifestator. The sequence goes on along the minus strand of OZ019976.1, from coordinate 29,579,556 downwards.
TCGATACAATGGTCCCTGAAATGACGATTATTCAAGTTGGGGTGGATTATAGGTCGCTTATTGAGACAGCCTCTTGTGTTCCCGTGAAGCAAAGCATACAGAACGCAGAACGTATGAACTATTCGACTATACAAATCTGTACACAGAATTGCAGCAAATAATGAGTGTATGCTGTAAAACAGGAGACGTGCTCGATAAATCAACACATATCGTCCTCATTTCAATAAATATTTAGCCACTGGAATAAGAAACTCATTTTTTTAGTTAGTAACGTCGATTATCCGAACTAATTGGGACCGACAATCGTTCGGATATTCGAAAATTCGGATGACCGAACATCAATATTTTGTGAAGGGGGAGGGGAATACGAAACGCTTAAAATATTAGAATATATACGGATAATATTATACATATATATATAATATGTGTATTTTTGTCGAAAATTAATATTTTTAATATATCATTGTTAGTATATATTATTTATTCCGATAAAACCGCCGGACTCTATATAATATGCTATTTTCTTGGAAAAAATCGAGGATTTTTTCCGTTTTTTCGTTCGGAAAGCCAAAAATTCGGATAATTGACGTTTGGATAATCGACCCTCTACTGTAATTTGATTTTTTAATAAAATAGTTTCGTATATAATTGTATAGTTCACTGCAATAATTATTGTAGTCCTAGATTTTGGATAACTCTAACTAAATAAGCAGAAATCAAATTATCAAAAAATGTGGGGTTCAAAATGGACCTAAGATTTTTTTTTTAGCATTTAGTTTCGTGATAAGTCACGATAACTATAACTAAATCAGCAGAAATCAAATTATCAAAAAATGTTGGTCTACAAATAGACCTATGATTTTTTTTTGTTTTGAGCATTTAGTTACATGTGACGTGTTAATGCAAAAATAGGTTAGCTGAGTCAGGTTCTAAGTGCTCGAACTTTTTTTTACCTAAGCGCAGCCGCGTGACAAGTGACAATGCTTCGTAGTTATTAAACCGGAAACTTTACAACGAAGGTAAGCTCACATCAGCGAGATTCGACTGTAGGGTGTTAGTCGGTGAGTCTACTTCAGCATTGACGTTGTCGTAGCCTTGCGGCCGTACGATGTTGACATTAGCAGATCCGGTCGTGGATTAAAGCTTTGTGTGTCATACAAAGCGTCGTAACAATGCCCCTTGCGCGACTCATTGTTCGCCCTCACGACCTCATACATTCTCAACTAACGCATGTCGTCAATGGTCCAAGTATCAACCTAACAACTTTGCTCGGTTTTCACGGCTTCGGTCGTAGCATTGCATTAATCTGTGCCTCTGACTGTTTCGTAAGTCTAGATTCCAAGATCAACTCAAGATATGTCGTGAAAACCTTAAGCAGAATACCTCATACAATCCCAGAGCTCTGACATGCTCACGATTCGCTTGTAATGGCGATTAATTCCACCCCTCAAACAAACAAGCATAACAGGACAGAGAGTTGTGGTTAATCCTCGAAAATCTTAGCAATCATCATTCAAGGGACAAACAAATCTTATGTTGGTCTTTGTAAGTTACTATACTACCTTCCAGTCGCTGCTTAGAACCTGGAGCTTTTTATTCCGCACGTCTTTACATATCCGGTCATGTGTGATATTAACACTAGTATTTGGAAGAATTTCCTGGCATCTTCCGACCAACCAAATCATATTCGTTTTTCGTTTTTTATTGTTTTCGAAATGGAGATGTTAATAGCATGCACAGGAATGCATGTGACGATGTGGCTGATGGTTGAGTTTGGAACAAATCATTCATTATATGCTGACAATTTCTGTAATGTTACCTGATGTTTTCCTATTACCTTTCTTACTCGACTTTGTGCGTCTTCAGTTGTGTAGTGGAGGTAAATTCTAAGTCTAGTTCTAGAGAAGCTCGTAAAACTCATACTCAGAATAGTCATGCAATCCGAAAGTCTTGACATCTCATAATAGCGATTAATTCGACCTCTCCAACAAACAAATATAACAGCACAGAGAGTTATGGCTAATCCTGGAAAATCTTAGCAATCATCATTCAAGGGAGAAACAGCTCTTATGTTGGTCTTTGTAAGTTACTATACCTCCTCCGAGTCGCTACTTAGAACCTGGGGCTTTTTATTCCGCACATGTTTACATATCCGGTCATGTGTGATATTAACACAAGTATTTGGAAGAGTTTTCTGGCATCTTCTAATCAACCAAATCATATTCTTTTTCCGGTTTTTATTGTTTTCGAAATGGAGATGTTAAAAGCATGCACAAGTGTATGAATGCATGTGACGATGTGGCTGATGGTTGAGTTTGGAACAAATCATTCATTATATGCTGACAATTTCTGTAATGTTACCTGATGTTTTCCTATTACCTTTCTTACTCGACTTTGTGCTTCTTCAGTTGTGTAGTGGAGGTAAATTCTAAGTCTAGTTCTAGAGAAGCTCGTAAAACTCATACTCAGAATAGTCATGCAATCCCGAAGTCTTGACATCTCATAATAGCGATTAATTCGACCTCTCCAACAAACAAATATAACAGCACAGAGAGTTATGGCTAATCCTGGAAAATCTTAGCAATCATCATTCAAGGGAGAAACAGCTCTTATGTTGGTCTTTGTAAGTTACTATACCTCCTCCGAGTCGCTACTTAGAACCTGGGGCTTTTTATTCCGCACATGTTTACATATCCGGTCATGAGTGATATTAACACAAGTATTTGGAAGAGTTTTCTGGCATTTTCTAATCAACCAAATCATATTCTTTTTTCGGTTTTTATTGTTTTCGAAATGGAGATGTTAAAAGCATGCACAAGTGTATGAATGCATGTGACGATGTGGCTGATGGTTGAGTTTGGAACAAATCATTCATTATATGCTGACAATTTTTGTAATGTTACCTGATGTTTTCCTATTACCTTTCTTACTCGATTTTGTGCTTCTTCAGTTGTATAGTGGAGGTAAAATCCAAGTTTAGTTCTAGAGAAGCTCGTAAAACTCATATTCCATTCGATTCAATAGCGATTAATTCGACCTCTCCAGCAATCAAACATAACAGGACAGAGAGTTGTGGCTAATCCTGGAAAATCTTAGCAATCATCATTCAAGGGACAAACAGCTCTTATGGTGATCTTTGTAAGTTGCTGTACCACCTCCGAGTCGCTACTTAGAACCTGGGGCTTTTTATTCCGTTCAACTTTACATTTAGAAAGCAATTATTTCGAAGAGTTTTCTGGTAACTTCCAATCATTCAAATCACATTCATTATTCGTTTTTCTATTGTTTCCGAAATGAGGATGTCAAAAGCATGTGACTATGTGGCTGATGGTTGAATTTGGGAGAAATGGTTCATTGTAAGATATGCTGGCAATTGTTGTAATGTTACCACTAGTATTTTCCTATTACGTTTCTTAGTAAACTTTGTTCAACTCATACTCAGAATAGTCATGCAATCCTGAATTCTTGACAACTCATAATAGCGATTAATTCGACCCCTCAAGCAAACAAGCATAACCCATCACAGAGTAGTGGTTAATCCTCGAAAATCTTAGCAATCATCATTCAAGGGACAAGCAGTTCTTATATTGGCCTTTGTAGGTAACTATACCTCCTCAAAGTCACGACTTAGAACCTGGGGTCTTTTATTCCGCAGGTAGATCACGTACTTACATATCCCGGCATGTGTCATATGAACACAAGTAACCGGAAGGAGTTTTCCGACAAGTTCCAACCCCAGCGAAGCCGCGCACTCTATCCCGGTTTTTACTATTTCCGAAATGAAGTTGCCAAAAGCACACACCGGTGTTGGAATGCACGTGTCGGTGTAGCTGATGGTTATACTTGTGGCGAAGCTGGTGCTTTCAGCTCAGAGATATGCTTGGGATCGTTGTAGTGTTGCCGGTTGGTGGTCTCTACTAGCTGTGCCAGTAGCTGACGCTCCTTGGTGATGGTGGTGGTAGGTAATATCTTGGTAAGCTCCGTCTTTTATGACAGGACTAGAGCGCCTCTCAAGGATATTGGTAATCTTCGTGCTGGCAGTAATATTGGCGGCGCAGTGATCTCTCGCCCTGAAGAGGCATAGAGCGAGAGGAAGTCCTTCTCGCGAGCTCCCTTTCTCTCTCTTCTCTTCATCCCTCATCCCTCATCCCTTATTCCTCCTCCTCCTCCTCTTCCTCACCATCCCACCAGTCGTCTCTCTCCAGATCGTGTCCCCGTAGCTGGAGAAACCAGATCCAGAGCTCCGCCACCACATAGCTCGTCGTCGTTCCCTTCTATACACTTGCGCGCGCGCCACCCTCCGACGAGAAAACCACCCCCTTTCCCTGCGCCCAACCCTCGTCCAACGCCGCTTCGCTTCTCCTTCGTCCGGGCAAGCGTATTGACGCGGCTTTGCAGCCACATTCCGGGTAAGAACATACAACATACGTATACATCGTCACAAGCCCACCACCCTGACGATATCCGACTGCCGCACTAGTAGTGCACCCACCCGCACTCACCTACCTCCTTCCCGAACATTCTGTTCCGTCACGGCGATCGGCAATCCTCCCCTCCTTCCGCACCTAAGACAGAATACCTTTGCGGCCAACCCTCCGGCTTCTCGTGTCCTGCGCTCTTTCAATGCTGAAAGAAAAACCCGTGGTATACCCCACTCGGTGTATACAATACCGCTGGGGCTTTGATCATAAGGATTGATAGGTCAAGTTAATAAGAAGAAAGATGGTATATTGTTATTATTATTATTAATTTGTAAAGGAGCTTGATGATTGAGCGATTGTTTGATCTCTTGATAACAGATGGTTGAAATATCCGTTTTTGGATACTCATTTTCGTCGTGTAATCAAAAAACTGAATCAAAGATCCGTCGATTTGAATGATTACCAATTTTTGCAAATTTTTTAATTAATTTTTTATATTATAAATAAGGGTGGGGGTCAAAATAGCGAATGGCTAAAATAGCCAATTAAATATAATGAACGTCTAAATCTAGAATGGCAATTATAATGAAATTCGCTATTTTAGTCATTCGCTATTTTGATTGCATTTTAATAGGATGGGGGTCAAAATGAGGGTCGCCATCTTGGAACCCGCTCGTAGATAATATTTAATTTTCAATTTACTTTGCCAATTATGGTGTAAGATAGCATATAAATATCCTTCGCTACTGTGATTTATGTTGTACTCATTTTTGTTGTGTAATCAAAAAACTGAATCAAAGATCCGTCGATTCGAATGATTCTGGATTTTTGCAGATTTTTAAATTAATTTTCTATATTATAAATAAAGGTGGGGGTCAAAATAACGAATGGCTAAAATAGCCAATTAAATATAATGAACGTCTAAATCTCGAATGCCAATTATTATGAAATTCGCTATTTCAGTCATTCGCTATTTGATTGCATTTTAATAGGATGGGGTTCAAAATGGGGGTCGCTATCTTGGAATCCACTTATAGATAATATTTAATTTTCAATTTACTTTGCCAGTTATGGTGTAAGGTAGCATATAAATATCCTTCGCTGCTGTGATTTATGGCGTTGAGTAGTAAAATTCCATAATTAGGAAAAATGTTTAATTTCACATTAGTCATAAAGATTGATGGGTCGCGGTAATAAGAAGAAAGCTGGAACATTATCATTGTTATTATTAACTTTTAAATGAGCTTGACAATAAAACGATTGTTTTATCTCTTGATAACAAATATTTTAACCGATTTGGATCCTCGTTGTGTAATCAAAAAGCCAATCAATGATACATTTTTTTAGAAACTTTCTTCTCGATAGGACAAACGAATAATTGGTCATATTATTGTTATGCATTTAATTTCCAACATATTTACCAAGTCATGCACCAAGACTGAATGTTATGGCATACATGGGTAATAAAATATCTTAGTCACTATGATTTGTGGCGTTGAGTAGCACGTTATAAAAATTAGACAAAAAGAAAAAGAAAAAACTGTTTCATTTTACACAAGTCTTACGTTTCACGTTTTATTGCTTACCACAATATCTACCTTTGACAGTCCTTTTTTGATTGCTCAACTTCATATACCGTTCCCTATTCTTTTTATCTCTCTCATAGTTATATTATTACATTTGCACGCTCGGTTAGAGACACACGAAGCGAGCATAATTAAACGGTGTTATGCGTTATGTAGCTGATATAATATGAGAGTTGGCACGTTATCGGCTATAACTTTCGTCTTTCTCTTTCCCTGTCACATTCGTTCAACACAATGCTTGTGAGGTCAACTACTCGCTGCGGGGGGTGATTCGCTCTACGTGTCAGTCTGAAACGTGCGTATATGCCTAAGCACAGCTCGTTGCGGATCAGAGCCTCTCGGTACCCTCGTCGAATATAGGTATTGCGCTATTGTATAGATAGAATACGGTTACGTAGGGGTAATTGGCTCTGCTTGGTATACAACTGTGTGGGTAAAGGAGTGAAACGGAGACAGCTGCACGGTGAGCGAGGACAAGAGCGATGATACAGGGATAAGCTAGCTACAGAAGGACAGAAGCAAAGTGAAGAGAAAGAGAGATAGAGAGAGAGAGACAAACAGACGGACAAACAGACAGAGGAGAAACAGCAGCGAGTCGTACATACAGCAATGGATGCATGTACTCTATACCAACATAACGAGCTGCCGCTGCTGTTGCTGGCCATTCCGTTGTGAGGGCGATGGCAATTATGGTTATTGGACAATGCTAAGTGGACCATGTATAGCAACGGTGATGATATGTGGGATTCGTGTACACCAGAGAAGGAGAAAGGGAAAGAGCAATCCTACAGCCATTACTACTCTATACCCCGAAGAGAAAGACAGGAATATACAAAAAAAGAAGCCTAAGAGATTGCCGAGAGTCTTGACGACATTGCCTCTTGTTTTGTGTTCTTCTTGGTTTAATCCACAAGGTACGGTCAGCTCCAATCGTCATTAAACAATAGAACGGTGTACGCACGTTCATCCACGAGGCTTAATAATAAGTCTCGTTAGTCTCAAATAGCATAATCAGCAATTGCAACCAGTTGTGGAATACAACGAGAAAGAGAATGAAGCCACGCATTCTTAAGCGCGAAAAAGTAAAATGCTCGAGCCTCTTCTCACCGTATCTCACTCGAGTCTTGCTCGAGTCTCTCTCACACAATCTGTTGGTTTTTTATATTATGTATACGCGTGTAATTCGTATAATTAAATCGCGAGAGTAGTAATAAGGAGTCTCGCGCCTCGGCGAATTTACTCTCTTAATTTCTGCTGCACTCTCTGCCGCGCAGGAAGGATTGAGGAAGAGGCGATAGGAGTGTCGTGCAACGAGGGGTGTTGGGTTGATGTCACTACTTCGGGTTTACATGGAATATAATAAATATAATTCCTGTACTTGGAAACACCGCGGATTCAGCATAAAGCCCGCGTTGATGCGAGATCTCGAGACGAGCAACGACGCTATATAACCATGACCGAGGTTCGCGTCAACGGGACAGCTTAATAAATAACGTTTTTTTTCCTTTTTTTTCACCCCTGATGCACCTTACATGCTAACCATCCTGGGATGTTTGACTCGGAGACAGGCGAGTGTCAACGACGTCACGGGGCGCTTAATTGGAAAAAATTAACGTCATATAACGTCGGGTGAGGCAGAAGAAGAGATAGAGGAGTTGGCCTCCGCGCCTCCAGCGGCAATTGTCGAAAACTAATTAGTGGCCGAGTTCCTTTTATCTCCGGAGGTCTCTGCATGCATAATGCTCGTATTATCGTTTGATAGAAGAGGCGAATATTTATATAGATATATATATGACGTTGACACGGTGGTGTTTTTATGTAGCAGTAATAAAAATACTCGTGGACGAGCGGTATAATTATTATAACCACGGTTATATAAGGTGCTTTGCACCCTCTCTCGTAGAGCTTTTTCTTTTCTCATGTTTCTCGCGCTCTCTTTTCTCTCACTTGTCGCGCTGCTTGGTATAGAGCGAATGTGGCGCGCCCGACGGTTAACACGAGAGAAAAATAAAGGCTATTGAATCCTTTTCCAAGCTATACGGTAGTATACCCCCTTCTATGGCCGCAATCCCGCACCACCGACTCGCCGACAAACCACTAACACCACCAGTGGCAATCCCACCCGGTTGCGCCTCCGTGAACAAAAATAGCCTCCAATGAGAAAAGGAACCTTACAGTTTCCTTTCAGTGCTTTCATAAAAATTTTTCTGAAAACTAATTTTCCTCCTGGCGGCCGCTACTACGAATCTCACGTTTTTTTTTCTCTCTCTCTCTCTCTCTATGGATGCGTGTATGTGTGACTGTGTATTATACAAGCGAATGACGACGACGCGGCCTTCATTCGCCTTCTTCTTTTTCGCTTATCCATCTCTTCTTTCTTCTTCCTCCCCCCCTTTTCTCGCTGGCACCTCCGCCTTCACGTCTTCCATCTCGTCCACCTTATTCCTTCTTCGACACCAACCCAACCACCAGCCAACCCCTTTTTCATCTTCGCCTCGAGATTCTTCGAAGACTCGCTTCTTCGTTCCTTTCTCCTTCTCTCTTTCTTTTTTCCCTCCCCCTTGCTGTCCCCCCTACCCCTTCCACCCTTTTCTCTCGCCAACTCGAGCTCTTTCACCCGCAACCTCCAGAAAGCACCACAGCCTAACTATATAGTGACTCGTTCCCGTTATACCCTTCCCCTATATACACTCCCTCTCACTTCATTCCCACTACAGCACTTTTATACGAGGTGCTAATCTTCCAGACAAGCTCCCCCCTCCCCCCCTCTTCCCCCCGACTACCTTGCAATACCAGCGCGGCAACCGACGACAACCACCCTGAGACTCAGCCTCCAGAGCGACGCAACTCTTACGCAGAAATTGTATAGCGCACCTCGTGGATTAGGGAGCGCAAAATCCATCCACCTCGCTGCTTTTCTTGTAGTTTCCCTACCGAAGTGTGACTGAAGTACCGGTGTTCACATCGAGTGTATTGCGGAGAGGTTTATGTTACGTAGATACCTGGAAAGATGCTATATTAAGTACTTATGTATATGTTATTTTTGTTTTTGAAATTGGACATTAGACAGGTACCGTGCCAGAATTTGTTTGGTAGTGATCCAAATTTCAGACTTTTGCGCCTGAACCGCCATACAGAGAATAATGTGGAAGGAATACTGAAAAATATGTGGTCTGGAATCATTTTGAACGAAAACGTTAAAAATTGTTAAAAATTACGGAACTTCCTAGAAACTGTTCAGTTTTTTGGCATTAACTGTAAGATTTGCATGTTATCAATATAATAGGATAGAATCCTGGATGAAGTCCAGGATAAAATCTAGGATAAGATCCAGGATAGAGTCCAGAATGAAGTCCAAGATAAAGTTCTGGATAAAGTCCTGAATGGTGTCCAGGATGGATCCAAGAAGAAGAATCCTGGAACCTGGATTATCCAAACTATATCCTGAATTCTATACTAGATTCATTTGTTCAACATGAGGCGATTTAATTGTCATATTGTGCACGAATAGAGAACGCAACATTAGATATTGTCAACTATCAAAGATCTTTTTGCACTACTCATAATAATGACATTCCTTCGATGTTTCAGGTTGACGGAAGGAATGAAGAAATCCTTCATTCCGGAATGACAAGCAGACAGTCAGAGGTTCAATCAAAGTTACTATAAGGTACGTCAAGAATTTCTGAAACAAAATACAAAAGTTCAAATGCTGCATCTTTTAGGGAACCGTCACATTCACAATTGACGACACATTATTCCTAGAATTGACCTTTTCCACATACTCACACATGATCATCACTTGTTTACATGAGAAACAAGGACATTACGTATGGTACACGACTCGAGTTAATATTCAACATTTTGCGGTGACCGTATTGACTTATTCAAGAGCCCACAATTTTTGTTTTTATTCCTTACCCGTTGTAGTTAGGAAATAATGTCGTTCTGTCCCACGAACGTTATCGAAGGGTCCAATATACGTGTTTATGGGGTATATACGATGTTGTTTTTATGCTTGTTCCCAGTTGTCATTCCCCGGAGACGTGTTCAGAGGTATTCGTTGTAGACAGCTCTTTTTTTTCTCTCTGCTCTGTGTCGTACCCTAGTTGATCCTGGAACAATGCGGAGCCGCGCCTCTTGAATTATTCCCTTTGATTGCTCTCTTTCGTCTCGGTCGGTGGATCTCGCAGTTGATTCGTCCCAGAGTTTCCCCTCCACTCATATACTATACATACGACCACCACTATCCTATATGTATATACATACAAATATATATGCACATAGTTGTGTTGCATTGAGAGCAGTCTTTTCGCCTTTTGCCGCAAACGACGACACAAGTCGTTCCGAGGTCTCGTGGAGTTCGCGCCCCGTGTTTTTCACTCACCCCAACTCGAGGGTGGTCGAGTGATCTGAACGTCCAGGGGTACATACATTTCTAGCATTGAGGGTTGGTAGCTGTAGCTGAAACGACGATGGACGCAAGCCAGATGGATGGATCGTCCGGCAATCGAGTTCGCGTTAACGCGACTAAGTGGGGACAAATTTCTCTCTCTCTCTCTCTCTCTCTCGTTCGTTTTCCTCTCGTTCGCTGGACACAGAAGCTCCGGACCGCGATTCCGACCGACGCTCGAAAGCGAGCCTCTACTCGGTGAGCTCGGTTCTCGCGTACGGAAAGTCACTAATCGAGTTCTCCTTCCGTTTACGAATACTACAGCGAACGTATCGAATGCCTGATTCGCATCTATCTACGATCGATTCAGTGCTCTGAAAGCTCGCTATAAATGTTTGACTGGAATATCTGTTGGCTATCTACAAATTGGCAAAAAAAAAAAACGTCAGGCTTTAACCGCTCGTACATTTTTCTGCTCGCATGTTGATTTTGTAGAAGGTATTATAAAAGATATGTGGTCGGAAATTATTTTGACCTAAGACGTAAAAAATTGTTTAAAATTTAGGAGCTCTCTGAAAAGTGTTGTCAGTTTCTTGGCATTAATAAAAATCCAGGATAAAGTTCAGAATGAAGTCCTGAATAGAGAATGATCCAAGATGGAGAATCTTGGAACCTCGATTACCACACCAATTTAATTGTGGTATTGTTGATTAATCTTAAATTACATAAATTCATGCAGTAATCTCTTGCGGGCCATTATATCGATTAGTACGAAGATCTCGATATCCGCACCAAGATTATCGAAACAGGCGCCAGGAAAATACAAGAAAAAAGAGAGAAAAGAAGCCTCACGCGTATCATAGGCCACTCCGTCATTCGGAGCACAAAAAGACCTTTATTGGCACACGACGTTAGGACGTATTATATTAGGAATACGTGATCCATCTCCCAGACGACGTTTCGACAATGATCCCGTGGCTGTTGAGCCTTCAGCCTCTTCGCCACACAACGTGCTATATAACAGAGGACTCTCATCGTCACTGCGATGTAGCTGGGCGTGAATCATTCGCTGGAGAATTTATAGGATCAACAGCATAACGTCTATACACTACCTTACAGTGCTATATAATAGCCAGGAAAATATTCTGGTTGATCGTATTAGAATCGGTTCGACACCCTCTCACGACCACTTTGTGAGCCCAATGTGTTAGCACTGATTCTCTCCGCATGTCCGGACTGACGGGTCATGCAACGATAAGCGGACAAAGATTCGATGACTAGGCTCAAAAAACGGACGCTGCAAAATGACTTGCTATTCTTCAATGTCGGATGGTACGTATTATCTAACCGCACGGACGAATTCCCGAGCCATTAATATTCGTTGATCATAAAGCAGGAGACAAAAGGGAGAGAGAGATGTGGAGCACTGGAGCTACAGGGAAGCATGATGATAATATAAACCTACCAAAGCTACAGAGTGAATAAATTAAAAATCTGACAAGCACAGGAAGCAAGCACTACAGCTACTTATCGCCTCCCCGGTTAATGGTGTTTTGCATAACCTGCAAATTCGATTACTATAGTAATAATGGCTATACTTCAATTTACTTAATTATCCATAAATCACCTTCTCGACGGTATTAGATTCATCGCAGTTTGAATTATAAAGCATGAATCAAGGTGATGAAGAGAGGGGAAGGTTCGGTGAGGGTCGCTACCTCGTCAGAGGGTCGCCTTCGTCTTACCCTCGTCTTCGTCTCTCTTTCACCCTCTTCAGGCTGCTCTTCGAGATCTTGGAAACTCAGCAACAGCCGCGAAATGTGTCGACGTCTCTTGGCCCTCAGTGACGACGATTATGATGACGATGGGCCTCGCCAGCAACGGGATCGTTGGGTGAAAGCGTTTATATTATATTTATTGTAGAGGCTGGCTTGTGTCAGTCGAGTCTATCGTGATGACGGGACGTGAATGGAAAATGAATTTTGCGACGTCGAAGAGTAAGAGAGAGAGAAAGACAGATAAAGGTGTGCGTGTTTGTTCGACGACCGACAAGTGCTAAACAAGAGAGGCAGAAGTGTTTTGATGGGTGTGGGTATAGTATATTCGTGACTGGAAGAGATGGCGAGAGAGAATAAACCCAATGAAAGCTCAAGACCTGGCCCACCGAGCGTAGAATGAACCGACGAATCAATCATCCCGCGACTCATTAGCCACGTTACAGAGAACCTCGCACTCCCTTTATTTCCCATCGCTTTACCATCGCCATGTTTCTTCTTTCCTACCCCATAGACCTCACCACCTTTCTCCGATCCATAGTCCTACTCTGGTCTATAGTTATAATGTAAATTACCAAAATGATTATTGGTACTCCCCCTTCTTAGAGTGTATAGGATTAGTTGGGAAACTAATGAAATTCTTGGACTCAAACAAATGCGTATAATATATGGTAAGCGAGGCAATTGATTGGCGAGAAAACTAACCGATTGAGAAGAAAAAAATCAACCGATTGGTTGGACAAAGTGACTAAAAATGGATAAGAAAATTATGTAAGGTAATTCCAGTTGAAGATTCAGTTTCAGTCGTACTTGGTCTTCATTTCTGTGTCAAATACGAATGTTTGTCAGTCACTTTCCCTTCGCAAACATCTAAGAATTACCCCATAGAGAGTTTACCACCTTTCTTTGATACATAGTCCTACTTTCGTTTATAGTTATAATGTAAATTGCCAAGATGATTATTAGTGCTCCCCCTTTTTAGAGTGTATAGGATTAGTTGGGAAACTAACGAAATTCTTAGACTCAACCAAATGTGTATAATATATGGTAACCCAGCCAATTGATTGGCGAGAAAACTAACCGATTGAGAAGAAAAAAACAAGTTAGTCAGACAAACTGACTAAAAATGATTGAGAAAATTATTTCAGGTAATTCCAGTTGAAGATTCAGATTGAGTCGTACTTGGTCTTCGTTGCTGCGTCAAATACGAATGTTTGTCAGTCTCTTTGCCTTCACAAACATCTAAAAATTACCCCATAGAGAGTTTACCACCTTTCTGCGATACATAGTCCTATTCTGTTCTATAGTTATAATGTAAATTACCAAAATGATTATTGGTACTCCCCCTTCTTAGAGTGTATAGGATTAGTTGGGTAACTAATGAAATTCTCAGACTCAATCAAATGAGTATAATATATGATAACCCAGTCAATTGATTGCCGAGAAAACTAACCGATTGAGAAGAAAAAAATCAACCGATTGGTTGGACAAACTGACTAAAAATGGATAAGAAAATTATGTAAGATAATTCCAGTTGAAGATTCAGTATGAGTTGTACTTGGTCTTCGTTTCAGTGTCAAATACGAATATATGTCATAGCATCTATGGTTTGCCCAAAATTTAATAACGATTTTTTTTATTTCATTTTTTTCAATTCGCTGTATATTCAAAATTACCGAACATACAAAAAATTTGTTCCTGTATAAGGTTTTTTAACGTAATTTTTAATAAGAAAATTTCCATAGCCGCTCAAAATAAAGTAATGATATATATATATTTTTTCATTGAGACAGATTATTTCGATTTTTCTCTAAATTTCACAGAATTTCCATTATTATGCTTACAAATTACAGAACAATTGGCGTGATGGCAAATTAATGGCCCATTTGGTGTGGAATGATCCCGGTATTACTACAAAGTTATTGAGTCGTACTTGGTCTTCGTTTCTGTGTTAAATACAAATGTTTGTGAATCACTTTGCCTCCGCAAACATCTAAGATATTCTTTGGCGTTTCAGTTTATGTGCAAAGTGATGGTGAGAAACAGGAAAATTTACTCTAAATCACCGTTACAAGTGGGCACACTTAGATATCTCGTAACCGTTCACCTGTCTACGCAGTTGCTCGGAATCGTAAATATTCGGTTTACGATCGATCGAAGTATTTTATTTGGCCTGTGCTTAGTGTTCTAATGAGGTCTTGCTTATAAATGGATGGCATATACGAGAGTGCGGGTTTTATAAAAGAAGCAAGGATTTAACGACAGTGCGACGCGGGGCGAGATCGGTATACGGTAGCGGCAGGTGATTGCCCCGGCAAATAACGCAAGCCACTTCGTTAGGCACTCCTCGCTCTTTCTGGACTTCCTGATGGCGATCGACTTAATGGGTTAATCAACGGTTTATGGGATTATGCCTTTCGCAATAAGTTCTATAAACAACAGTCCAATGATGGGGCCAGCGGGGTGCAATGGCACGATTTCGCTAAAAACAAACATCCTCTCCAAGACCTGTTAAAAAATTAATTAGCCTCCAACCTTACCTTTATTTTTCCACTTCGAATAATCGAGAGAACTGTTCGAACCAATTCGGAGACCACAAAGCGAACAATTTTTTGCCAATTAACTTATTTCAGCCAAACCATTAAATTTTCTATTGTCGAAATTAGTACTGACTCACCATTGTTTCCCATTAGCAAATTTCCTTTCATCCTGGATAACTCTTAAATTTCGAAACAATTGCAAGTCACGAATTAGTAGAAGAAGAATATTTTATTACATCACTGTGCCATTAAGCCCCGTTCTCTTCTGCAAATCTAAATTATCTCGAAAGCCGAAGCTCCGGTATCGTTGAGTGCATTAGAAAGTCCGGATATAAAGACCGGTAAATATGATGATCAAAATTTATTGATCAAGTTGTTAGAAATAGCCGCGGAAAATGGTACAAGCACATGTGAATCTATAAAATCACCTGGCATCGATACAGTTAACATCGACATGAACCTCAATTGAGCAAGCTCGCGTATCAAGCTTGCAATCCATCTGGTTGGCTGGTCGCCTTAGTGCGTCCGGTGGGATTCTCTCGCGATGCCGAAGTTCGCCCCGCTCGGGCAATTGCGGGATCCCGAGCCATTAGCGAGATAGATCGAGTCCCATGGAGAGGACGGAAGCAAGCCATGGTATTCCAATGTCGGTTGGTCTGCTCCCCTAAGCGCCCAACCGACCTCCCATCATATCAAACCGGGACATCAAACTCAAAGGACAAACATAACTACTTTATGCCCAGCCGCAGGCTCAAGGGTTAAGCGTCGGAGAGGCTGCGTAACGCCTTTACCTAAAGCTGCCCTTGCGAGAACCCCTTGCCAGCAAGGTATACAGTATCTTAGTGTATATAACAAACTGGTCCACACTAGAAGAGACCGGGGTTGGCCGGATCAAATTTCCCATTAGATTTTCGCAAAACCATGAGGCAAACATAAAATGAATGCTGGATCCGCATCATCACCTTAGAAAGTAAAGTTTTCAAAGTCGTTCTAACTCTCAAATATTTTATCACGCGTCTTGCAGCGAAGTGAACCCATTTGTCCGGTACTCCAGTAATCAATAGTACCCACCATTTCTCTGGATTCAATGAAGCGAATAGGTTCAAACTAGCCTCTAATTGTAGGAAATTAACTCAGCTTTCGGACCCAAAAAGTTTTAACTGCGTACGCTTAATAGTTACTTTGTAACAACATTTTTTCTCAAAATCCGGACATTGGACACATTGCTGGAATTGGATTTTGTTGCATAACTCTTACAATTTTAGTCGCTCATGGTCGAAACTTTGGTTAAAGGTGTATATTGACATTATATATGAACCCTTCAAGGAAAAATATTCCAGGTGCATTTGCGGATTTTTAAACGTTCTCAACTTAAACTTGCCCATGATCCGATGAGCCCCGGTCTTCTCCAGGCTTTGGAGTGCGAAGCGCACGCCCCAACTGCGAGTCTGTCGCGCGTTCATGGACCCGTAACATCCCCTGTACCCTCATGGAGCCAACATCACCGCGTTAAAGCTCGCTGAGAGCTACAAGAGCAGCCACTAACACTCCAGTACACGACCTCGATCCATCCCGAAGGGCCCCACCCCGACAGGATTGATTCCACCTGAATATTTAATGCCCAACGCAACTGAACTTGTTGCCCCTCTAGTTCATTAAGTTCGTTATTGTATGATGAGTTTATCGTGTCGTCTATATATCATGGGTATGGATTCTGTGTGCTCTGGAACTGATGGACTACCGAACGACTACTGCGAAGGTATATGACGTATACACAGAGATACATCGTTTACGATTGGCTGATACACACTAGACATGATACAGTAGATTTCCGACTAGTAAAACTCGATGAGCCTTGGATGTCCAATGCCCAGATATGATGGAGCTGAGTTTACTGCATTTCACCAAGAACTTTGTGCTGCTGACTAATAGATCGTTCCTCTCATCTCACGGGAATATCATCGGTTGGTAATGAATGTGTTCCCAATGGGCAAATCGGGCTGGGATGAATTTAGAAACGATATTCATAATGATTATTCATCAGAGCTGCAATGAGCTACAAGCACGATTGAGTGAATCCGCGAATGATGTATTATTAGTATATATACTAGCTAATATATATAATCAACATATCCCAATACATGATCGGGATATGCTGATTGGATGATGAATGTGAAATCGCGGGATTGAATGGGTTCTGGATTACAAGGATCATTCAATATACACACTTATGTTATCCATGTAGACTTCCAACAAGATTTGCAAATTCGTGAACCAAAGATTTCGAAATTAAGGCGTCATCGTATTTATCTTATAGATATTTAAGTAACTTATAAACATTAATTAATGATAATAAAAAATATACATGTGCAGCAACTGTTACTTAATAATTATATTTGATTTTGTTCAACGACAAAATTGCGAAACTTTGTTTTCGGTTTTTTGACAAACATGATTTGATACTGCGACGAACATACGTTTAAAAAAATAATTGGGTTAATCCATTATGTTATAATAATTTGGCCCAACTACTTTATGTTGCAGGATATAATTTACAAGATAATTATTTACTGCTACATCTTGTTGTATATGGAATATATTGTTTATGTACTCGAATATTGAATAGGTTTGAGAAAAAAAAATCTTGAATTCCGAGGTTATTTTAGATCCCCAAACCTTGTCTACTATGTATGCACTGCGCGAATATATATCACTACATGTACTTTTATTCAAAACCAATTGCTTCCACGTTCGACATAAAGGAAAGCGGATATACGGTACAGATATATCTTTGGCATTCAAGCACCGAATATTTCCGCTTAATAGATCGCAACAAATGGCAATGCTACTGAGCGAGAGGGTGAACCATATCGCGGTTATAGATACCGAACTAGAGTATTGAATAGCACCGTGCACCAACGAGAGAGTATCGACTCGGTACAGCGAACGACCAATGAGAGAATACCCGTGGTTATACTATATATACGAGTCATATCTACAGAACTGGAGTGAACGTATGGAGTCATTGATGCATTTCGAACACGGCACTCGGCGAAACATCAACACGTAACGCACGCTCACGTTCTCTGTATATTTATCTAATAATTATAATTATTCACGTGTGCACAGCCGCAGCATTGCACTATAGGCATTGCAGCGCACGTACCTATATATATATATATATATATATATATATATAGTCTCTATTCATTAGAGGTTGATGCACAGGGGAATGAGCCCTGTTTACAATTAATTGATCCATAAGTATATCTATTTTGATAATTATACAATAGATCAGGAATAATTAAAAAGCTGCGGAATTCAAAATATCAGACATACTGTCAGAAAATTGGGCCGCATTTTTCTTCCTTCAAATTCAAGATATCGATTTTGGACCTCCATTATCATTTTTAAGTCGTATATTGCATCACAGAAAACACCCGTTTCAAACATTTTTACTGTAGTTTTGAAAAAAGTGACTTTTGTCTGTTTCTGATGACAGAATTCGCAGATCCGATTTTCTGTCGGAAAATCGGGGAAAATTTATTTTCTTCACAATATCGAATTTGGACCGTCACTATCGTTCTTCAGTCGTATATTGCACCACAGAAAACACCGGTTTCAAATCATTTTACTGTAGTTTTGAAAAAAGTGACTTTTGTCCGTTTCTGATTTCAGAATTCGCAGATCCGACTTCCGGTCGGAAAACCGGGTCGAAATTCTTTTTCTTCAAGATATCGAATTCGGACCTTCATTATCATTCTTAAGTCGTATATTGTATCATAGAAAACACCCGTTTTAAACCTTTTTACTGTAGTTTTAAAAAAAGTGACTTTTGTCCGTTTACCGATGTCAGAATTCGCAGATCCGACTTCCGGTCGGGAAATCGGGTAGAATTTTTTTTCTTCAAGATATCGATTTTGGACCTTCATTATCATTCTTAAGTCGTATATTGTATCATAGAAAACACCCGTTTCAAACCTTTTTACTGTAGTTTTGAAAAAAAGTCACTTTTGTCCGTTTCCGATGTCAGAATTCGCAGATCCGACTTCCGGTCGGGAAATCGGGTAGAATTTTTTTTCTTCAAGATATCGATTTTGGACCTTTACTATCGTTCTTAAGTCGTATATTGTATCACAGAAAACACCCGTTTCAAACATTTTTACGGTAGTTTTGAAAAAAGTGACTTTTGTCTGTTTCTGATTTCAGAATTCGCAGATCCGACTTCCGGTCCGAAAATCGGGTCGAAATTTTTTTTCTTCAAGATATCGATTTTAGACCTTCACTATCGTTCTTAAGTCGTATATTGCATCACAGAAAACACCCGTTCCAAACCTTTTTACTGTAGTTTTGAAAAAAGTGACTTTTGTCCGTTTCCGATTTCAGAATTCGCAGATCTGACTTCCGGTCGGAAAATCGGGTCGACATTTTTTTTCTTCAAGATATCGATTTTGAACCTTCACTATCGTTCTTAAGTCATATATTGCATCACAGAAAACACCCGTTTCAAACCTTTTTACTGTAGTTTTGAAAAAAGTGACTTTTGTCCGTTTCCGATTTCAGAATTCGCAGATCCGACTTCCGGTCGGAAAATCGGGGCGAAATTTATTTTCTTCACAATATCGATTTTGGACCTTCACTATCGTTCTTAAGTCGTATATTGCATCACAGAAAACACCCGTTTCAAACCTTTTTACTGTAGTTTTGAAAAAAGTCACTTTTGTCCGTTTCTGATTTCAGAATTCGCAGATCCGCATTCCGGTCGGAAAATCGGGGCGAAATTTTTTTTCTTCAAGATATCGATTTTGGACCTTCACTATCGTTCTTAAGTCGTATATTGCATCACAGAAAACACCCATTTCAAACCTTTTTACTGTAGTTTTGAAAAAAGTCACTTTTGTCCGTTTCTGATTTCAGAATTCGCAGATCCGACTTCCAGTCAGAAAATCGGGGCGACATTTTTTTTCTTCACGATATCGATTTTGGACCTTCACTATCGTTCTTAAGTCATATATTGTATCACGGAAAACACCCGTTTCAAACCTTTTTACTGTAGTTTTGAAAAAAGTGACTTTTGTCTGTTTCTGATGTCAGAATTTGCAGATCCGACTTCCGGTCGGAAAATCGGGTCGAAATTTTTTTTCTTCACGATATCGAATTTGGACCTTCACTATCGTTCTTAAGTCGTATGTTGTATCGCAGAAAACACCCGTTTCAAACCTTTTTACTGTAGTTTTGAAAAAAGTGACTTTCGTCTGTTTCTGATGTCAGAATTTGCAGATCCGACTTCCGGTCGGAAAATCGGGCCGAAATTTTTTTCTTCAAGATATCGAATTTGGACCGTCACTATCGTTCTTAAGTCGTATATTGCACCACAGAAAACACCCGTTTCAAACCTTTTTACTGTAGTTTTGAAAAAAGTCACTTTTGTCCGTTTCTGATTTCAGAATTTGCAGATCGGACTTGCAGTCAGGAAATCGGGGCGACATTTTTTTTCTTCACGATATCGATTTTGGACCTTCACTATCGTTCTTAAGTCATATATTGTATCACGGAAAACACCCGTTTCAAACCTTTTTACTGTAGTTTTGAAAAAAGTGACTTTTGTCTGTTTCTGATGTCAGAATTTGCAGATCCGCATTCCGGTCGGAAAATCGGGGCGAAATTTTTTTTCTTCAAGATATCGATTTTGGACCTTCACTATCATTCTTAAGTCGTATATTGCATCACAGAAAACACCCGTTCCAAACCTTTTTACTGTAGTTTTGAAAAAAGTGACTTTTGTCTATTTCTGATGTCAGAATTCGCAGACCGGACTTCCGGTCGGAAAATCGGGTCGAATTTTTTTTTGTACATAAAAAGCTTCTTATAATAATGAATCATCAACAAGATGATTAAAGATTTCGTGCCAAATCATAATTATAACGTTGCTTCGTGCACAGACGACATAGAAAAAAAAAAAAAAAAAAAACATGTACATGAAGTGTCTCGTATAACGGTTTCGATAAAAAGTTGTACCGCGTAGTACGGTTGATTGGAATGTGGGTCTGGTGGGAAGGTTTTGCGATGGATATATATACACAGACAGTACATACTGTATTTGTGGTGCGCAACCAATTTACCATGAACCAATGAGGGAGAGGGACGTTTCTTACCGGCGTCGAACAGCCTTTGAGAGCTATCGGTGTTCTATGTCTGCGCGGAAAAGAGATCGCAACGCCAAAAGATATATAGAGAGAGAGAGAAAGAGAAAAAGAGAAACAGAGAAAGACAGACAGACAGAGTAAAAGAGAGCAGCGCGCTAAACAGCATCCCCTTTCTCATTAACTTTTTATTTCGAAAACCACGAAGTTGAGACGTCAGAAGGAGTTTGCTTTCGAAGCGTTCACCGCCGGTTTCCCCGAGACTCGTCTCTCTTCTTCCTCGCCAATTCCGCTCGTCGATATATAAAAAAAAATAATAATAATAAAAAATAAAAAACATTGATAAAAAAAAACTTAGTATAAAAAGACGCGACGAGGAAGAAGAAAACACGAAGATCGGTAAGAGGGTTGGATGCCGAGGGTCGAGGGAAGAAAAAATGCGACAGATACAACGATCTCGCGCAGCCATGAAGCTCCTTCGCGGCAAGCGAAATAAAAAAACCTTCCGCGACGTGGAAACAAATGCCCGGAGATCAAAGTACCACGGAGAAGAAGCTCACTGGCTAGTTGATTATTTTTGTGACATGATAGCGCCCGCGTGGTGCTGTCGACTGGCCAGGAGATGAGATGCCTCATCCCCTGTTGAGAACGTCGCGTCTTTGCAGCAGTAGCAGCATCAAAACCCCGTCCACTCACCCTCAACCATCGCAGAGCGTAGTACAGCTCAATCCCCGCTTCAGTAGGAACGAGCAGTGCCATTGGGTGTTCCACCCCGTGACCGGAATACCTCATCGGCGCGTCTTTCCTCTCCTCAGCTTCGTCGCCTCGTCACATGCTACTTTCATTCCTTCGTCTCGCTCTGTTCCTTAGGTACTGCCTTATGATAAAGCTCCCGTTGACAGTGACAAGAGAAATTTCACCTTGGTGTCTTCTGAAAGAGATGGAAAGAAGGAATAAAGCTTTCAACGCTAATTTGTACTTTTAAGGTCTCATGAAATATTCGCGTCATACACAGCTGTGCTATTTTTTTATCAATTATGAGAGAATTAATGACAATTCATCGATTTTTCATGAGAAACCATTAATTCAATCTATAGGGGAACTAAAATCAAATGTTTGATAGGCTAAAAAAAATTTCTGCTGTGTTAAAAATAATTTTTTCCTAGGCTAACAATTTTTTTTAATGGGTCAACAAATTCTTTTCCTGGGCTAAGAAATTTTTGTTTCTGTATTAAAAAATATCTTAATTGTTTTTTGTGAGCTAACAAATCTTTGTGCTGGGCAAAATGTTTTTTTCTTTTTTTTTGTTAGACTAAATAATTTTTTTCCAAGTTAACTAATTTTTTTGCTGGGCTGGCAAATTTTGTATGCTGTCTTTAATACATTAGCATTAGAATTAGAATTTTTTTCTTGGTGATGCAGGACACTTTTATGAAATGTTATATTGCAATAATCATTTATGATTAAAAAGCAGTAAAAAAAATTGTGTTCATTTTTTTTTTCTGTTGATCTCTTGAAGCATGTGCAGCAAAAAAGTGCTGTTTATGCAAATATGCGATCTGTTTCGTACGTTTTGCTGACTCGATGGACTTTTCCCTTATCTCTTTATAATTAACTCACTCCGGAACTATCCCGTTGAAATCCTGCGTGCACTCGATGGTGGAAATACCCATCGTTATTCCGTGCAAGCCGCGCGAAAGACCGAGAGGTTGTACGAGAAAATGAATAAAAAGGAAAGAGCCTGGTGTACATATATATATATGTATATACGTTTTTATGTAGTGTTCAGAAAGGGACGAGGGAGTCGAATCGAATCGACGCGGTCGAGCGACGCGAGAGACCGAACGAACGGAGGCTGACAAGAGCTGCTCGATATAATTGAGCGTGCGGTCACTCGACTGAGAACTGCCTGTATACAAGCACACACACCCACCCTATTTATATATATATATATATATATTTTTTTTTTTTTATCAAACTTGCGCAGGTTCGTCTTAAACCAGAAGCAAAAGGTTAAGGAAAACAGTAGATTTCAATTTTACAGGCTTTTTTTTAATTATTAAAGTCTTATATAGAATCTTTCTATAATTTAATTATTTTTTTTTCGATTTCAATGTGCGATTAAGCTCGTCATCGAAAATTTTGCCCTGAATACGAAACTACCAATTCTTTTGTCGATAATTAAAAAAATTCATGTGAAAAAGTAATAAGTCCACTTTTTTATTTTTCACTAGAAGTAAAAAAACCATTTTTAAAATTATTCACTGAACCTAAAATATCAATTTTTTTTATTTTTCACTAAAACTAAAAAACCAATTTTTTAAATTTTTCATGAAAACTAAAATATCCATTTTTTAGATTTTTCACTAAATCTAAAAAACCCATTTCTTAGATTTTTCACTAAAACTAAAACATCCAGTTTTTAGATATTTCACAAAAACTAAAAAACCCATTTTTTAGATTTTTCACTAAAACTAAAACATCCATTTTTTAGATTTTTCACTAAAACTAAAAAACCCATTTTTTAGATTTTTCACTAAAACTAAAACATCCAGTTTTTAGATTTTTCACTAAAACTAAAAAACCCGTTTTTTAGATTTTTCACTAAACCTAAAAAACCCATTTTTTGGATTTTTCACTAAAACTAAAAAACCCATTTTTTAGAGTTTTCACTAAAACTAAAAAACCCATTTTTTAGATTCTTCACATTTTTCCATATATTGTTTTAGTTATTGTATTCTGCTAAAATTATTATCATCTTAATATCCTCCACTCGATCACCCTTTATATAGAGCTATTAATCTGATAATGAGTTCCACGTGTGTCCAATAAGGGAGAAGATGAAGGACCATGAAGAGAATCGAGATCTCATCCACAGATGATGATGATCAGTGGCCAAAAGTCTTGGTACACATTTCGAGACGCTACCAATGTCTCGTGGTCAACACGTGTAATCCGACTCTTTCATTTGCGACCTCGACCTCCCTTTTTCTTTCTCATCTTCTGCTTGGTCTTCTTCCGATGAAGCGAAACATCTCCTGGGCCATTCGACCGGGCCATCTTCTATCCCTCCTCGACCTTCCAATCTTCGAACAACAAACTCATTGTCCTCGATCCCCTCAACCAGCAATCTCTCTTTGCATTCATGGATTTTAACTTGCTAGGCTAGAGTTTGCTTGTCTTAAATACGAGAGACGAAATTTATTGCTCATACTGCCATTAAATAACGTTATTCATTTCCAAAAAATACTAAAACTTAGTGTATTATATCAAAATTAGTTCTGGGATTCTTTTTCAAAAGATTAACTTATTTAACTAGACTAAGGGCCAAATTTTCTCTCGCAAATGAAATCTTAAGCTTGAACTTATGTCGAAAAATTTGAAGCTCAAAATTCTGACTTCCGGTATAAGAATCAATCTCTCTTTGCAGTCATGGGTTTTAACTTGCTAGATTAGAATTTGCTTGTCTTAAACACGAGAGAACAAATTTATTTCCCATACTGCCATTAAATGACGTTGTTAATTTCCAAAACCTACAAAACATAGTGTATTATATCATCAATCAATTTATTCACAAAATTCCATACCAAAATAAGTTCTTGGATTTTTTCCCGAACGATCAACTAATTTCTAAAACCTATTTCACCAGACATTCGCAAATGAATTCATACATTTATTCTTAAAGCTTGAACTTACGTCAAAGTATTCAAAGCTCAAATTTCCGACTTCCTGAAAAAGAATTCTCGTCGTCGTGCCGAATCGACAATATAAAATCAAGAAAATTGATTATTACAGGCTCTCCATATAATCGTAAAGATTGCACAGTGAGGTCAAAGGAGAGTGAGATCTGAAAGTACACGAGGCATGAGAGAAGTATGTAAGCCCGGTACGTTTTCCCGAGAAACGGCCGTCAGTGCGGCATACCGTGCGGGCCCTTTATCTATATCGAAAGTTGAAGACAGAGGAGGAAAAGGGAAAATCATTCCTATAGAAACGTTAATAATAATAATCATAATAATTTCCCTTCTCTTTTCACGAAAGCCTGTTCGGCGGCGGGGCTGCCTTTTCATCGGGGGATATGAATGGGTCGAACGAGTTGAGCCACATCCTCTCCTGCTGCTTCAGGAACCTCCTGCTTCCCTGTCTGCCTCTCTCTATTTTTCTCTATCTTTCTCCCATCTCCCTTTTTACCTCCCCTCGCGTCTCGCGGCCTCCACTCCCGTTTTCCTCGAGCCCTACACTCCCTCTCCCTTCCCCCCTCTTCCCCCTCCTCCTCCTCCTCACTTTTCTGCGCACCTTCAACCGCCCCCGCATAACCGTCGCAGCGGTGGCTCCTGTTCAGCCTCATTCCTCGATCCGTCGACGACCTTCCGTCGACAAGGAACACCCTCGACTCGAACCATAGAAGCGACCGATGATGTATTTTCGCTTTCTATGCCATCCTCTTCTTCTGTCGTACTCTCATGCTGCCTCCTCCTCTTCCTTTTTCTCATCCTCCTTCTCTTCTATCCATATGTCTATGGTATTTGCGCTATGTACATGAACAGGTGCATCCACATATATACCATGTGCACTGGGATATGGGACTTGTACTATTGGTGGTACCTATTTCTTTTATTGGTACCGTGCATGGAAGAAGGATTTGTGGACCATTGCAAGGATGAGCAATATGGAAAGAAAAATATATTTAAAATAATGTTTGTGTATGAGGAAATAATTTTTAACGAAAAATAGTGATGGGATTTTTTGAGATCTATTATGCATTGGTTGGTCCATAAGGTGGATAATGGATAATTGAATTCGAAAAAAAAGTTTGATATTTTGATTCCTCATAGATTTTTCAGTTTGATAATTTAATTCCTCTTCTTCTGTCGTACTCTCATCCTGCCTCCTCCTCATCCTCCTCTTTCTCGTCCTCCTCCTCTTCTATCCATATGTCTATGGTATTTGCGCTACATACATGAACAGGTGCATCCACATATATACCATGTGCACTGGGATATGGGACTTGTACTATTGGTGGTACCTATTTCTTTTATCGGTACCGTGCATGGAAGAAGGATTTGTGGACCATTGCAAGGATGAGCAATATGGAAAGAAAAATATATTTCAAATAATGTTTGTGTATGAGGAAATAATTTTTAACGAAAAATAGTGATGGGATTTTTTGAGATCTATTATGCATTGGTTGGTCCATAAGGTGGATAATGGATAATTGAATTCGAAAAAAAAGTTTGATATTCTGATCCCTCATAGATTTTTCAGTTTGATAATTTGATTCCTCTTCTTCTGTCGTACTCTCATCCTGCCTCCTCCTCATCCTCCTCTTTCTCGTCCTCCTCCTCTTCTATCCATATGTCTATGGTATTTGCGCTACATACATGAACAGGTGCATCCACATATATACCATGTGCACTGGGATATGGGACTTGAACTATTGGTGGTACCTATTTATTTTATTGGTGTGCATGGAAGAAGGATTTGTGGACCATTGCAAGGATGAGCAATATGGAAAGAAAAATATACTTAAAATAATGTTTGTATATGTGGAAATAATTATTAACGAAAAATAGTGATGTGATTTTTTGAGATCTATTCTACATTGGTTGGTCCATAAAGTGGATACTGGATAATTGAATTCGAAAAACAGTTTGATAATTTGATTCCTTTTCTTCTGTCGTATTCTCATGCCACCTCCTCCTCTTCCTTTTTCTCTTCCTCCTCCTCTTCTATCCATATGTCTATGGTATTTGCGCTACGTACATGAACAGGTGCATCCACATATATACCATGTGCACTGGGATATGGGACTTGTACTATTGGTGGTACCTATTTCTTTTATTGGTGCCGTGCATGGAAGAAGGATTTGTGGACCATTGCAAGGATGAGCAATATGGAAAGAAAAATATATTTCAAATAATGTTTGTGTATGAGGAAATAATTTTTAACGAAAAATAATGATGGGATTTTTTGAGATCTATTATGCATTGGTTGGTCCATAAGGTGGATAATGGATAATTGAATTCGAAAAAAAAGTTTGATATTTTGATCCCTCATAGCTTTTTCAGTTTCATAATTTAATTCCTCTTCTTCTGTCGTACTCTCATCCTGCCTCCTCCTCATCCTCCTCTTCTATCCATATGTCTATGGTATTTGCGCTACATACATGAACGGGTGCATCCACATATATACCATGTGCACTGGGATATGGGACTTGTACTATTGGTGGTACCTATTTATTTTATTGGTGTGCATGGAAGAAGGATTTGTGGACCATTGCAAGGATGAGCAATGTGGAAAGAAAAATATACTTAAAATAATGTTTGTATATGTGGAAATAATTATTAACGAAAAATAGTGATGTGATTTTTTGAGATCTATTCTACATTGGTTGGTCCATAAAGTGGATACTGGATAATTGAATTCGAAAAACAGTTTGATAATTTGATTCCTTTTCTTCTGTCATATTCTCATGCCACCTCCTCCTCTTCGTTTCTCTTCCTCCTCCTCTTCTATCCATATGTCTATGGTATTTGCGCTACATACATAAACAGGTGCAGCTACATATATTATGTTCACCGGGATATGGGACTTCTACTATTTATACCTATTTCTTTTATTGGTACCGTGCATGGAGTATTTGTGGAACATTGCAAGGATGAGCAATATGGAAAGAAAAATATATTTGAAATAATGTTTGTATATGTGGAAATAATTTTTAACAAAAAATAGTGATGAGTGTTTTTAGATATATTCTACATTGGTTGGTCCAAAAAATGAATAATGAATAATTGAATTCGCAAAATAATTTTATATTTTTATTCCTCATAGAAGAAGCTTTGTCATGGAATATTATATATTTTTTTGACTTTTTAATACCGTTATGTTCGAAATGGACCAAAACAGTTAGAAATCACATTTCGAAAAAGTGTCGGTATGTGTAAAATTCAAACATTCATAAATCGAGGCCGCCTTAAATCACAGCTCTAAAATTTTGCAGCCATGTTGAGCAGTAAGACAATTTTATTCACTGTTATGAGACAATAAAATAAGCAAAACAAGACAATTAATCCCCAATAAATTAGTATTTCCCTTTCAAGCTGGAGAATAAAAATAATATCTTCTGAAATCCATTTAATCGAAACTGAACATTCATTAGCATCAATGGCGGTATGATATAAATGCTTGTACGTATAACACATTCATCTGAATATAAAATAACTCCGAGACAAAAAGCTTGGGCGTTGCTTGTAATATAAAGAATCTGCGATTGGGTGAACACGAGGCGCTCGCGATTTGTGCAGGATGCACAAACCATGAGCGCCCAGGCGAACCCATTATACGGAACGATGACTCTACCGGCCTATTCGGTTATGTGGCGCGTGTACACGTATAACGTAATCCAATCAAATGCCAAAGTGGATAGCAACAAACAAACAAAAAAGACGATCCCGCTTCTCTTCATGGTGTACATATCAGTCGGAATATCGCGTTGGACTGGGACCCGAAGCAGACCAACCATTTCAGGAGTACTCGTCGAATTTCAATACTATATGCGAAAGAGAAAACGATATACGTTGCTGGGCTCGCCGCGCATGGACGGATAACTACCTATCCCTTTTCGTGAGGTACGTTCCTACCTATGGTACCTACCTATGGTACCTACTACCTATATATCCTTGACTATTGCTGCGATATGCCATCGTCGACGCGCATATTTTCTCGTACACAAATATATGAAAAGATGTTTGGTATTACGGAGAGAGTGAAAGAGAGAAAGGGATAACGTGTGGAAGAGTGGGATGAACGAGCAGGGAGAAACGAACCTCGGCTGATGTTCCACGATTCCAGAGGGAAGTGAATGCGCGCGCCCCGGCAAATCCACAAGGGCGATAGTCGACCTCTCGAAATCGGTCTGCTCGTCGTGCAAGTGCCTTCTCTATGCCTTATCCCCGTTGGTTCGCTTGCCATTTCTCTCCTCCAGTCGTGGCATACCAGAGACCCACTATGCATTGCGATGCAAACGGCTCATCCATCGTTGGCTCGATTCCATAGATGTGGGAATAATGCTGTTCAGCTTCCCGAAAGAGACTTTACTGCGGGTTATTATTTTTTTTATTTATGGGCTTGTCGAAGATCTACACTTTTTGCTTATTCGTGAAGGATGCTTTGTTTTTAGAACTTTTTTTTGGGTTTTAAATATGGATTATTGAACAATTTTCGAAAAAGGGGTCTAGGAAAAATGTGGAGTTTTGTGTGTCACATATTTTGGATTTCATTTTTGTAAGAATTGCGAGATTTTTTTTTAAGAACGCAAATTAACATGAAAAAATTGAAATTTGTAAATTTTGTGGAACGGTTGATTCTACCGTTGACCAGAATCTATATTTTAAATACACTGTAATCTAATTATCTACTTTAACTTGTTAATGGTTGGACATACTAAGTTATAATTTGGCATATAAGTGAAATACTTACTATTCGCTCAGCCTGAGAATTACATGGATATTAATAGGAGCACTGAGATTTTACTATAATTAAAAAAAATATTACTTATGAAATTATGTAATTCAGTAACTCGTGCACATGTTAAACAATCGGAATAATATTTTCTACATAAGGGCATTTATAAACAAGATTATTCGGTTATCAGTTTGACCTGAATGAGCAAAGGAGTTCAAAAGTTATACATTTTTATTATTCCTCTATAAGCAAGGTTTTGTTCTGCAGTCTTTTTTTAATCTCTCAGTCTTAACCTTCAGCTATAATTTCTTTTTCAAACATGCCAGATAAAGCTCTAAGAGAAAAGATAAGAACAGATTAGCTGCATTTTCATTTGAAAACCTGAAGGAGCAAAGGAGTTAAAAAATTATAAATTGTTATTTATTATTTCTCTATAAACAAGGTTTTGTTTTGTAGTCTTTTCTTAATCTCTCAGTCTCATCCTTCAGCTATAATTTTTGTTCAAAGTTGCCAGAAAAAGCTCCAAGAGAAAAGATAAGAACAGATCAGGTGTATACGACTGCATTTTCGTTTGAAAAGCTTTCCTTAAAAAGGGGCCAAAGATTGAAGGGCCCAAGATTGACGTATCTATAATGCGTTCACGTGGCAATCATTCTCGACCAGCTGGACAGCTAAAGGTATTATCAATCCCTTAGCAACCACACAAAGATGTGCAACACGCGAGTGGCCTTATGTGTATCTTTTTCCTCATGGGCTTAAAAGTTTAAATAAAAGCATCGCACCTTTCTCAATGCTATCTCTCGCCTGTCGAACTCTCCCTCTATATTCCCCATCTCGCTTTTTCTTCTCACCAGGACGCAAAGACGTAAATACAGTGACTCATGAACATGTTAAACAATCAAAACAATATTTTCTACAAAAGAGCATTTAAAAACAAAATCATTCGGTAATCAGTTTGACCTGAATGAGCAAAGGATTTTAAAGTTATAAATTTGTATTTATTACTCCTCTATAAATCAGTAATGAGAAATATATTATTGCAGTCTTTTTGCATCTCCCAGTCGCATCCTTCAGCTATAATTTTTGTTCAAAGTTGCCAGAAAAAGCACTAAAAGAAAAGATAAGAACAGATCAGGTGTATACGACTGCATTTTCGTTTGAAAAGCTTTCCTTAAAAAGGGGTGAAAGATTGAAGGGCCCAAGATTGACGTATCTATAATGCGTTCACGTGGCAATCATTCTCAACCAGCTGGACAGCTAAAGGTATTATCAATCCCTTAGCAACCACACAAAGATGTGCAACACGCGAGTGGCCTTATGTGTATCTTTTTCCTCATGGACTGAAAAGTTTAAATAAAAGCATCGCACCTTTCTCAATGCTATCTCTCGCCTGTCGAACTCTCCCTCTATATTCCCCATCTCGCTTTTTCTTGTCACCAGGGCGCGAAAGACGTGAAATCGAGACTCGCCCCGCAGATAGCTTTGTGGAGAAAGCAGCCGTTGAGATTTCACCAGGGTTTGAGCAGTCTCTTGGGGGGCGGAGGTTTCGCTGCTTAGTCGTCGAAGACACCCCTCATACCATCCCTGTTCATCCCTCTTCGCTTCTTTCTTCGGTATAAGTTGACGAAGATGCGTTTTTTGTCGTCGCGAAGGCGAGTATCGTTGTAGCAGCATAGCGTTTTTCCTTCCCCACTTCTCGTCGTCGCCTTTGCAAAAACCCTCAGCATCCCCTTGTCCTTCGGCATCCACTTCTTCGTCGGGTTTTCTTCTACTTTTCACCCTCTCGTTCCCTTCTTTATCCGCAATCCCATTTTTTTTTTTGGTGGCGACGTTGAAGACACGCAACAAGAAAGGGAAAACCCGAAGGGGCCGCATTTAAGGAAGCTCCACCTCCGTTGGAACAGCGAAAACGCGTTTCGTTCTCGCCCCCCTCCCCCCCCCCCCCCCTTTTCTCCCTCCCCCCGGAAGTCTTTCTTACAGTCGATCTTTCTTTCCTTTCTTTCCTTTCATCGTTTAGACTGCAGCGTGGAAACCACCACCACGAACGTCACTTCGAACGACCTCGACTCTTTCGTCGACTCCCCCCTTAAGCTGTCTTGAGTCTGGAGATGGAAGGTGGAAGGTGGAAGGTGGTGGTGTTGTGCGATAGCTACTGAACTCAACAGCATAATGTAGCAACAGCGTACAAACGAATGGGCTATGTGTATATACATATACGAAGGATTTGAGACTGACGCCTCGAAGCAAGAGGATAGCCGGAACGTTTCGCGTGGTGTAGGACGAGGCGCGAGCCACGTCGCCATGAGAAAACGTGTTTGTCAATAGCCTGTTAATGCGTTAAGCCATTAATCATTGGGGATAGTCTCTCTCTTTCTCTCCCTCGTGACACCGCAAAACCGAAAACCTCTCTGGAATTCCCCCTGCTAACACGTCGGCTCCAGTGTTCCTTCCGCGACGTGAAGAGCTACACGCTGCGCCGAAGCGCAGGACAAGCGTTGACGGCGTGTTGCTTCAGGCTCTTTACTCATACTTTGAGGGTTTCGGGGTAACTACGGGTTATTAAGTTACCTGAAAATTGTAGGAATAAGGGTAGTGTCGAAATTGAAAATGAAACATTTTTGTGACTTTATAGATTTGGAGACAAAAAATTTAACAATTTGATGAGTGACATTTTTATGCTTCCCAATAAAAAAGATCACATTTTTTATTAGACATGAGATTCGTAGCTCATGTTATGTTATCATATTCTATGCTATTTTAAGCTATTATATGCTATTATATGCTATTATATGCTATTATATGCTATTATATGCTATTGTATGCTATTGTATGCTATTATATGCCATTATATGCTATTCTTCGCGATTTTATGCTATTTTATGCTATTCTGTGCTATTCTGTGCTATTCTGTGCTATTCTCCGCTATTCTTCGCTGTGCTATGCTGTGCTATGCTATGCTATGCTATGCCATGCCATGCCATGCCATGCTATGCTATGCTACGCTGTGCTATGCTATGCTATGCTATGCTATGCTATGCTATGCTATGCTATGCTATGCTATGCTATGCTATGCTATGCTATGCTATGCTATGCTATGCTATGCTATGCTATGCTATGCTATGCTATGCTATGCTATGCTATGCTATGCTATGCTATGCTATGCTATGCTATGCTATGCTATGCTATGCTATGCTATGCTATGCTATGCTATGCTATGCTATGCTATGCTATGCTATGCTATGCTATGCTATGCTATGCTATGCTATGCTATGCTATGCTATGCTATGCTATGCTATGCTATGCTATGCTATACTATACTCCGCTATGCTATGGTATACCACAATTATGAAGAATTCGTGCAATAACGAAATCTGAAGATCGTTCTCCTGGACCAGACAAAATATTATAAAGACCTCTTTCATTGCTCAATTGTGTATTATTAAAATGAATGCCGAGAATAAGAGATGGGTAGAAGTTAGAGTGCACTGGAAGAATTAATTTGCCGGAAGAATAAAGCTCGTCGACGTAAAGCAACGGGTCATAGTGACGGTCGTTACGAGAATTCGGACGCTCTCGCTTACAAATCACCGAGTGCAGAGTGCCCCTTTTTCTTGTTGTACTCGTTTCTTTAACAACATCTATAGGTACACTCTCTCATCGTGGATGGGGCAGCAGAAGGATGGCGCAAGCTTTCGGCATGGTTGAGTTAAATTTAAATACCGAGCTGTGGAAGTGAGACGGAGAATTAGTGAGAGTGAGAAGGAAAGAGAGAGTGTTGAGCTGCTGCTGCTGCTGCTGAGCAGCTTCTCGTCGTGGTGGCACCGAGCAATCCCAGAGTTCAAGGACGGGCCGCTCTCGATTTATACTCGACATGCTGATCCCCCTGAACCCGCGGGCGCGAGAAATCCGGACGTATTGAGTTACTACCCTCGAATCTCTTCCTCACACTTCATCCAGCATGCATTCCTCGAAATTACTCCAATTACACAATTGAGTTAATATTATCGTTGCGTTCCGGTCAAAAAGGAAATATCGTTGAGCAGACCTGCAACTAACAGTATCAATGTGCGTTTCTATTCTTCGTATTGATGATTATTTTGTTATACTACTTTATATGCGAAATTTTATTTTTCCGAGATTCAATAGATATGAATATTTATCTATATTTTCTACACTTGGAACTTAAAAAAAAAATTATTCAGCAAGCTACTTTTCAGGCACATTTCAGTTCTATACAATTGCAGTCCTACATTTCAGTCCTACATATCCTACAAAATTTCAGTCATACATATTATACATAATTGCAGTTCTGCATATTCAACAAAATTTCAGTCCTACATATTCTACAAAATCGCAGTCCTACATATTCTACAAAATTTCAGCCCTACACGTTCTACAAAATTACAATCCTACGTATTCTGCAAAATTTCAGTCCTACATATTTCACAAAATTTCAGTCCTACATATTCTACAAAATTTTCAGTCCTACATATTCTACAAAATTTCAGTCCTGCATATTTTTACAAAATTTCAGTCCTACATATTTTACAAAATTTCAGTCCTGCATATTCTACAAAAATTCAGTCCTACATATTCAACAAAATTTCAGTCCTGCATATTCAACAAAATTTCATTCCTACATATTCAACAAAATGTCATTCCTACATATGACCGTAATTTCACTCGCCATGTATAACCAACAACGAGGCTCAAATGTGCTGGAATTTAAGACTGCCGAAAAAAATATTATTTCGTCTCGAATTCACGTGTTTCCTCGTAACAGTAGCTAAGATATCAATAACCCGGCTTGTAAAATGTAATTTTTATCGTCAAGTATTCAACGTGCGGCCTCGGGGCGTATCAAAGGCGGTGAATAAATCCGGATTTAAACGAGACGATGGTGACGGCGTTGGAGGCCCAGGAAAAAAAAATGAAAAGAAACGAAAACGAGGGAAGAGGATGGCAAATGTCTGCATGGTCCCGGGGGTTATTACGCCAGGATATCGTCGCATATACATATAAGATTTCGCCGTTGTCAGCTTGCGTGAAAACAACATACGCGATACGTATTACGTAGCGTGGCTTCGATCTCGTGACTGGACGAGTTAATCGGCTACGGAAGCACAATAAACATCAAGATAATAAACGAAATTCAACGTACCGCTGTTGTGAACAGATTTTCGTTGACGGTTCCCGCGTTTAAATCGTTCGAGCTTCCTTAGCTCGTCCGTTTACCATAATAATGCCTTCCAACCCTGCTGGCAGTTCGCGTATACGGCACAAGCAAAGCCAACCGAACGAATAGAAACGCTATAAATAGTAGAGCCCATCTTCTCTCGCACGCTTATTCGTATATTCTCAACTCTCTCTCATATAGCGCACTCACTTTTCCTTTCTATCTTTTTCTCTCTCTCTTTCTTTCTCTGCTTCCTCGAGGCTCCTCGTCTCTCATTCGTATTTTCTGCATATCTACATCACAAGCGCTATACTCCCTCAACGCCACCCGCACTTTCCTTCTCTCTTTCTCTTTTCGTTATGTCGCTGTACCACCAAAGTCTCCTGATCATCATTACCTCCTCTCCGCACAGACTCCGAATGACTATACCTTCCTACTCCCCCACGCTCTTACGTCTCTTCGCGTCTTCGTCGTCCACATCCGTCGTCCCAAAACTCTCGCGGTTATTTCAGAATAGCGAATCTACTTCTGCTTTCACTCTAAGACTTCTATCACTCGCTGCATCACACACTCTCCTTCCCTCTGTCACTCTTCTCGTGTAGATAGCTAACGTTGAGCCTCATTTCGAGTTTTGGTACGTGACTATAGTCACGCAATTTAGTCGACGAATTTTCACTGTTCCAAAACGATCGAGAGATTTTTTTCTAAAATTCAGCAAAACAGCGAAATACTAAATAAAATTTTGAAATTGAGTATAAAATAATGTTTCTCTGAATAATTGTGAATCATTACATCAAATCAATCACGTTAATAATGTTGCAACATTTGTCAAATCGTAGAAAATTTTTTGATAAATTTTTAATGATTGTTTGTTGCAAGAATTTATTATCATTTTTCTTTAAGGTGAGGGAGTCAGGTCAAAAAAATTGATTTTGGAAATTCAATATCATCCAAATCCTATTGCATATAAAAATGCCCAACGCACTATATTGTTGGTACTCGATGAAAGGATTTTTTACTGTTGTCTGACTTGCATATGCATTTCAATATTATCTTAAGCAAAGTTCTTAGGTTTTCCATTCTGCGCATGATTCAGATCAAACTACCAGGCAGATTGGAATGGTTGACGTCTCATTTTCTTCTTCATGAAAAGATACACCGGCTAAATGGATCAAATGTTAATAAACGGTAATATTTTTTAAGTGACACAATTATTAATAAATAAATTTTATGCTATTTTCTAAATCAGTGATTAACTTTGCTTTCAGAATGAAAAAAAAATAGTTTGCTCCATATAGCCGGTGTATCTTTTCATGAAGAAGAAAATGAGATGTCAACCATTTCAATCTGCCTAGTAGTTTGATCTGAATCATGCGCAGAATGGAAAACCTAAGAACTTTGCTTAAGATAATATTGAAAAGCATATGCAAGTCAGACGACAGTAAAAAAAACTTTCATCGAGCACCAACAATATAGTGCATTGGGCATTTTTATATGCAATAGGATTTGGATGATATTGAATTTCCAAAATCAATTTTTTTTACCTGACCCCTTCCCCTTAATCTAATAATCGTTAGTGATATTAGAAGGCTGAGATTAAATAAATATGTTATTAGCATAAAAAATGTTAATAATGATTAATTACAGGAAATATTATGTAAATACTAGGCAAAGTTTTAATTCAGCAAATAATTTAGTGTAGCAATGAGTTTAGCGGTGAGTTTGAGTACCGGGACTGATTAGCGCTTGTTGGACTGGCCCGCCCGCGCTGGAACGCACTTTGCATTCGTCGCTGCACTCGAGCGAGTACGCGAGGCTCAACGCGAAGCCTATCCGATCGCACGTCGCCGAATATGCGTGTGTTGAGTAGTTAAAGTTGTCTATACGTTGGTACGTATAAATATAGTAACGCATACGCGTGTTAGCACGACAGGCTCCGTTTGATATGTGTGACAGGTGTCCGAGAGAGAGATTTCTCCTTGCGCACTGCTTCCCAACAGCACGACTGTTCTGGTCAACATTATAACGGCTAGGGAATAATTAAAATTCATGTAACACATTGCAAATCCATAACAGGAGTCCAGTAGGGGATAATGGAACTTCAAGAGAGATAATAGTTGTACCCATTGACTCATGCAGGGTGATTCAAATTTTATTAAAATTTTAGTAAGTTATAGCTACACCGTTAAAAATATTTTGAAAATTAATATATGCATTGGAATTTCTTTTGTAGATATGGTATATTAAATTTAATTTAATTAATAATCTCTCTATATTATAAAAAGATCTCGCCGCCGCCGCCGCCGCCGCCGCCGCCGTGTCAAGAATCGAGGGACTTAGAAAAATTTCAGGGGTCTTTCCCATACTTACTGGAGGTCTTTCCCATACTTCCTGGAGGTCTTTCTCATACTTCCCGGGAGTCTTTCCGATACTTCCTGGAGGTCTTTCCCATACTTCCTGGAGGTCTTTCCCATACTTCCCGGGAGTCTTTCCCATACTTCCTGGAGGTCTTTCCCATACTTCCCGGGAGTCTTTCCCATACTTCCTTGAGGTCTTTCCCATACTTCCTGGAGGTCTTTCCCATAATTCCTGGAGGTCTTTCTCATACTTCCCGGGAGTCTTTCCGATACTTCCTGGAGGTCTTTCCCATACTTCCTGGAGGTCTTTCCCATACTTCCCGGGAGTCTTTCCCATACTTCCTGGAGGTCTTTCCCATACTTCCCGGGAGTCTTTCCCATACTTCCTGGAGGTCTTTCCCATACATCCCAGGGGTCTTTCCCATACTTCCCGGGAGTCTTTCCTATACTTCCTAGAGGTCTTTGGGGAGATTGCACTTTTTTGGGGGAGATTGCGAGCGCGCGCAGCGCGCGAGCCACAATAAAATCCTAGTTATATATAATTTAATAAATAATTTAATAATTTAATTAAATTTAATATACAGATATGTTGTAAAACTCCAATAATTTTATTATAAATACAACTTTTATGGAGTGTTTAGTATACTGAATATTAATTTCACAACAATTTTTTTTGTATATTAATTAATATTTGTATATTAAATTTAATATACGCGTGTTCATAAAAAAAAACTTTTAATAATTTATTTTCATTTTCATACAAAAATTTCTAACAGTGTAATTGTCCTTTGAGTAAAATTACCTATCTACTCTGATCAATATTATAACGGCTAGCCAATAATTGAAATTCATGTAACACATTGCAAATCCATATCAGGAGTCCAGTAGGGATAGTGGAACTTCAGGAGGGATAATAGTTGTGTCCCTTGACTAATGCATGGTGATTCAAATTTTATAAAAATTTTAATAATTAATAGCGACACCGTTAAAAATGTTTTGAAAATTAATATATGTATTGAAAGTTCTTTTGCAAATATGGTATATTAAGTTAAATTAAATATACAGATATATTGTAAAATTCCAATACTTATATAATAAACACAACTTTTATGAAGTGTTCAGTATGCTGTATAATAATTTTACAAGAATTTTTTTTTGTATATTTATTAATATTTGTATATTCAATTTAATACATGCGTAACCGCAAAAAACTTCCAATACGATATATTAATTTTCATAGAAAAATTTCTTACAGTGTACGTATAGCTAATTGTCCTCTGAGTGAAGTTACTTAACCTTTTTTTTTATTATTCGTAAACATCATGACATTAAATAAACAGACCAATCAGAGCAAGTGATTACGCCACGATACAAAATATGTCACTGTGATTAATTTACTTATTATAATTTATAATGTTTGTAATTCAATAACTATTACGGATTTCAAAAAACATCCACGTAATTTTATGTAAGAGACAATTAGCTAGTACTCATAAAAAATCAGAATCATCCTATATATGGGGCATTCCAAGCCAACTCGATGCGGATTATTGCTATTTTACTGGCTTGAAATAGGAACAAACAGTTTTTTTAAATTTCTAGCCATTGAGTGATTTTGTTATTAATAAAATTATATAAAATTTTTTTTAAAAATAGTATTTTGATTTTCAAATGAACGGATCGTTTTAATATCCATTAAAAAGTGTAAAAAAAATATTATTCTACAATTCACCGAGAATAAAACTATTTTTTCATTGAAATCGTCGAAAAAAGGGAACATCAAATTACCACTTTAATTGTTTATTTTAGGATCCAAAAAAAAAATGTTAAGATATTTTTAAAAAAATTTCGTTGTGAAGTATCTAATGTCACTTTTGACATTAAAATTAACATTAATCCCGACGGCAAGTTTTTAAAGAAATAATAAATTTTTTGCCGTTTTTGAGGTAAAATAGCCAGTCAGTGAAATAAAATATAAGTCCAATAAAAAATATAAAGTGTCAAATTTTTATCAAATTGGCTTCAAATTCCCCATATACATATATATATATCGACACTATATGCTCGAATCGTTGCACTCTGGCGTGCACTCAAGATAGTGGGCAGATAGATAGATAAGTAAACTATGTATTATGCTTCAGATACGCGTGCCACGTTCACGTGGGCGTGAATTACGGCGTTGTGCTTACACGAGCGAGAGAACGAACGAGCGCGGGCGAGTAGCCAAAGAATTGGTTGAGCGAAATCGAGCGAGACTTCTCTCGTAGTTCCAGTATGAATATTTCTTTGAATTGCGTGCGCGATTCCGGTTAGGCATTGTCGTAGGTGCGACTCTAGGGCTCTTTCGCACTCGTATACTTTAACGAGTACCTCTTGCTGTAACGTTCCATTAAAGATCGAGAGCGGATAATGAGTTAATATACGAGTTAATCGCGCTGTGTTCCTTGCTGGAATCTATCTGTAAATAACAATCGTGCTCTCTATGCTTCGCATGTTTTGTTGCACTCATGAATGGAGTTCGATCGCCACGAGATATCAACAGGCGACAATGCGTCCTGGTATTTAATTCTTTCAGTCTATATTGCTGTACTAAAATTAAAACCTTTTATTTCACTTGAAAATTCATTATACCATCGTAAATCTCACATTACTTTCATAGCCTCGCTATGGATTTATTTATTACAATTATTTATCAGAATGTTGAGACATTTTATTTTCTAAGGGACTTTTTTAAGTGTAAACATTTTTTATTGATGATTCTATTCGTTCTAAAAATCTTACATTTAAACTTCATAAAGTTTATATCAAGTACTATAATTGGGCAATTTTGTATAATCTTATGAAACACCACAATGGTGAAAAGAGAAATTTGTCGCTTTGCGCAGGTTTTGAATCAAACCAGTGAAGAAATTTCAGCTTCCGATGGCTTATTTTGTTTATGAGGAAGGTCATTATAAGAATTTGGAATCAATATCAGAGTTTGGAATCAATGGAGTCAACAATAAGAATTTTGAAATTTTGAAAAAAGTACGTAAACGCTGTAGCTCGAACGAATTTTCAGCTGTCGGGCTGAAACTTGGTATTAAAATTGAACAAAGTGATACGACCTTCGGTATTGAATTTGGGCCAAATCGGCAAAGCGGTTCGATTTTTATGAGATTTTGAATTTTTCGAAAAATTTTCGTTTTGCTCTAATTCAGGTAAAATTTCGACTAATCGATTGAAATTTTCTACACAGGAAAAATAACATTCGGTCCTGCTACGTACCAAATTTGGTGATAATCGGTAAAGTGGTTCAGATTTTACGTGATTTTGAATATTTTCAAAATTTATTGGTGTCGCGAAAAAATTTCGTAAAACGTCAGAAATCATCAACTTCGTCAATAATTTTCATCTTTCGCAAAGCTTCCTCTCTGAGGAAGTCAAAAATAAAATAAAGAAACTGTCTCATAGAGGCGGCTTTGTAAAAAGCGAAAAAGAATGAGGAAGCAATGTGCAAGTTTCTACTTTGCATCCATTTTTTGTTTTTTGGTTTTCGTTGCTCTCATTACACCGGAAGAAAAAGTTTCATTGATTCGCGGAAATCATTGCCAATGAAATGAAATACTTGATTTTCAATACTATCTTTTCTTTGAAAGATCTCAAACTCAATGAAAAATAGTGACATTGATTCGAAGAAACATTTCTTTAAACCAATGAACCTTTTTCTTTGATTTCAAAGATGTCGTCACTGATTCAATGAAACCTTCTTCTTACCAGCTCAAAATTTCGAAACCCATTTTTTCCTGAAGTACGCGGCAGATAAAGGTCAAACTTTGTGAGTATGTAAGGAAGTACGGCAGAAATAGACTAAGCTTCTGGCTCCTCGAAACTCGTAGCCGTTCGTTCGGGAGAACCGGAAAACAAAAAAGTGAGGTTAGGTGCGAGAGTGAGATCAATGAAAACGTTTCTTTGAACCAATGAAAACCCCACATGGAAATAGAAATGTATGCACGATATATTCGACATATAGAACTTTTTGGCGCTAAATTTATATGAAATATATTTTACATATTGTCCATATATATATCTCATATATTTCGCATATATTTTTGCACACATATATGCAGAATATATGCAGCATATAGAACTTTTTGGCGCCATATATTTAACATATATGTTACATATATATTTTTCTATGTGGGACATCTCTTTAAAACAATGAAACTTTTTCTTTATTATATGCTCAATAAGTAAATCTTTATTTACAGGCAATGAAATGTTCTCTTTGAAATTCAAATGCACTATTTCATTGAAATCAATGAAAACAAAATCAATCCACCCATTTCTTTGGCGTCAATGAAATCTTTTCTCTCAGTGTATTAGCTATAGATATTGCTGCTTGCAGTTGTTGTTGTGCTTTGGGTTGAAAGCTGAGAAGAGAAACGATGGAGATCCCTTTAGGCTCCTTCACATCGCGGTCGCGCGTCCGGTTACGCACATCCCGTGTTGAGTGTACCCACGATTATAAATAGTAACCTTTGTCGGTGCTGCTACTGCTGCTAGTGCCACTGATGCTGGCCATCGCGGCTCTTCTTCATTCTTTATCTTACCTCTTTCACTGTCTCCCTTGACTTTTCTGTCTAACGCGTCGCCCACTATAGCGCTGTATTCTCCTTGGCTCTCCATTCTACTTGCCCCGAGCTTTAAAGCCTTTTAACTATGTGTGATGTTCGTGTATGTATGTATGTGGTGGACTGCGCCTTGTCTACAGCTGAATGACAAAATGAAAGGCCTTCGAGATACCGAGTGTTCAACCTCGAGCTTCTGTACGCAGCTTTTGTCGCGCACCGACGACGAGACAATTCACAGTCAGTCGTGCTGAGTCCAAGTCTTGTTATTCTTCGTTTTTCCATACACCGAGAGAAAAAGTTTCCCTGATTCAAAGAAATTTCTTTGAAATCTCAACGTGTGAAACATTTCTTTGAAATCAATGAAATAATATACTTAAGCTAATATTTTTTTTTAACTCAAACAACCGTTTTTCAACATGTTGAAACGATGAAAAGTTTCCTTTGAACAACAATTGAAGACAATTCATAGTCAGTCGTGTTGAGTCCAAGTCTTGTTATTCTTCGTTTTTCCATACACCGAGTGAAAAAGTTTCCTTGATTCAAAGAAATTTCTTTGAAATCTCAACGTGTGAAACATTTCTTTGAAATCAATGAAATAATATACTCAAGCTAATATTAGTTTTTCTTTGAATCATCAGAAATTCAATGAAATGAAGTGACATTGAATTAAGGAACATTTTTTTTTAACACAAACAACCGTTTTTCAACATGTTGAAACAATGAAACATTTTCTTTGAACAACAATTGAAGACAATTCACAATCAGTCGTGCTGACTCCAAGTCTTGTTATT
This sequence comes from Ephialtes manifestator, assembly GCA_963970395.1. Lineage (NCBI taxonomy): Eukaryota > Metazoa > Arthropoda > Insecta > Hymenoptera > Ichneumonidae > Ephialtes > Ephialtes manifestator. The sequence goes on along the minus strand of OZ019976.1, from coordinate 29,537,298 downwards.
CTTCGTTTTTCCATACACCGAGTGAAAGAGTTTCCTTGATTCAAAGAAATTTCTTTAAAATCCCATCGTGTGAAACATTTCTTTGAAATCAATGAAATAATTAAATATACTTGAGCTAACATTATTTTTTCTTTGAATGATCAGAAATTCAATGAAATGAAGTGACATTGAATTAAGGAATATTTTTCTTAACAGAAAGAACCGTTTTTCAACATGTTGAAACAATGAAAGTTTCGAATTTTCGTGATTTTAACTTTTCAGGTGACTGGAGTCGAAAAAAAAAAATCATTTTCAACATTTTGAAAGCCTATCTTATTGACAATTTCCTGCTCAATGTGAAACTGACAATTATTCCACTGATAACTTAAAAATTCCAATATAAAACCGTGAAAAATTGATTTTTTATAACTATGCAGTTTATTGACTTTTTCAAGACAACGACTTTCAGTTATTAAAAAAAAATGGCAAATTGGAAATTCCCAATTTTATTTTAAAAACGAAATAACCCATAGACGTCACCCAACAATTAATTTCAAATCGCTAAATTTTAACTGTCCCTCATACATTTCTATACATTGACGACAAATCGAGACAAAAAAAATTTCGTAAATTAAAAAATTACTCAAAATCCTCGGCACGACAATCCTTTCAGATTTACTCTCATCACTGAAACTCTACAGGATTCCAACTTTAGGCTCCAAATACAAAAAAAAAAATCTAAACCCTTCCCTTAACCCCTTGCGTCACAGTGGGTCACTAAGTGAGTGACCCACCTGTTTTCGCTCCGATTCAAATATTTCAATCGAATTTTTGACATTAATTAATGAGTTTTATCGCACGGAGAAAAAAAATCGTTAAAACCAACAAAACGTGCGCTTGCGGGCAGCGGAAATAATATTTTCTCGATCAGACAAAATATTTGGCAATGGTAATCGAATAATGTTTGGATTGATCAGCTGTTGCTTCAACCAATTACACTGTTAGAAATTTTTGTATGAAAATTAATATAAAGTATTGGAAGTTTTTTTGCGGATATGCGTATATTAAATTTAATACACAAATGTTAATTAATATACAAAAAAAATTGTTGTAAAATTAATATGCAGTATACTAAATACTTCATAGAATTTTACAACATATCAGTATATTAAATTTCATTTAATATACAGATATGTTGTAAAATTAAATGAAATTTAATATACTGTATCTGCAAAAGAACTTCCAATACATACATTAATATTCAAAATAATTTTAACAGTGTACATATTTCATTCGATCAAAAGAATATTATTTTCGCTGCCCGCAAGCGCACATTTTGTTGGTGCTAACGATTTTTTTTCTCAGTGCGAAAAAAGTATGGCTCAAAGTGTTAAAAAATTCCATTACCTTGAAGAACAATAACAAGCCCAACAACAAGTAGAAGGAAGAAAGTCGGACAGTTACGTCGCCAAAAAGCGAGCTTTACCAGTGGCAGAATCCCTTCGCGTGCGCTAGCAATACAGTAGCGCTCGTGCGAGTATCTAAATCCGTACTCGTACGCGCGCGAGCGCAGTACCGCTTTGCGTTGCATTTGGTGAGTTCTCGCGTGCGCGGGCGCGCGTGTGCGATCTCGAAGCACAGCGCATTACGATGAGGGACGTTGGCTTGATTCTCTATCTTCTGCATATATATAAATACATATATATACATACATATATACGAACATACACATGTGTTTCTCTGATATTCCCAGCTCTTCTCAATCCGTTTCTCTCGATGTATCTCTTCTGCCACTCCATATAGTACCTCAGTCGTGTGGTTGAGCGTCCTCGCGCTGTATTTCTTATTGCTCGCAGCATAGTCGTTCTGCTCGGCGCTCAGCATCAGCATCAGCAGTAACAGCAACAGCAGCAGCAGCACTCAGTTCATAGAGAGCGCGTCGTGCGCCTGACGACCGTCGACTCATTCATAAGAAGAGAGGAGGACACGAAGTTAGATGAGGCCGCGCGTTCAGAGCTCGTGAAAACGTTGCGAGAGTGAGAAGAAGAAGGAAGAAGCATGTAAGGAATGGGTAAAAGTGAGAAAGTGGTATAGCGACAGGAGAGTAACGGAATATACACGAGGGGTGTGTATATATGTATATATATACATATATATATGAGAAGAAGAGCGAGAGAGCGCCGGAAACGCTTGCGAGCCAATGTTCATTCACAAGCGCATCAGCGGTAGCTTCACTCGGACTCGTCGTCTTCTTCCTGCTCTTCTTCTTGTTCTCTTCCTCGTTCGTTTGGTCGTCTCACTTTTCTTCATCGTTGCGTCTCTCTGTAGTTGTAGCGTTGGTTCTTCTCTTATTCTGCCCTCATATCCAGCAAAAGTTCAGATGCTTCGGTCCTGTTGGCTGCTACCGAACGCTCGTCTTCTTCGTTGTCGTCGTCGTCGTCGTCGTCGTCGTCGTCGTCCGACGACATAGCGTCGTTCAACAACGAGAGCAAAATGTCCGGACGCCATCGTCGTTTCTGCAGCTTCTATAACGCTTCTGCTTCTACTGCCGCCGGGGAGCATAAATCTCTTCGTCCTTCCCACTCCCTCGCACTGTATCGTTATGTCTCACCCCCTTTCCCCCTTTCTTTTTCTTCAAACTGTATTCAACATCTTCTACGTGTGCTGTTTCATTCTCTCTCATTTCTCTCTCTCTCTCACATACATTTTTTGTCCCTCTCTCTCACTTTCTCCTATAATTTCTGTCTATTTCTCTTTCTCTTACATTTTCCATCTCTCTCATTTTTCGCCTCTCTCTCTCACATTTTTTGTCCCTCTCTCTTTCTCTCACATTTTCTGTGTATTTTTCTTTCTGTTACATTTTCCATCTCTCTCTCTCACACATTTCTGTCCATTTCTTTTTCTCTTACATTTTCCATCTCCCTCATTTTCCGCCTCTCTCTCTCACATTTTTTGTCCCTCTCTCTCTTTTAATCTCAAATTTTCTGTCTATTTCTCTTTCTCTTACATTTTCCATCTCTCTCATTTTTCGCCTCTCCCTCTCACATTTTTCTCCCTCTCTCTTTTTCTCTCACATTTTCTGTCTATTTCTCTTTCTCTTACATTTTCCATCTCTCCCATTTTCCGCCTCTCTCTTACATTTTTGTCCGTTACTTTCTCTCAAATTTTCTGTATATTTTTCTTTCTCTTACATTTTCCATTTGTCTCATTTTCTGTCTATTTCTCTTTCTCTTACATTTTCCATCTCTCCCATTTTCCGCCTCTCTCTTACATTTTTGTCCGTTACTTTCTCTCAAATTTTCTGTATATTTTTCTTTCTCTTACATTTTCCATTTGTCTCATTTTCCGCCTCTCTCTCTTAAATATTTTGACCCTCACTTTCTCTATATTTCTCTTTCTCTTACATTTTCTATTTCTCTCATTTTCCGCCTCTCTCTTACATTTTTGTCCGTTACTTTCTCTCAAATTTTCTGTATATTTTTCTTTCTCTTACATTCTCCATCTCTCCCATTTTCCGCATCTCTCTTACATTTTTGTTCGTTACTTTCTCTCAAATTTTCCGTCTATTTTTCTTTCTCTTACATTTTCCATTTGTCTAATTTTCCGCCTCTCTCTCTCTTTTTCTCTCACATTTTCTGTCTATTTCTCTTTCTCTTACATTTTCCATCTTTCTCATTTTTCGCCTCTCTCTCTTAAATATTTTGTCCCTCACTTTCTCTATATTTCTCTTTCTCTTACATTTTCTATTTCTCTCATTTTCCGCCTCTCAGTTTCTCTCTCTCTCTCTCTCTCTCTCTCTCTCTCTCTCCCTCTCTCTTTCTACACCCACTAAAGTGAGTGGGGTTAATACAGTATAGAGTGCGTTACACTAACGTGACTGCACATTCGAAGATATAGCGGCTGGTATAGTATGCAGTTTGCTCGATCTTTCTTTGGCAATATCTCTGTGCGTCTCTTTTCGAGTCTCTGGTAATACCCCGGGCGACCAGGGAAGGCACAACACTCATTGTTCTTGTCTGCAACCAACGGACCTCGCGACTCGTACCGGAATAGAATGGTATCCGCTCGGTTCTGCTACTACTTGGTAGTCTGGTACTACACGTAGCGTTTATATGTAAGTGCGGGTGACCGAGGTTTTTGGACGCTTACGGATCATCATGCCGTGGAACTTCGCGATCTATATTGCGCGTACACCGAGAGAAGTATATAGTCTTTCTGCTCGCAACTGTGAACAGATTTGGCGAGTCAATAATAGACACCGATATATAAAGAACATTCCACGTTAATTAATTGTTTTAGAGCCACCATTTTCATTTATTTATTTTACAGTGGACGGAACAAGCCCTTAAAATATAATAATAATAACAATAATGGCGCCATAGTTAGGCCTTAAAAATAAAAATAAACATAAACAAAATTTACAAACGTACAAACATCGAACGTAAAAGCAGGAAAGGAAAATTTGATAAAATACATCTTTAAAAATTGTATTATAAAATTTATTTATTTATTCTTCACAATGAAATAAAAATTGGACAAAATAATTTACTTAACCCCATGAAAATTTATTCCCCTGGAATAAATGCAGAAATATATATAAGCATATAAATATCTTAATATAAAAAGTATATAATTTAAAAAAAAATTATATCATTATCATTATTATATCATATCACTATCATTACTTATCGTTAATAAAATTTCAAAAATAAGTTTCAAAAATTATGGACGAAAATAAGTGTATTATATTTTAGTGAAATAAATTCGCGTGGGACTTTAGAGAATTTTCGGACAAGTTGCGTGGGCTTTTGTACTGTATTATAATGACGGCATTGGAATTCCTGGCCGCAGAGTTGAGAAACGACGACCACGAGAACACGTCCAAATTCTGGTACGAGGAAATGCGAGAATCTCTGGTTGGTGCAGCTGATTGAAAGTGCCATGCGTCGAAGTGAATACACGTTTCGGTCGGACGACGCGTGGACTGCCGAAGCTGCTGCTGTTGCTGTTGATCTCACTTGCACTCTCGTGACTTGCCGTTCGTGTGGCACACGTCACAGAGGATATCTGAATGAACGTCCCGTTCGAGCTTCGTAGCTGAGGACCACTTGGTTTGCGGCTATACGCTTGCTAACTCGCTTGGCGGACGTACTGCTGACTCGTTTCACTTAATGCGGATACCAACGTTAAGATTGCGGCTCAAGACACTCATTCTCTAACAATATTTTGCTAAACGAATTTCTAGCATCAAATCTTACTTGTGTAATTGATAATACACTTAAGGGGAGGGAGTCAGGTGAAAAAAAAATGATTTTGGAAATTCAATATCATCCAAATCCTATTGCATATAAAAATGCCCAACGCACTATACTGTTGGTACTCGATGAAAGGATTTTTTACAGTCGTCTGACTTGCATATGCTTTTCAATATTATCTTAAGCAAAGTTCTTAGGTTTTCCATTCTGCGCATGATTCAGATCAAACTACAAGGCAGATTGGAATGGTTGACGTCTCATTTTCTTCTTCATGAAAAGATACACCGGCTAGCATCAAATCTTAGTTGTGTAATTGATAATACACTTAAGGGGAGGGAGTCAGGTGAAAAAAAATGATTTTGGAAATTCAATATCATCCAAATCCTATTGCATATAAAAATGCCCAACGCACTATAGTGTTGGTACTCGATGAAAGGATTTTTTACTGTCGTCTGACTTGCATATGCTTTTCAGTATTATCTTAAGCAAAGTTCTTAGGTTTTCCATTCTGCGCATGATTCAGATCAAACTACAAGGCAGATTGGAATGGTTGACGTCTCATTTTCTTCTTCATGAAAAGATACACCGGCTAAATGGAGAAAATGTTAAGAAAAGGTTATATTTTTTAAGTGACATAATTATTAATAAATAAATTTTATGCTATTTTCTAAATCAGTGATTAACTTTGCTTTCAGAATGAAAATAAAATTGTTTGCTCCATTCAGCCGGTGTATCTTTTCGTGAAGAAGGAAATGAGACGTCAACCATTCCAATCTGCCTAGTAGTTTGATTTGAATCATGCGCAGAATGGAAAACCTAAGAACTTTGCTTAAGATAATATTGGAAAGCATATCCAAGTCAGACGACAGTAAAAAATCCTTTTATCGAGTACCAACAATATAGTGCATTGGACATTTTTATATGCAATAGGATTTGGATGATATTGAATTTACAAAATCATTTTTTTTTTACCTGACTCCCTCCCCTTAAGGAATAACACTGCTTTAGGTGTATCAATATTTGACGATTTTTTTGTGCGCAAATGATAAGCAAAATGAAATAATCGTTTAAACTAATTTATTATACAATTATTGAACTGTATAATTTTTTTTTTACAATGGCGGTCATTGGAGCTCGAAATCGTTTAAGAAAAATATAAAACATATAAAACAAAAGTTTTTCTTTAAGAAAAGTTTTTATTAATATTAATACATATTAGTAGACGTACGCAATAATTTTTTTAAAAATTCAAATTAAAAAGAATGGCGCACAATGAAAAAGAAAATTTTGGTTTTGAAAAAAAAAAAAATTGGCAGTTAATTAATACGCCAAATTAAAAAATCACTATGTACTACCATCAAGAATGTTATTGTTAAGGTGCAGTCAAAATTTGATTTTGAATTATTTATTGAATTATACGTGATTTTTAGTACATCCATTTTTTTAAATTTAGATTTTAATTATTCAAATAATAATTTTCCAGGTAATAGATATTTAAGATACCAATTTGTATTTTTCCAGCTACCGAACTGAGGAAATATTATATATTTGATATTCTTTTTTTGCGCATTTTAATTTTATTGATTCCAAATAAACAGGTTAATTAAATTTTTTGAAATTAATTTTAAGGAAATATTTTTTGCTTTTTATGATTCCAGAAAACGACATGAAAATTTTTTTTTTTAAATATAAACTCTGCCGTGCTTTAATTTCTTTACCGATAATTTATTATATCGGTTACCTTTTTTTTAGTGTCTCAATGACATCTTTGAAATCATTGCAAAACATTTAATTGATTTAAAGAAAACTGTTCATTAATTCAATGTCACTACATTTAATTGATTTTCAGATGATTCAAAGTAAAGACAATATTAATTTAAATACATAATTTCATTGACGACAAAGAAATGTTTTATACGTCGATATTTCAAAGAGATTTCTTTGAAACAAGAAAACTTTTTCTCTCGTTGCCTGTAAAATCGCAATTCCAATAAATTGTAAGTCGGATTCTGCATGAGATTGACGTGATTGAGAGAACAATTATAGATGAAAAAGTCTTCGTATCATTAAAAAGACTATTAAAAAATCAATAAAACAGTCACCAATATAAATATCATTGAATATCAAATATATCGATAAGTGGAAACGATCAACTATTTCCTCTTCTCTCTTTCCCTCTCTCTTTCTCTCTCTCTCTATCTACGTTCGCAAACAATAATTGGTAGTTGTGATTCAAACGTTGAATTATGAGATCGAGAACAAGTCCTATTATGCATAATCCACAAAAAAAAAAAAAAAATACATAAACTGAACAACTTCTTCTCGTTCTTACAATTTTTTCCATTCTCTTCTTCATCATCAAGATAATCGACGATTTGAATTTTTATTTATTTTTTTTCCTGAAATCCTGAAACGTTCTGGCCAACAACAGACCAACAATTACATCTTGTTGGTGACATTCTAGAAAATCGATTTACTTGATTAAGTCATAAACGTACAAGTTTGCAATAGTCAATCACATACACGATATATATACTCCATCGGCATAATATTAATAAAGCTATCGTGTAAAACAACAAGATATCTCGAAACGATAGTGGCAAAAAAGAGTTTGGCCTCTAATTGGACGATGGTTGTGTGAGTAATGTCAAGTTTTACGGTTTTTCTCATCTCGATCCTTCGTTCATCGATCGGTGTCACTTGAACTCGTCTCGCGTGCGGCAATAATCATCAACGCCAGCAAAATCCTTATGAAATACAATCGCTCGCGTAAATTAATTCCGTACACGTGCGGACTACGTATATGTACTGCGCCAACGACAACGACGACCACGTCGCGTCGTTATCGTACAGTCTCGAGCACTTCGAAGGTTTTTTACTGGAGAATCGCGAGCATGGCCAATCGTACTGACGCGGTAGAAAATCCCGTACGTCCAATGATGTATAGCGAGCTGTGCGTACCGCAGTAGTTAAGGTGCGTACGTGTGCAGCCTTAAACAAAAAAAAAAGAGCGCTGCAATTGCGGTTTGAGTGAAGAGTTGTGTACATTCATTATTTTGTTAAATAAACATTTATGGTATCATGAGACTTTTTATTATTTTTCAATTATTTGCGGATTATTTTGTTATGAAATTGTTAGGGAAAAAAAAGAGCGCTGCAATTGCGGTTTGAGTGAAGAGTTGTGTACATTCATTATTTTGTTAAATAAACATTTATGGTATCATGAGACTTGCTATTATTTTTCAATTATTTGCGGATTATTTTGTTATGAAATTAAAATTAATTTTTTTATTTCGTCATTTTGTTTGATAAACGTTTGTGTTATCATGGGACTTGTTATTATTTTTCAATTATTTGCGAATTATTTTGTTATGAAATTAAAATTAATTTTTTTATTTCGTCACTTTTGTTTGATAAACATTTGTGGCATCATGAGACTTGTTATTACTTTTCAATTATTTGCGGATTATTTTGTTCTGAAATTGAAATGGATTTTTAAATTCGTCATTTTGTTTGATAAACATTTGTGGCATCATGAAACTTGTTATTATTTTGCAACAATTTTTGGATTATTTTGTTCTGAAATTGAAATGGATTTTAAAATTTGTTATTTTGTTTGATAAACATTTGTGGCATCATGAAACTCGTTATTATTTTTCAAATATTTGCGGATTATTTTGATCTGAAATTAAAATTAATTTTTTAATTTCGTCATTTTGTTTGATAAACATTTGTGGTATCATGAAACTTGTTATTATTTTGCAATAATTTTTGGATAATTTTGTTCTGAAATCGAAATGGATTTTAAAATTCGTCGTTTTGTTTGATAAACATTTATGGCATCATGAGACTTGTAATCATTTTCGGATAATTTTGTTCTGAAATTAAAATGACTTTTAATATTCGTCATTTTCATAGATAAGGATTTGTGGTATCATTATTATTATTTACTTATTATTATTATACAATAATTTTCTGATAATTTTGTTCTGAAATAAAAATCAATTTGAAACATGCAAAAATTATCTGCAAATTCTATTATCAAAAGAACATTAATATTAACCTTTGTAATTTTCATCGACTTCTTATTATTATTGCAATAATTGTCTCTAAGCTTTATTTATAAATAAATAAAACTTTCAATAATGGCTTGATGAATGAAATCCCATTAAATTTCATGATGATTTTTTTTTAAATGACCATGAAAACATATGTGCTATGAAAATTACAATTTTTTTCCAATGAATTATTTTTTCTCTATTATTAAAAAACGCAAACATAATTTTATAAGTATTGTTGGTTATTATTGCAAAATTTAACAGACACGAAAAAAGTTTGTAAACAATTTTTTTAAAGCGCTGACAGTACTTTATTTTTCACAAAAGTCAGCGGCGGCAAGAAAAGAAAGAAGCAGATAAAATGAGAAAAGGAAAAAGAAGAGATTTGCTAGATGGAAAAAGGAAAAATTAAGGGGATGGAGAAGAGAGAGACGAAGACTATATGGTGGCATGCGGGGGAGGACGACGCGCCATCGGGAGAAAGCCATGAGGGCAGCAAAGGAGAAAAGGAGGATGGGCGAGTAAGAGGGAAAGGTTTACGGAAGACATGAAAGGGATGCGCGCCGACGCCATTCTCGTCCGTTTCTCTCTGCTTCCGCGGTGCAAAGTACGGCAACTGAACAGCGAGTTTGTTAGAGAGGCGTTCTCCTATCCCTCTGTTCGTTATTACGAGATATTACAGTCATTGGCCACTCATGCCAACGTAGAATATGGTTATTAGCACATATTCGTCTTTTCATGATTCTTTTTTTTGCGCAGTCGACTGATTTCTAAGATAATAATATTTTATATGTTAGACCGCATGAGCAATTTTTCTGTCGCTATCAAAACCGATTTGGCTAACCGATTCTCATGTAAAACTGATTTAAGCTTTTTCGACTCTACGCGTTATTATAAATAAGCCGCTGATAGGATTGCAATCTACGATATGTCATTTTGTTCGGAATAAAATTATGCACCAATTAAGTGGAAGAGATTTTTTTAGCCTCTTTATGTCAACGCAGTTAAATGATTTTGAAATTTTTAAAATAATTTTTCATATTTAGTTAGGCGAACCCTCTTAATTGTTTTACTTTTTTTGAATTGCTGTGGCCAATCGATGTAGAATATCTCTGCAAAGAGAATGAGCCATCATAGAGCGTAATCCTTTGAGTGGTTGGTTCCGAATTACTCGCAGTGTAAAAAAACCAGAAATATGGTTTTCCAGCGAACCGTTTGATCAATCTGGTTTTGTCGACGACAGAAAAATTCTTTATTCTATTTTACAAATGTTATATTTTTCTCAAATTTATCAATCGAATGGAAAAAAAAACCACGTGACGAAAAATCATTTTTTCGTCGCTGGCCCCCTTAAAGATGTTTTGAAATGCAGAAATTGTCGTTTAATTGTGCGGAACGTTGCCGAAAGGGTTCCACACCACAGGGAGCCGACACCCGCGAACAGGTGTCTCTATTTAAATAATTTAGTGAACTGAACCCTCTTAATCCTTTGGATTTTTTTAAATTTGCGGCGACCAATCGATCTAGAATATCTCTGCAAAAAGAATGAGCCATCATAGAGCGTAATCCTTTGAGCGGTTGGTCCCAAATCACTCGCAGTGTAAAAAAACCAGAAATATGGTTTTCCAGTGAACCGGTTGCTCAAATTGGTTTCGGCGACGACAGAAAAATTCTTTATTCTATTTTAAGAATGCCATATTTTTCTCAAATTTATCAATCGAATGAAAGAAAAAAACCACGTGACGAAAAATCATTTTTTCGTCGCTCGCCCCCTTAAAGATGTTTTGAAATGCAGAAATTGTCTTTTAATTGTGCAGAACGTTGGCGAAAGGGTTCCACACCACAGGTAACCGGCACCCGCAAACAGGTAGAGGCGCCGCCGATTCCCCGGACTCTTATTTAGTGAAATGAAACTACGAAATGAACCCTCTTAATTCTTTTACTTTTTTCAATTTGTTGCGGCCAATCGACGCAGAATATCTCTACAAAAAGAATGAGCCATCATAGAGCGTAATCCTTTGAGCGGTTTGTCCCGAATCACTCGCAACGTAAAAAAACCAGAAATATGTTTTCCTAGCAAACCGTTCGATCAATCTGATTTTGTGCATGGGAGAATAATTCTTTATTCTATTTTAAGAAACCCATATTTTTCTCAAATTTATCAATCAAATAGAAGAAAAAAATCCACGTGACGAAAAATCATTTTTTCGTCGCTGGCCCCCTTAAACATGTTTTGAAATGCAGAAATTGTCCTTTAATTGTGCGGAACGTTGCCGAAAGGGCGCACCACAGGGTACCGGCACCTGCGAACAGGTGGAGGCGCCGCCGATTCCCCGGACTCTTATTTAGTGAAATGAAACTACGAAATGAACCCTCTTAATTCTTTTACTTTGTTCAAATTGTTATGGCCAATCGACGCAGAATATCTCTACAAAGAGAATGAGCCATCATAGAGCGTAATCCTTTGAGCGGTTGGTCCCAAATCACTCGCAGTGTAAAAAAACCAGAAATATGGTTTTCCAGTGAAAACCGGTTGATCAAATTGACCACAGAAAAATTGTTTATTGTATTTCACGAATATCATATTTTTCTCAAATTTATCAATCGAATGGAACAAAAAAATCCACGTGACGAAAAATCATTTTTTCATCGCTGACCCCCTTAAAGATGTTTTGAAGTGCAGAAATTGTCCTTTAATTGTGCGGAACGTTGCCGAAAGGGTTCCACACCACAGGGAACCGGCACCTGTGAACAGGTAGAGGCGCCGCCGATTCCCCGGACTTTTACTTAGTGAAACGAAACTACTAAATGAACCCTCTTAATTCTTTTACTTTTTTCAAATTATTGCGGTCAATCGACGCAGAATATCTCTACAAAGAGAATGAGCCATCATAGAGCGTAATCCTTTTAGCGGTTGGTCCCAAATCACTCGCAGTGTAAAAAAACCAGAAATATGGTTTTCCAGTGAAAACCGGTTGATCAAATTGACCACAGAAAAATTGTTTATTGTATTTCACGAATATCATATTTTTCTCAAATTTATCAATCGAATGGAACAAAAAAATCCACGTGACGAAAAATAATTTTTTCATCGCTGGCCCCCTTAAAGATGTTTTGAAGTGCAGAAATTGTCCTTTAATTGTGCGGAACGTTGCTGAAAGGGTTCCACACCACAGGGAACCGGCACCTGTGAACAGGTAGAGGCGCCGCCGATTCCCCGGACATTTACTTAGTGAAACGAAACTACTAAATGAACCCTCTTAATTCTTTTACTTTTTTCAAATTATTGCGGTCAATCGACGCAGAATATCTCTACAAAGAGAATGAGCCATCATAGAGCGTAATCCTTTGAGCGGTTGGTCCCAAATCACTCGCAGTGTAAAAAAACCAGAAATATGGTTTTCCAGTGAAAACCGGTTGATCAAATTGACCACAGTAAAATTGTTTATTGTATTTCACGATTATCATATTTTTCTCAAATTTATCAATCGAATGGAACAAAAAAATCCACGTGACGAAAAATCATTTTTTCATCGCTGACCCCCTTAAAGATGTTTTGAAGTGCAGAAATTGTCCTTTAATTGTGCGGAACGTTGCCGAAAGGGTTCCACACCACAGGGAACCGGCACCTGCGAACAGGTGGAGGCGCCGCCGATTCCCCGGGCTCTTATATATACCTGCGCTCGTGCCGCATTTCTGGGGCAGGGACTGCGTGCGGCGTTTCTCGGTGAATCGCTGTATAGCAGCGCGCGGCAGCAAATGGAACACGACGGGGGGTGTGGGCGGACAGCTCGCGACAACAATGAGCATTGTGATTTGTGCGGGTGTACCTCACGTCCGATTGGTCGACTGGCGAGTTTCAACTCCCACCCCTTAAGTCTCTATTGGATCGACGAGCTTCGTCCGGGGGTTGCGCGCACTACCGCCGCCTACGCCAGCCGCAGACAATAGACAATGCGCAAGCACCGACTGCGAGTGAGGCACACCTGATACTACGGCGACGACTCAGCCGCGTCGCCGTTATATAGTGCATCTCTGTTCCTGGCTTTCCTGGAAAATGTCTGCTCGGAAATTTTAACTCGAGTTAAAAGAAATATTTACTCGCTTCCATTAAAACACTAAATGTTTCAAAAAGATATTTACATGTCAGTTGTCATAAGTTTGGAAAAAGGAACAAATTTGTTTTTGTCGATAAAAATTATTTTTTTAAATGTTAGTATAAATAATTTTAAGAATGCTCTATATAGTGCTTCTCTATTTTGGTAATTTTTTGAATCTACAGAAATATAAAATGATTTATTTTTATAATATCAATTTTCGTAAGTTTGGAAAAAAAGATTTTTTTTAAGTTTAAACATTTTTTTCAATAATTGAATAATTCTAAAGAGTAGTTAGAAAGTCGTTGCAAACACATTCTCAGAGAGTAATTCGAATTCAATCTATAAATAATGTAATATTAATTATCTTTTTAGTATGAACTACCATAATAGTAGAAAAATATATAAGCATAAAAAAAAACATACACTCCACAAAAAAAAATCATGAACATTTTTTTTTCAGTAACTTTCATTTTCGTGAAATTTGTAAATAAATTTCTCGGGATTTCTGCCGTTTTCGTTGTTAATAAAAATGTAAACATTAACAAAAATTCAATAGCTCACAAATGTGTTTAACAAAGGCATCAAAAGAAAAGAATCAAAAACAAAACTAATTCTAATAAAAACGGCTTATTATCTCGGCTTCTATTTTCATTGCCACCGGATATTGTAACAAATTTTCCATTCATTAATCCATTACATAAACCATTCAATTAAAAAAAGACCAAACTATAGCACACACTGAGAGATAATTATGGTTTAGTAACTATAAATTGACAACTATTAATTTTTAGTTCGTACGACTAATTTTTTAATAGTTGCCACAACTATCAAATAGATACTATAACTACCAAATAGTTGCCACAATTATAAAATAGTTACTATAACTACCAAATAGTTGCCACAACTATAAAATAGTTACTATAATTACTAAATAGTTGCCACAACTATAAAATAGTTACTATAATTACTAAATAGTTGCCACAACTATAAAATAGTTACTATAACTACCAAATAGTTGCCACAACTACCAAATAATTACTATAACTACCAAATAGTTGCCACAACTACCAAATAATTGCCACAACTATAAAATAATTACTATAACTACCAAATAGTTGGCACAACTATAAAATAGTTACAATACTACCAAATAGTTGCCACGATTATCAAATAGTTACTATAATTATCAAATTAGTTACCGTAACTATGAAAATAGTTGCATGGATTAAAAATTAATAACTATCAAATAATTACTATAACTACCAAATAATTGGCATAACTATAAAATAGTTACTATACTACCAAATAGTTGCCACAATTATCAAATAGTTACTATAACTACCAAATAGTTACCGTAACAAAGAAAATAGTTGCATGGATTAAAAATTAATAGTTGTTACTTAATAGTTGACTGTACTACTACAATTTCTCTAAATGCATCAACATATTAAAAAAAAATAATAATAACAATAATAATCCAATACAACTCTGTCCAAAACTGCAAGTCCCTTCACAAAACCCCCGTTGATCTTCAGGTTCGACAATGCGCAGCCTCTCGTATACCCGGAACCCAATATACCCACAATACCCGCGGTCACGTCGTATATACACAACAGACAGGCTCGCGGCCTCGCGACGTACCAGCGATAAAAGGGTTGGGTGAGTTGTGAGGTTGGGGGGTGGAGGGGGAGTTGGGATATTCGTTCACGGCGTGGGTGTAGGAGAGAAAGGAGGCGTATCCCTCAGTGGCCGTAAAGGGCGTGGCGAGCGGCCAGTCTATAGTAGCACCAGCAGCAAGGATCGCGCTGGCGCATGCTCGACTAGTATCTCCCTCGTATAGAACGAGAGAGAGAGACAGAGACAAACAGTCGTTTCATCCCAGTGCGAGAGAGAAGCAAACAGAAACGCCAACCCAAGAGACAAGTCAACTACAAGCGCGCGAACGGTGCAGAAACACAGAGACAAAGACAAGCAATACAAAAAAATAGTGGGGGGAACTATGAGAGAGAAAGAGATTGCGTCGCGCAACGCGTTTGAAATGATGCCGCTAGTACCGCGCGGATGTGGAGGTGGAAACGCCAGAGCACGACAGAAATGTATGAGAGCAAGAGAGAAACAACTACAACAGCAACGTCGCAACGAGGTAAGCGAAGCAGCGGGGGAGTCCCCTGTTGTGCGGCGGAGGAGCTAACGACGGCGGCAGAAAACAGCAGCGGCGACTACGACGGCTGCGCCTGAACTGCGCCGGAGCCAGCGCCCGCCGAAACTCTCCTCGTTGGGTCCCGCCACGGACCTCGTAGCCCGCGCGCTCTTCAGTCAGTCAGCCGACGCTCCGAGGCCGCGGTGATTATTTCCCATTGTACGTAACCGTCGGACAGCGCTCTCTCTATTCTTCCAACCACCTCTCTCTCGCTTCTTTCGCTCAATCGCTCTCCTCGCTCATCTACGCTTGACCTCTCGAGAGATCGGCAGAATTCATCCTACGCGTCCTTAAGAAAAAAACAATAATAGTAACACAACATTACAAGTATCAACACAGCTACGACGAGAAGATAATCATAACAAAAGAAAGAAAAACAAAAAACGTATTTTATGTGCGGTGATAAATAACCGGTTTTATATACCTGTTGGGTTTTGAGGTACGTCAATGGTACAACACGTCCACCAATACGACACTTCCTGTTTCTCGTGCTTCATGATCATCTTTGTTAATGTCAAACGAGGATACGGAGGAGATTTATGTTTGAAAACATTTTTATAGCGGATTAAAGAGTTTTTGTTGTTTTTTCCCGATTTATTAAAAGTCGGCACGTGGTTTTGGAGTTTTTGTTCATCGGATCGAGAACTGAAGGACGTGACATCGTTGCCAATTCCTTCCGGTATTAAAGGAGGATGGTTGTGCTGCAACTTAGGGGAATCCCCGGAATCGTGATTTCTCACGGTTTGTGATTGCTGTGACGTTTACCCGCCGGATTTTGTAATTGGTTCGATAATAACTTTAAGCTGAGCTTTTGGCTACTCTGTAGTTTTATCGAATTTCGGTATTGGAAGGAAGAACAAAGTTAAGATAGTGTTTTTGAACGATATCGATGCAGTGACAGTATTTAAACGTTTATTAGACAGTGCCAAAGCAGAGATTTGTGAATAACTGTGCTGAGAGGATATTACCTCGTGAATTGTGAGTTTGTACGCGATTTAATAAAAAGTACTACGATTTAATTTAAAAAAAAGGTTTCGTATACGCTGCGGTGCACAAGATACTTGAGAAAGGGACCGCGCAACGCGGACAGCATGATATGAGCACGGTCGGCAGGTGAGTCGATTCGAGAAATCGAAATTCTGCACTGTTACTATGTTCGTGTTGTAGGATTTCAGGATCGTATAGAAGTGAAAGAAAAATTGAACTTTTTGTCTCATGATTTTTCGGTTATTTTGTGGAGAGACACTTTGAAAGTGAGTGACTTAAGGGAATGGAAATTAAGCACTGTAACTAATACAGTCTGATGATCGTATGCTCGTGTTGTAGTATTTTAGGATCATATAGAAGTGGAAAAAAAATTGGATTCTTTTGCTCGAGATTTTTCGATTATTTTATGGAGACACACTTTGAAAGTGAATGACTTAAGGGGATCGGAATTAAGCGCTGCAACTATGTTCGGGTTGTAGAATTTTAGGATCTTATAGAAGAGGAAAAAAATTGGATTTTTTGCTCCCAATTTTTTGATTATTTTATGGATAGACACTTTGAAAGTGAGTGACTTAAGGGGATCGAAATTAAGCACTGTAATTATGATCGTGTTGTAGAATTTTAGGATCGTATAGAAGAGGAAAAAAATTGGATTTTTTTGCTCCCGATTTTTCGATTATTTTATGAAGAGACACTTTGAAAGTGAGTGACTTAAGGGGATCGAAATTAAGCACTGTAATTATGCTCGTGTTGTAGAATTTTAGGATCGTATAGAAGAGGAAAAAAATTGGATTTTTTTTGCTTCCGATTTTTCGATTATTTTATGGAGAAACACTTTGAAAGTGAGTGACTTAAGGGGATCGAAATTAAGCACTGTAACTATGTTCGGGTTGTAGGATTTTAGGATCTTATAGAAGATGAAAAAAATTGGATTTTTTTTATCCCCATTTTTCGATTGTTTTATGGAGAGACACTTTGAAAGTGAGTGACTTAAGGGGATCGAAATTAAGCGCTGTAACTATGTTCGGGTTGTAGGATTTTAGGATCTTATAGAAGAGAAAAAAAATTGGATTTTTTTGCTCCCGATTTTTCGATTATTTTATGGAGAGACACTTTGAAAGTGAGTGACTTAAGGGGATCGAAATTAAGCACTGTAACTATGTTCGGGTTGTAGGATTTTAGGATCTTATAGAAGAGGAAAAAAATTGGATTTTTTTGCTCCCGATTTTTCGATTGTTTTATGGAGAGACACTTTGAAAGTGAGTGACTTAAGGGGATCGAAATTAAGCACTGTAACTATGTTCGGATTGTAGGATTTTTAGGATCTTATAGAAGAGGAAAAAAATTGGATTTTTTTGCTCCCGACTTTTCGATTATTTTATGAAGAGACACTTTGAAAGTGAGTGACTTAAGGGGATCGATATTAAGCACTGTAACTATGTTCGGGTTGTAGGATTTTAGGATCTTATAGAAGAGGAAAAAAATTGGATTTTTTTGCTCCCGACTTTTCGATTATTTTATGAAGAGACACTTTGAAAGTGAGTGACTTAAGGGGATCGATATTAAGCACTGTAACTATGTTCGGGTTGTAGGATTTTAGGATCTTATAGAAGAGGAAAAAAATTGGATTTTTTTGCTCCCGATTTTTCGATTATTTTATGGAAAGACACTTTGAAAGTGAGTGACTTAAGGGGATCGAAATTAAGCCCTGTAATTATGCTCGTATTGTAGGATTTTAGGATCGTATAGAAGTGAAAGAAAAATTGATCTTTTTGTCTCAAGATTTCTCGGTTATTTTATGGAGAAACACTTTGAACGTGAGTGACTTAAGGGTATCGAAATTAAGGACTGTAACTATATGCGTATTGCAGCATTTTAGAATCGTAAAATTTGAAGAAAAATACTTAAATATTCAGTTCGAAATTTCTCGCTCTTTGAGCTGATAAAAATAATAATTGCATCGACTAAACCGGCGTTTAAGGCGTTCGAACAAACGTGACATTAGAACAATAAAAATAAGTTCCCTCGAACATATTATATTTCGCTGATGCGAATATTTGTTGGCCGAATTAATTCCTCAGTTGTACTAATCTAGTGTTTATTTGGATGACAATTGAAGCGACTGTTTATTTTTCAATGAGAAAGTCAAAATTTGACATCTATGGTTAGATTGTTAGATTTTTAAGGTAGACATTTCTCGCTTTTTTGATGACGAAACACTGCAGTTAAATCTTAGAGAAGCGTTTCTATGTGCAGGCGGACTGTAAAGACAATATGTGCCTTAACGACAATGAAGAACACGTGTGTCTTGAACGACAATGGTGCCGTTCTCTGCTAGCGGAGCTTTTGAAGCTATGAAGCTAAAATACATCTTTCCAAGCAATAATTAAGCAGAGGCTCTGTGTGGTCGACCAACTAAGCATAGCAGTCTTTAGTCCTTGACTAATGCTGAGACATTTTAAGCTTTTGATTTTTTGGACAGCTTTTGAAGACAATGATCCCACATAGTTAAATTCTATTTTTATTTTTATAACATAAAACACACATTGACGTAAATTGTCATAACTTATTTATTAATCTACTATTTTTCAAAAATATTCAACAATATAAAAATTGTAAAAATTTTAAAACCTTAATTTACCCACAATTGTCTGTCACTCAGTACAGCATCAATTATTATTTTATTTACTAATATACAATATTTTTCTTTTCATTTTCAACAATATAAAAATTGTAAAAATTTTAAAATCTTAATTTAGCCACAATTGTTTGTCAATCAGTAAAGCATCAATTATTCTATTGATGTACTATTTTTTCATATTCAACAATATAAAAATTGTAAACTTTTTAAAATTTACCATCAATTGTTTGTCATTCAGAACAGCATCAATTATTATTTTATTTACTAATGTACAATATTTTTCTTTTCATTTTCAACAATATAATAATTATAAAAATTTTAGAACCTTAATTTAGCCACAATTGTTTGTCATTCAGAAAAGCATCAATTATTCTATTTATTGACGTACTATTTTTTGTCATATTCAACAATATAAAAATTGTAAATTTTTTAAAATTTACCCACAATTGTTTGTCATTCAGAACAGCATCAATTATAATTCTAACCCCGACATTTTGACATTCCTAAATTTCAAAAATTCTCTACAAAACCTTCTTAAGTGACGTAATTTCAAAGAATGCTGTCCTCTTTTTCCATTGAATATTAGTGCCTAAAATATATTCCACAGAATAAAACCGCAATACTGTATAAAAAATTCGTCTTCCTCCCAAAAATCACAGCAAAAAAGATCCTACATTCATTTTTGACAACTGCATTGATTGCTCTGGATGAAAATGCAAATAGCACGATATAACTGACCTGCGAGATCGTCGACTTCCGGGCATGACGTCACCCGGAACAAAAACTCGTTTATTATAATTCGTGCCGTACGGTTCTTCGATTGTCCGCTCTTATTATAGCCACTTATGAACAAGGGACAATCACGACGCTTCTTATAAAAACATGGGCTATATAAAACCATATATAGCCTAAGGGAAACATGGAAAAATCTCTGTAGCGATAACGTAATAATAATTAAGCGGTTTTGAGGGTTCGGTGAGCGCCGATACATTAGATATAGAACGTAGAGAAGCAGCAGACATGCCGGGCCATGTGTTACAACGACCGGCGAGCTAAGCCTGAGTGAAATAGAGAGCGAAAGAGAGAGAGAGGGAGACAGAAAAAGATTACGCGCCGAGGGAGAGCTACACGATGAAGAGGAAAGGGGCGGTAAAGTGGTGCTGGGAGCGTGCAACGCATCTGACCCAGTGACCCTCGTATCGTTTCGTTTTCTTCGTTACTCGCGTTGACATTTTTTCTTCTCTCTCTCTGTCATTTTTTCTTTTTTTTTTTCTTTCTTCCTTTTTCCTCCCAATGCCGATTTTGAGCTGGCGCATACATACAACGACGTTGAGGGTGCTGTAAGAAAGGGAAGAAAGCCTTAAGACCCTCTCGAACACCGAAATGTATAGCTACCGAATTATTATTGTAGTAGGTGTGTATATATATATATATATAGTGTTCAGCTTCTTATTCTGCATCTACCGAATTATTATTGTAGTAGGTGTATATATGCGTGTATATGGTTCAGATCAGCTCCTTATTCCGCATCTGTACGTCCTTTTTTCATCCTCTTCGTGTTCGTTTTCCTTATACTGGCGTTTTGGCCACGAAGCGCGTAACGAGGGCTCGATGCGGTTTTGCGGAAGGCCATCAACCGATCATGTTACCCCCGTTAAACACACGTGAACGAGAACGCTATGTAGATATGTGTTTTCTTTTTTTTTCTTTTTTTTTTTTTGGGAGTGAGAGCTCTCGCCTTTCGCCTACGTTCGCTACCGCCGGCGGACAACCCTTCTTTTGTCGACGGCGTGGATGGACGAATTCCTTGGCGAGATATAAAAGAGACTCTCCAGCGAAGGTACCGCCGACTGGAGAAATTCTTTCCAGCGTAAGATATCGGTGAATACTTCGAGGATTGTATTGGAATATATTGGGCTGCTTTTGGGGTAGGAGAAAGTCTGAGGGAATTTTTATGTGACAATTAATTATATTTTTTTAGTAATTGGTTTATTTATTTTCTGTTTTGTGCGTTAAGGACAATTACAATTTTTTGGTTAATTGTCAATAGTTTGGAAATTAAGTATTAGGCATTTTGAGTATAAAGACTCCAATAATAATCTTCAGCGAAGGTACCGCCGACTGGAGAAATTTTTTCCAGCGTAAGATATCGGTGAATACTTCCAGGATCGTATTGGAATATATTGCGCTGTTTTTGGGGTAGGAGAAAGTGTGAGGGAATTTTTATGTGACAATTAGTTACATTTTTCTAGTAATTGATTTATTTATTTTTTATTTTGTGCGTTAAAGACAATTACAATTTTTTGTTTAATTGCCAATGGTTTTTAAATTAATTTCGAGTCTAAAGACTCTATTAATAATCTCCAGCGAAGGTACCGCCGACTGGACAAACTTTTTCCAGCGTAAGATATCGGTGAATGCTTCGAGGATCGTATTGGAATATATTGGGCTGCTTTTGGGGTAGGAGAAAGTGTGAGGGACTTTTTATGTGACAATTAGTTACATTTTTTTTAGTAATTGTTTTATTTATTATCTGTTTTGTGCGTTAAAGACAATTACAATTTTTTGTTTAATTATCAATAGTTTGAAAATTAATTTCGAGTCTAAAGACTCTAATAATAATCTCCAGCGAAGGTACTGCCAACTGGAGAAATTTTTTCCAGCGTAAGATATCGGTAAATACTTCGAGGATCGTATTGGAATATATGGGGCTGTTTTTGGGGTAGCAGAAAGTGTCAGGGAATTTTTATGTGACAATTAGTTACATTCTTTTTAATAATTGGTTTATTTATTTTCTGTTTTGTGCGTTAAGGACAATTACAATTTTTTGTTTAATTGCCAATAGTTTGAAAATTAATTTCGAGTCTAAAGGCTCTAATAATAAACTCCAGCGAAGGTACCGCCGACTGGAGAAATTTTTTCCAGCGTAAGATATCGGTGAATACTTCGAGGATCGTATTGGAATATATTGGGCTGTTTTTGGGGTAGGAGAAAGTGTGAGGAAATCTTTATGTGACAATTAGTTACATTTTTCTAGTAATTGGTTTATTTATTTTCTGTTTTGTGCGTTAAGGACAATTGCAATTTTTTGTTTAATTGCCAATAGTTTGAAAATTAATTTCGAGTCTAAAGGCTCTAATAATAAACTCCAGCGAAGGTACCGCCGACTGGAGAAACTTTTTCCAGCGTAAGATATCGGTGAATACTTCGAGGATCGTATTGGAATATATTGGGCTGTTTTTGGGGTAGGAGAAAGTGTGAGGAAATCTTTATGTGACAATTAGTTACATTTTTCTAGTAATTGATTTATTTATTTTTTATTTTGTGCGTTGAAGACAATTACAATTTTTTGTTTAATTGCCAATAGTTTTTAAATTAATTTCGAGTCTAAAGACTCTAATAATAATCTCCAGCGAAGGTACTGCCAACTGGAGAAACTTTTTCCAGCGTAAGATATCGGTGAATGCTTCGAGGATCGTATTGGAATATTTTGGGCGGTTTTTCGGGTAGGAGAAAGTGGAAGGGAATTTTGATGTGCCATTTTTTAGTAATTGATTTATTTATTTTTTATTTTCTGCGCTAAAAATTATTACAATTTTTGTTTAATTGCCCATTGTTTGAAAATTTAGTATTAGCTTGTGGAAAAAAATAAATCCATTTCCAATTTGCAGACTCTATAAATAATATAATTGAAACGAAATATTTGTATTTCAGAGACAGAATAAAAATTGTCATTTTTATAAAAATGACAATTTTTATTCTAAATTACAAAAATTATAATAATTATAAAAATGACAATTTTTATTCTGTCTTCGAATTATTAATTGTTAATTTTTATACATTATTATTAATTATACAATAATTATTAATTACAAGCTTAACATTTAAAGTCTACATCTTCCATAAATATAAAAATAAGCATATTATTTAAACGCCATTAATAAAGATTGAAAAAAATATCACATTCACAAACTGCTAACATTTGAAAAAAGCCGGGCAATAAATTAATCCGAGGACATTTGCCTCGTCGTGTCAATAACTGGTACATCAATCTCCCATTATTTTTAGTAAATCTTCCTCATCCCCGAATTTGCGTCATTCGCTCCCGAAGATAAAAGAGTTTACGACTTTTACAACAGTCATATACATACTCATTCGTATTATGTAGCAGGTATTATGTGTTATGTTCCATTATGGAAATCACTATACGTATATATTACCTTCCAGAATTTTTATTGTTCAAAATCCAAGTTTTTAGGCTAAGAAACGTTTTTAGTATATACACATATATAATATATATATTTACTAGTAGATTCTCATACCGATCTTCCCTGTGGCAGAGACTATAGTAGGTACAAGCTGCTGCTTTTGCTGTTGGTGATGCTGCTGCTGCTGGGACTGCTACTCGCACTCCTCACTCGCGTTGTTTTAAAATAGGCCAAGGATCGTAAAAAAGAATGATGACTGCAGTGTACGCAGTGTGGATGCCCGAGAGTTATACATACACGACTGCCGGTTCTGTATCTTCTGTCTCTTGTTATTTTTTTCTCTCTCTCTTTCTCTCTTTTTTTTCTCTCCAGTCTCCCCCCACCCCCTCAAGTTATCTCTTAGCGTTTGGTTAACCTCTTTCTCACTCTAACGTGTATTCAAATGTGCGGATGGTTTCAAACACAATTCTCTTTCGGTGAAAACTAGTCGTTAAATTCATTTTGAGTGGCTACAAAATGTAAAAAAAAATTAAAGGAACTAATTTTTTTCTGACGTATTATTTTTTAATAATTTAATGAACCTGAAGAATAATTCAAAAATTAATATGGGCATTAAATGATGTACAAAAATTGTAGGACATTTGGTTAAACTCTTTCGCATTTTAATGTCGATTTAAATGCGCAGGTCGATTAAAACACAATTCTCTTTGGGTGAAAACTGGTCGTTAAATTCATTTTGAGTCGCTACAAAATATTTTTAAAAATATTAATATGAATTGTCGTAAATTTTTGGAAAAAGGGACGATTTTTTTTTAAATATTGTTTTTCAATAATTGAATAAATCTGAAGAATAGTTCAAAAATTAATATGGGCATTAAATGATGTACAAAAATTGTAGGACATTTAGTTTAACCTCTTTCTCATTCTAATGTCGATTTAAATGCGCAGGTCGATTAAAACACAATTCTCTTTGGGTGAAAACTGGTCGTTAAATTCATTTTGAGTCGCTACAAAATATTTTTAAAAATATTAATATGAATTGTCGTAAATTTTTGGAAAAAGGGACGAATTTTTTTTTTAAATATTGTTTTTTTAATAATTGAATAAATCTGAAGAATAGTTCAAAAATTAATATGGGCATTAAATGATGTACAAAAATTGTAGGACATTTGGTTAACCTCTTTCTCATTCTAATGTGGATTCAAATGCGCAGGTCGCTTAAAACGCAATTCTCTTTCGGTAATAACTAGTCGTAAGATTAATTTAGAGTGGCTATAAAATATTTTTAAAAAATTAATATCAATTGTCGTAAATTTTTGGAAAAAGGAACTAATTTTTTTTCGACGTATTATTTTTTAATAATTGAACAAATCTGAAGAATAGTTCAAAAATTAATATGGGCATTAAATGCTGTACAAAATTTGTAGGATACTTAGTTAACCTCTTTCTCATTCTAATGTCGATTCAAATGCGCAGGTCGCTTAAAACGCAATTCTCTTTCGGTAAAAACTAGTCGTAAAATTCATTTTGAGTTGCTACAAAATATTTTTAAAAAATTAATATCAATTATCGTAAATTTTTGGAAAAAGGGACGAATTTTTTTTTAAATATTGTTTTTCAATAATTGAATAAATCTGAAGAATAGTTTAAAAATTAATATGAGCATTAAATGCTGTACAAAATTAGTAGGACATTTATGCAGCTTCAAATTCATTCTATAAATAATGTAATATTAATTATCTTTTTAGTATGAACTACCATAATAATAGAAAATTTTTGAAAAACTTGCAGCCCCGCATAGAAAAAAGTCATGACTAATATTTTCTCAGTTACTTTGATTTTCGTGATATTAGTAAATAAATTTGCTCTGGATAATCCTTTTTTTATTTTTTAATAAAATATTTAAACAAGGCTGAAGGACCTCGGTCGATGGCCTATTGGCAATCCGAACATTGTTAAGACCAGGTACCTTAAGGAAAAAAAAAAAATTACAACGTATTATCAATAAATTCTTTTACTACTACTATTTAAACATTTTTAAACAAGTCAAGAATAGTTAAAAAAAAATAATGACTTGTTTTTTTTTCTCTCTTCAAGTGATCTCATAGCGTTTGGTTAATCTCTTTATCACTCCAACGTGTATTCAAATGCGCGGATGGTTTCAAACACAATTCTCGTTGGGTGAAAACTAGTCGTAAAATTCATTTTGAGTGGCCGGGTATAATGTATAAGATCGTTGCTCGTCGGACGATGTACCAAGTGCTCGGAAGAATTGATAATAGGCCGAGCCACATGTTTTGTTAATGTTTCTCAAAGATCTTTTCCCAAGCTACGGGAGATGGAAAGAATGAGAAGAAGTAAAAGCGAGAGAGCGAGAGAGAAAGGAAAAAAAAAAAAAAGATTTCGGTGACGTCTGACTCTCGGCTGCAGCTTTTCGGAAACGAATAAGAATCGTCGAAAAGTAATACATAAGACGGAAGACTAAAATCAACGTATGGGAAGAAAATAGGAGATATCTCAAGCTTTTGAGGGAAATATTACGACTCGACCATCAGACTATTATTCTTCTTTTTTTGTTTTTTTTTTTTTGCTACACTTTTTTTTTGGATTCTTATTTTTTACATCTCTCTTTCTCTCATGGCTATCAATGATTTTTTTCCAGTGTAAAATAGAATTTCTAAAATATTTATTTTTTATCTTATTTCTGAATGCAATTATGGATAAAAATAATATTTTTAATAATTAGCAGGTATATAGAATTGTTATTTTCAATTATATGAAAAATAAATTTCATAGTGGCAATATTGTATTATCTGTTAGCCTAACAATTTTTTTTTTGCTAATCCAACAAAATATTTTCTTAAATATTAAAACAGAATTCTCAAAAAAATTACTTCTGCAACAAGATTATACAAAATATCTTGTTGACTCTTTAAAAACATTGACATTCTGCTTATTATTCCATCCACAAAACGAGTCTCGAAACTTTTTTTCCAAAACGACCAGAGTTTGAATAAAGAAGAAGGAAAAAAAGAGAGATAAAAAAAATATGAAGAGGATGAAGTTGTTTCGGTGAGAACTCAGATTGACTTCAGCTTTTCGACAACGAATAAGAATTGTCAAGAAGTAATACATAAGACGGAAGGCTAAAATCAACGTATGGGAAGAAAATAGAAGATATCTCAAGTTTTTGAGGGAAATTTTACGTCTCGACCATCGGACTATTATTCTTCTTTTTTGTTTTTTTTGCTACACTTTTTTTGGGTTCTTATTTTTTAAGTCTCTCTTTCTCTCATGGCTATCAATGATTTTCTTCCAGTGGACGATTATAAAATGGAATTTCTAAAATATTGATCTTTTATCTTATTGCTGAATGCAGTTATGAATAAAAATAATATTTTTAATAATTAGCAGGTATATAGAATTGTTATTTTCAATTATATGAAAAATAAATTTCATAGTGGCAATATTGTATTATCTGCTAGCCTAACAATTTTTTTTTTTTGCTAATCCAACAAAATATTTTCTTAAATATTAAAACAGAATTTTCAAAAAAATTATTTCTGCAACAAGATTATACAAAATATCTTGTTGACTCTTTAAAAACATTGACATTCTGCTTATTATTCCATCCACAAAACGAGTCTCGAAACTTTATTTCCAAAACGACCAGAGTTTGAATAAAGAATAAGGAAAAAAAAGAGAGATAAAAAAAATATGAAGAGGATGAAGTAGTTTCGGTGAGAACTGAGTTTGACTGCAGCTTTTCGACAACGACTAAGAATTGTCAAGAAGTAATACATAAGACGGAAGGCTAAAATCAACGTATGGGAAGAAAATAGGAGATATCTCAAGCTTTTGAGGGAATCATTACGACTCGACCATCAGACTATTATTCTTCCTTTTTTGTTTTTTTTTACTACACTTTTTTTTTTGGATTCTTATTTTTTATGTCTCTCTTCCTCTCATGGCTATCAATGATTTTTTCCCATTGGACGATTATAAAATAGAATTTCTAAAATATTCAATTTTTATCTTAATTCCGAATCCAGTTATTGATAAAAATAATATATTTAATAATTAGCAAGTATATAGAATTGTTATTTTCAATTATATGAAAAATAAATGTAATAGTGGTAATATTGTATTATCTGCTAGGCTACCAATTTTTTTTTGCTAATCCAACAAAATATCTCCAACAAAATATTTTTTGCTAATCCAACAATAAAAGTGACAAAATAGTAAAACAGAATTCTCAAAAAAATTATTTCTGCAACAAGATTATACAAAATATCTTGTTGACTTTTTAAAACATTGAAATTCTGCTTATTATTCCATCCACAAAACGAGTCTCGAAACTTTATTTCCAAAACGACCAGAGTTTGAATAAAGAATAAGGAAAAAAAAGAGAGATAAAAAAAATATGAAGAGGATGAAGTAGTTTCGGTGAGAACTGAGTTTGACTTCAGCTTTTCGACAACGACTAAGAATTGTCAAGAAGTAATACATAAGACGAAAGACTAAAATCAACGTATGGGAAGAAAATAGGAGATATCTCAAGCTTTTGAGGGAAATTTTATGTCTCGACCATCGGACTATTATTCTTCTTTTTATGTTTTTTTTTTTTTGCTACACTTTTTTTGGGTTCTTATTTTTTAAGTCTCTCTTTCTCTCATGGCTATCAATGATTTTTTCCCATTGGACGATTATAAAATAGAATTTCTAAAATATTCAATTTTTATCTTAATTCCGAATCCAGTTATTGATAAAAATAATATATTTAATAATTAGCAATTATATAGAATTGTTATTTTCAATTATATGAAAAATAAATGTAATAGTGGCAATATTGTATTATCTGCTAGGATACCAATTTTTTTTGCTAATCCAACAAGATATCTCCAACAAAATATTTTTTGCTAATCCAACACTAAAAGTGACAAAATAGTAAAACAGAATTCTCAAAAAGATTATTTTTGCAACAAGATTATACAAAATATCTTGTTGACTTTTTAAAACATTGAAATTCTGCTTATTATTCCATCCACAAAACGAGTCTCGAAACTTTTTTTCCAAAACGACCAGAGTTTGAATAAAGAATAAGGAAAAAAAAGAGAGATAAAAAAAATATGAAGAGGATGAAGTAGTTTCGGTGAGAACTGAGTTTGACTTCAGCTTTTCGACAACGACTAAGAATTGTCAAGAAGTAATACATAAGCAGGGGGAATAAAATCAACGTATGGGAAGAAAATAGGATATATCTCAAGTGACAAGATTTTCTTGAGCTTTCGAGTGAAATCTTACGACCCGACCACCGAGCTACTATTCTTCTTTTTTTTTCTTTTTTGTCCTCGTGTCTTTCTCTTTCTCATGGCCATCGAATCTCTGTCCTCTTCTTCGTCATCTTCTTGTTCTCTACGCACGAGATTAGCTCTCGCCTCACAATGACAAAAGGCCTGAGTTTTCGAGCTGAAGGGGAAAGATGTACGTTGAAGAGACACGCTCGCTTGACGCACAACACAATTTACTAAGGAATTAGAAAATCCCTTCACGCTAGTTGCACAATCGGATTATACCATTAATTTATCGAAGCCGCTAAATTGTCCGGGTAATCTCGAGGCTTAAGATTAATATGAGTCGTGTGAACACGCTTGGATAATTTACAAGTGGTAAGAACTATCACGATTTGTGACTTTGATGAATTCGCCCGTCGAAGAATTCATTAAGAGGATAACACCGAAAACTTATGAATTTCGTCAAAATTTTTAATACTATTACATTTTAATTATTGAAGAATAATCTTCGCTCGCATTTTTTCAAATCTTTTACTTACAGTTGACACAGTAAATTTTCATATGTCTATTGTCATGCACAATTTAATGGCTTGCCATTATAGATAATGGCCATATTAAATAATAATCTCATCAAAATAGTAATGAAATCACTATTTTGTTACCACATAAGAAAAAATATAATAGTAAATTACATTTTGTGTAATTTATAAGAATTCATACTTTAAAAAAAAATACCTGTACAATATCTAAATAAAAAATGCAGTAAGTCAAACAGAAAATATTATTTTAAATGTTGACCAGTGACATAAAATTGTCATTGACATTGATTTAAAATATACAAAATTATAACAATTACGACCAGAATTAAATTAACCAAATTACAACAAAAAATCTATGACTCTTTTATCAATTCATAATCCAGGTTGTATCAAACATTTTAATATTTATATCTTGTGTGTTAAAAAAAAATTCACACGTAGTTCCACAATTTCAGAAAGATTTTGGCTAGTTATGTATTCGCTGCCCTCTCGACGATGAATTAAGGGGAGGGAGTCAGGTAAAAAAAAATGATTTTGGAAATTCAATATCATCCAAATCAAATTGCATATAAAAATGCCCAATGCACTATATTTTTGGTGCTCGATAAAAGAATTTTTTACTGTCGTCTGACTTGCATATGCTTTTCAATATTATCTTAAGCAAAGTTCTTAGGTTTTCCATTCTGCGCATGATTCAGATCAAATTACTAGGCAGATTTAAATGGTTGACATCTCATTTTCTTCTTCATGAAAAGATACACCGGCTATATGGAGCAAATTATTTTTTTTCATTCTGAAAGCAAAGTTAATCACTGATTTAGAAAATAGCATAAAATTTATTTATTAATAATTGTGTCACTTAAAAAATATTACCGTTTATTAACATTTGCTCCATTTAGCGGGTGTATCTTTTGATGAAGAAGAAAATGAGACGTCAACCATTCCAATCTACCTAGTAGTTTGATCTGAATCGTGCGCAGAATGGAAAACCTAAGAACTTTGCTTAAGATAATATTGAAAAGCATATGCAAGTCAGACAACAGTAAAAAATCCTTTCATCGAGTACCTACAATATAGTGCGTTGGGCATTTTTATATGCAATACGATTTGGTTGATATTGAATTTCCAAAATCCATTTTTTTTTACCTGACTCCCTCCCCTTAATGTCTTCTCTTCGACGACTCGACAATTAAAGTATACAACACAAACTGGCATGACACACAAAATTACATTTTGTCATTCCAACTCTCCTTATAATTTCTAATAATTCATACCTTTAAAAAAATACCTGTACAATTTCAAAATGAAAAATTCAGTACGTCATACAGAAAATATTATTTTAAATATTGACCAGTGACATAAAATTGACATTGACATTAATCTAAAATATACAAAACTATAACAATTAGAACCAGAATTAAATCCACCAAATTACAACAAAAAATCTATGAATCTTTTATTAATTCATAATCCAGTTTATATAAAAAAATTTAATACTTATATCTTATGTTTAAAAAAAAAATTCACACTTAGTTCCCCAAATTCAGAAAGATTTTGGCTAGTTATGTATTCGCTGCCCTCTCGGAGATGAATATTAGTGTCTTTCCTTCAGGGATTTTATATTAAAAAATTTAATACTTATATCTTGTGTTAAAAAAAAAAAGTTCACACGTAGTTCCACAAATTCAGAAAGATTTTGGCTAGTTATGTATTCGTTGCTCTCTCGACGATGAATATTAGTGTCTTCCTTCAGGAATTTTATATAAAAAAATGTAATACTTATATCTTGTGCGTTAAAAAAACAAAAATTCACACTTAGTTTCACAAATTCAGAAAGATTTTGGCTAGTTATGTATTCGCTGTCCTCTCGACGATGAATAATAGTGTCTTTCCTTCAGGGATTTTATATTAAAAAATTTAATACTTATATCTTGTGTTAAAAAAAAAAAATTCACACGTAGTTCCACAAATTCAGAAAGATTTTGGCTAGTTATGTATTCGTTGCTCTCTCGACGATGAATATTAGTGTCTTTCCTTCAGGAATTTTATATAAAAAAATGTAATACTTATATCTTGTGCGTTAAAAAAAAAAATGTTACGCGTAGTTGCACAAATTCAGAAATATTTTGGCTAGTTATGTATTCGCTGCCCTCTCGACGACGAATATTAGTGTCTTCCCTTCGACGACTCGACAGTTAACGTATGCAACACGAACTAGCGTGACACGCGTCACGCTCGATTTCTTGTTCTCGTTGGTCGCGTCACGAGAGACTCTTTCTTCGTTCGGCTCTTCCTTAAGCATCACCAATCTGAAATATGTATAGTATAACAGTGGTACGGAGGTTATACTCATTATTCGTTTTGTCGTCGTCGTCGCTGTCGGCGATTGTCGGTACGAGGAGCAGTTTTCAAAATGAGGAAATCTTCCATCTGGTGTATTTCTCTCGACATTCTGTATTCTTCTTCTGCGATGCTTATTCTAACTCCGGAGCTTATGTGTGTGGCAGAGTCACTCTTCTCTCTTCGCATTCTCGACCGCCTGCCGCTCTAACTCTTTTTCCATCATCTTTTTTTAATTTTTTCGCTTGACACTCGAGTGAATTAAATCTCCCTGAGTTTATTCACACTTCGGGCATATTCTTCGTTCTCTATAAATAATATTCTTCAAACCACTTTATACCAAAAAAAAAAAAAAGAAAGTCACGATTTTTAATTGAGTATTTTTTTATTTAATTTTTTAAAAAAGCTTTACTGAGAATTTTTTAATTCTACAAAGATGCGTTGATTTGTTGATTATAATTACTTATTAATTATTAATAATTTAATTAGTAAATAAATAATTAAAAGAAATTATTAATAATTTAATTAGTAAATAATTAATTAAAAGAAATTATTAATTCACGACTTCTGTGACCTTTAAAATGAATTTCGCTTCATAAGTCCGATTGTTATTTGTATTTCTACATTGTTGTAATCGAAATTCAAGGCTAAAGGTCTTAATTATATTAATTGTTCTTTGGAGAGTTGAAATACGGTATTACGAAAAAATACAAAAATATCATTACATTCTCAACTCGTCCACTATTATCCCTCCTTATTATCTGTTATCCTCTTCACTTATCATTATCAACAAGAATATTTTTCCCTGCTCGTTGGTCTATATCACGACCTCGCACTATAAAATATTGTCTAAAAAAATACTCGTGATTAAAACACGCGTCTCTGATAAAGATAAGAAGTTCAAAGCCTACATTTTGGCAACAAAACACAAAAGCAACCAAAAGAAATTGTCTTTCATCCGAGCATAATTGGAAGATTATTTCGAACAACACTGTGATACAAATGATTACATTTATCGTCTCAGTTTATTCTGTTATTTTTATGAATGAATAAAGCTGCTTCGGAATTTGAACTTCGGTTATTCTTTTAGTCATTAAAAGAATAACCTTTTTTTTTAGTCATTAAAAAAAATTATATATATGTATACATAATTAGAAATAAATTTTTTCGGTAATCTAATATATATATATATATTAGACAGTCTCAAATTTTTATTTTTTTTATTTTATGATTTTGATATTAAAAAACTATGGACCCTAATATTGATCCTCGTAAAAAGAAAAGCTTCATATAAATTTTTTTAGAAATGGCGTAATGGCCTTTTCTATTTTCTATTTGCTCAACACGTAAAAAATCAAATCTTTCGTTTGTATGAATATAATTATTTTTCTACACAATAGACGTTGCCATTTATAGTAGCATTCAATAGATTTAATGATTACCTTCAATTCTGTGCATACCAGAATATTTTACACCGCGTAGTATCCAAAATATTAAATTTAGCGTAAATTGATTTTTTTTTTTTAATTTTCCAAATACATGGAATAATTATAATCCAATTAAGTTTCATTTATAATAATAATTATTTGAGAATTATATGCTTATTAAAATGTCAATATTAGGGTCTAAACTGTAGATTTTTTATAAAAATAAAAAAGGTGGTTTGGGCAGTAATATATATATATATATATTGAAATAGCAAACTCGTAACAAGAGAAGCACGTCATAGAAATTTGTTTTCTCAGTTCGATTCGGCAGCTAACATTCTGGCCAGTGGTGGCTAATGGCTTCCACGAAATTCCCGAATAATTACTCTTTGTTCGGCGAGCGAAGCGAGGGCGCGAGACCGTGGATGAGTAATCGCGTAGCACTAAAGCAGTGCACCGAGACTACGCTACGAGGCGAGCGCCCCACCGAACCACCAACGTACGGTATCCATATGTATAGAAGGACCTGAGACCATAAGCAACACGTGCAACGTGCTCCAAAACGTGAATGCACAGTTAAGGAGGTTTGACAGCTTCGCACTATATTCAGTAATCATTTTTTTAAACAATATTTATACAGTGTACATTTAAAAAAAAAATTATATATATTTATATTATATATAATATATAATATTATATTATATTTTATATTATAATATGAATATATATAATTTATATATATATACAAAAAAATTATATATATTTATATTATATATAATATAAATATATATAATTTTTTTTTCAATTTACTAAACTGTACAGATATTGTTTCAAAAATTTTTATTTATATTAAATTATATATGAATATATATAATTTATATATACAAAAAATGATATATATTTATATTATATATAATATAAATATATATAATTTTTTTTTCAATTTACAAAACTGTACAGATATTGTTTCAAAAAGTTTTATTTATATTAAATTATATATGAATATATATAATTTATATATATATACAAAAAATTATATATATTTATATTATATATAATATAAATAAATATAATTTTTTTTTTCAATTTACTAAACTGTACAGATATTGTTTCAAAAATTTTTATTTATATTAAATTATATATGAATATATATAATTTATATATATATACAAAAAATTATATATATTTATATTATATATAATATAAATATATATAATTTTTTTTTCAATTTACTAAACTGTACAGATATTGTTTCAAAAAATTTTATTTATATTAAATTATATATGAATATATATAATTTATATATATATACAAAAAATTATATATATTTATATTATATATAATATAAATATATATAATTTTTTTTTCGATTTTCTAAACTGTACAGATATTGTTTCAAAAATTTTTATTTATATTAAATTATATATAAAAATATTACGCCACTTTTACAAAATTATTTTAACAGTATTTTCAAAACTATTTCTTCGAAATATTTCAGTATGCAAAAAAAAAAAATATTTCGAAAAAATTCAGTACAAAAATTCCGAACATTTGAAATATAATTTATTCGGCATTTAATGACAATATTTTCTGCAAAATTTAATTTCTCAGAAATTAAATAAATTAACTATTTTTAAAATATTTCAACCCTTTTTAAATGAAATTTGCTGCTAATTCAAGTATAATAAATCGGTTCCCATCCTGCAACATAAATGATCATTCTTTGTTGTTTATAGCAAAAAAAAGCTTTGAAGAATCCTTAAAAATGTAGCACTGATTTTACAGTTTTGAAGCTCTTCAGTCTCCTTAAAGCTAATTTCTGCTCGTAAATTCGAGAGAAATAGCGGGAATATATTAATCGCAAGGTGATTGCCACTATTTCATGAGGCATTATCACGACTAATGTTCGTGATGTGTGCCATACATGAAAGACGATCGAGTATTTCAAATTCTAGGTGGAGACAAATACGAGCGATAAAATTGTCGGTCACGGTGATATAAAAGCGGAATGATTCATTTGCTGCTCTTTGAACACACGCGACGATACGATTACACATTACGGATCTCATAAAACTCGCTCTTATTATCATATTTGAATAGGTCAGACAAAACGCCATATTTACAATGTTGCAATGTCGCATTAAACAATTTCAAAATATACGGATGCATTTTCCTCACTCGAAAATTCTCTCTTCTAACTGGCAACCGTTTATTCCCGACTACGTGCTGCGTGCGGAATACACGAAGTTTGTCTCAGTGTGCACGCGTGTTGGTCAAGCGAGTTCCGCACCTCTCAGACTTAGTACTATTATTAAGTCTGACATCTTGATGTTAACGGAATTTTGGGAAGGCCCGGGACTCTCGCAATACGCACGACAATGTAGTACAATACGAGCTTTATTGCAAACTGACAATCGAAAGGGTTGCCCAAATAAAAACAAACAGGAAAAAAAGTACTTCATGATATTATTTTGTCAAAATCATTTGATTCATAATTTTTGTAAATCCCAGTAAGCAATTTTGTAAATATTGTACGAGATGAGCTTTGTTACAATCTGACAATTGGAAGGGTTGTCAAAAAAAAAAAAAAAAAACAAACAGGAAAAAAAGTACTTTTTGATATTAATTTTTCAAAATTATCATGGCTGTCAAATTTGATTCATAATTTTTAAAAATCCCAATAGACAATTTTGTGAATATTGTACAAGATGAGCTTTGTTACAATCTGACAGCTGAAAGGGTAGCAGAAAAAAAAACAAATAGGAAAAAAAATTCTTTTTGATATTAATTTTTCAAAATTATCATGACTGTCAAATTTGATTCATAATTTTAATAAAACCCACTGGGCAATTTTGAGAATATTGTACGAGATGAGCTTTATTACAATCTGACAATTGAAAGGGTTGCCCAAAATAAAAACAAACAGGAAAAAAGTACTTTTTTATATTAATTTTTCCAAATTATCATGACTGTCAAATTTGATTCATAATTTTTAAAAATCCCAATAGGCAATTTTGTGAATACTGTACAAGATGAACTTTGTTACAATCTGACAGCTGAAAGGGTCGCTAAAATAAAAACAAACAGGAAAAAAGTACTTTTTGATATTAATTTTTCAAAATTATCCTGACTGTCAAATTTAATTCATAATTTTAATAAATCTCAGAAGGCAATTTTGTGAATATTGTACGAGATGAGCTTTCTTACAATCTGACAGTTGAAAGGGTAGCAGAAAAAAAAACAAATAGAAAAAAAAGTACTTTTTGATATTAATTTTTCAACATTATCATGACAGTCAAATTTAATTCATAATTTTAATAAATCCCACTGGATAATTTTGTGAATAATGTACGAGTTGTGCTTTGTTACAATTTGACAATTGAAAGGGTTGCGCAAAATAAAAACAAACAGGAAAAAAGTACTTTTTGATATTAATTTTTCAAAATTATCATGACTGTCAAATTTAATTCATAATTTTAATAAATCCCACTGGGAAATTTTGTGAATATTGTACGAGATGAGCTTTGTTACAATCTGTAATTGAAAGGACTGTCCAAAAAAAAAACAGGAAAAAAAAATAGTTTTTAATAATAATTTCATAAAATTATCATGAATGCCAAATATAATTAATAATTTTTATAAATTCCACTAGGCAATTTCTCAAATATTGATTTCATATTTCTACAAATTATACGATTTTAATTCATCAAATTCGAAAACAATAGATACTTATTAACGAGATAAAATTTTTTTTATTGACTTTGATAAAAATGTGAAAATTAATTAAAATTAATTCATATATTAATACACGTGCTCCTATTTTTATGAGTTATGGTCAAAAGATTATATCGCATAACATAAAAAAAATGATCAATATTTCCAACTCTGGGAAAAAATCTTGATTTGGTACTATTGTTAAGTCTGCCACAAAACAAACAAAAAAAACCATATTTTTACTAAATCCAATTGACCGATTTCTCAAATACATTTCTACAAACTAAAGCCAACTATTTTGATCACATAAAAAATTTAAAAATTGTTAACGTGACAAAGAAAATGTATTTAAAAAAAAAAAATATCAGTCTCTAATTCGTCTCTTTTATATTTAATTTTGGAACTCCATCGAGTGTAATAAATTTCACGACAATAAGAGCTAAATAGTACAAGTGCATTTACGTACAGCAAAGGGTAAGAGAACAGGAGAGTTAATGAAACAATGAATCGAATAACGAATCACTGCAGGCTGATTTATAATCATGGCTATAATGAATGAAGCTTGCCAACGTGTTGCAGTAGTCACTGTGCGTAGTAGATGCTGCAGCTATAGTCCCTAATGAACTTTTCGTTAGACTAAGTGGGGAGTAAAGCTCTCGCGGGTAGCAGCAGGAAGCTCCCAGGTATCTGTAGCATGCCTGAGCCACGCTGAGGCTACCACGGCTCGCTTAATGGCAGGAGGATGAATAGGAGCCGAAGATATACCCAAAGTGCCGGCAGAACCAGCATCACCAGACCAGCTCGTATCGTACAGAGCGGGACGCGCGCGCATTAGCCTACCGCGCTTTGTTCTTGATGTATGGAAGGCAGTTACGCGCGTTCTCTTAAGCCTCATTCTCTCTCACTCTTTCTCTCCTTCCTTTTTCTCTTCTTCTGTGCTTGCGTTCGCGTCCAGATTCACTCTTCTGCGCCCAAGATACACTCCTCGTGTATATACGCAAGTGGCCAGAGTGCGTACGCAATAAGATTATGGATATATGTGTGTGTATATATGTATATAAAGGTATATGTCGATAGTGTAGAGTCGTAATAAAATATAGCGTTTTTATGGAAAATTGATGGATTTATTTTATGCTTGGAAACAAATTTTTAGATGTTTTTTTTTTCTGTAAAGGACACTTATTTTTGTTGAGATTGTAGGACAATTGGGAATGAAAATTGGAAAATGAATGAGTTTATTTATTTTTTTATTCATTCGGTATAAAGAAATACGAAAATTCTTGATGCCTTATACGAATATGAACACTTTTTTTAAACTGGAGATAATAGATATAAAATTATAATAATTAAATAATTGATTTATCGTCTGATTAGAAATCTGTCGAAATTATTTTGCTTCGGTTC
Organism: Ephialtes manifestator; assembly: GCA_963970395.1. Taxonomy (NCBI): domain Eukaryota; kingdom Metazoa; phylum Arthropoda; class Insecta; order Hymenoptera; family Ichneumonidae; genus Ephialtes; species Ephialtes manifestator. Next base: position 29,499,152 of record OZ019976.1, on the reverse strand, counting down.
AGTCGAGAAATCCGAGATCTGATTGTCTGAATTTTTTTTCTTCGAGATATCGAATTTAGACCTTTACTAACGTTCTTAAGTCGTATAATGTACCACAGATAACACCCGTTTCAAACCTTTTTACTGTAGTTTTGAAAAAAGTGACTTTTGTTCATTTCTGATGACAGAATTCGCAGATCCGACTTCCGGTCGGAAAATCGGACCGAATTTTTTTGTCTTCGAGATATCGAATTTAGACCTTTACTAACGTTCTTAACTCGTATATTGTACCACAGAAAACACCCGTTTCAAACCTTTTTACTACGGTTTTGAAAAAAAAGTGACTTTTGTTCATTTCTGATGTCAGAATTTACAGATCCGACTTCCGGTCAGAAAAACAGGGCGAAATTTTTTTTCTTCAAAATATCGAATTTAGACCTTTACTAACGTTCTTAACTCGTATATTGTACCACAAAAAACACCTGTTTCAAACCTTTTTACTGTAGTTTTGAAAAAAGTGACTGTTGTTCATTTCTGATGACAGAATTCGCAGATCCGAGTTCCGGTCGGAAAATCGGACCGAATTTTTTTTTCATCGTGATATCAAATTTAGACCTTTACTAACGTTCTTAACTCGTATATTGTACCACAGAAAACACCCGTTTCAAACCTTTTTACTGTAGTTTTGAAAAAAGTCACTTTTGTCCGTTTCTGATTTCAGAATTCGCAGATCCGATTTCCGGTCGGAAAATCGGACCGAATTTTTTTGTCTTCGAGATATCGAATTTAGACCTTTACTAACGTTCTTAACTCGTATATTGTACCACAGAAAACACCCGTTTCAAACCTTTTTACTGTAGTTTTGAAAAAAGTCACTTTTGTCCGTTTCTGATTTCAGAATTCGCAGATCCGACTTCCGGTCAGAAAAACAGGGCGAAATTTTTTTTCTTCAAAATATCGAATTTAGACCTTTACTAACGTTCTTAAGTCGTATATTGTACCACAGAAAACACCCGTTTCAAACCTTTTTACTATGGTTTTGAAAAAAGCGACTTTTGTTCATTTCTGATGTCAGAATTTACAGATCCGACTTCCGGTCGGAAAATCGGACCGAATTTTTTTTCTTCGAGATATCGAATTTAGACCTTTACTAACGTTCTTAAGTCGTATATTGTACCACAGAAAACACCCGTTTCAAACCTTTTTACTATGATTTTGAAAAAAAGTGACTTGTTCATTTCTGATGTCAGAATTTACAGATCCGACTTCCGGTCGGAAAATCGGACCGAATTTTTTTCTTCTTCAGCATTTCGAATTTGGATATTAACTATCGTATATTGAAAAAAAACTGTTTTAAAATCCAGATAAATTAAATTCAAATAAATTTCAAGTAGATTTTTTTTCACAGTGATATAATGAAAGTCCGGAATGTGAATCGCCTAAATGGCACTCTGAATGAAAGCTCGTATAATACACACAACATACACAATATACACATAGTAGTATACATAATCATTCTCAGAAAAGACAGAGAGTAGAGCAGACGGCGCGAAGCGTGCTCTCGCGCCTTCCTTCGGGAAGTGAAACGAAACCAAGAGGGGCGGGTTACATGGGGAAGCACGCAACCGAAAACCACGACGAGATTTTACCGCAACGGGCCACGTGGTCCACGTGGCCCTATAGAGACTTCCAGCTCAATCACATCCGGGGAATCACCCCGCGCATACCGTTCCCCATATTCTCGCTTTCCTTTCGGGCCGGTGCATGTTTGCCTTTACACATGCGTTTCCCTATACGAAATAAGAGGAGAGAAATAAGGGAGCAACGATTTCGTATATAAGAAGACGAAGATATATAGGATGGCGAAGAACGTTATAGAGAGAAACGCAGAGCGAAAAGTTGAATAAGAATAAGAATGAGAAGAAGAAGAAGAAGAAAGAGGAGGAGAGGGCCTTCTGGACCGAGTGTGGGTTTAAGAAGAAGTGAGGCCATGTGTTTAGTGTCAGGTTGCGAGAAGAGCACCGACGATACTCGCTTTTGCCGTCCTCGAAACTCACCGAGCATCTTCCACTCCATATACGAGACATTCTCCGACATTTCGGCTTTAGAACTTTTCGAAAATATTTTTTACACCGACAAATATATTTTTTTATCCTACTTGACAATATTTCTGGTGACTGGATATATCACTTTGGATTGTGTAATGTTATCAGGAAAATAAAAAATGTTTGGGTGATTTAAAAAAAAAAAATGAAAAGTGATGATTTAAAGGAGAATATAATTATACGATTCTGGTCGGTAGTAAATATGATGAAAAATCGAATGAAGTTGAATTTTATGGTTTTTGTTAATTTGTGATATTGGTATCATTTTTTTGTATTCTTATATATGCAAAATCGATATATGCAGAATCGTTAACAATTTAGGGGATGCGTGAAAAATGATGTTTTAGCTATAAATTTATCTCAAAAAAAAAAAATTATTCCATTTAAGCGGTGCACAATTTTGTCGCGATGAAAATGGGATGTAATTTATTAATTCCGCTGCGAAATTCAGAATCGGTTCTAAACGATTTAGATACATAAAAAAATGTTGAATACCAATCTGTCACATTTTAATCCGATTTACCGATCTAAACGGAAATCTGCACTGTATTTTTAAAATCTAACTATATTTCATAGTTGAGATAAATGCAAAAAAAATATTTTAAGTCACTATAAAAATAATTGCATATGAACGATCGCTCGATAATTACCAGACCGACGATTTTTCTGATTGCAAGGATGCATGTTTGCAAATTAGTGCGACAAATCTTCCTTCTGCGAATTAGCAAGTATCGCCTATTTTTTAAAAGTCAAATCGTATATTTTACGTCAGGTTCGCAATATATCGTGCCGATTTATTGTATATAGTATTCCACTATGTGCATAATAATGTCGTGGGCCGATTGTCTTTCCATTTAATGGAATATATGCAAATTGTTAACAATTTAGGAGATGCGTGAAAAATGATGTTTTAGATATAAATTTATCTCCAAAAAAAAAAAATTATTCCGGTTAACCGGTGCACAATTTTGTCGTAACAAAAATGAGATGTAATTGATTTTAAAAAAATGTTATACCGATCTGTCGTATTTTAATCTCATTTACCGATCTAACCATAAATCGGCACTGAGAATAAATCTGTAATCGGTATAACCAAACAGTATTTTTTAAATCCAACTACATTTTATAGTTGCCTTAACCGTAAAAAAATATTTAAAGTCGCTATAAAAATAATTGCATATGAACGATCGATCGATAATTGCCACGATTTTTTAAATTGCAAGGATGCATGTTTGCAAATTAGTGCGACAAATCTTCCTTCTGCGAATTAGCAAGTATCGCCGATTTTTTAAAAGCCAAATCGTATATTTTACATCAGGTTCGCAATATATCGTACCGATTTATTGTATATAGTGTTTTACTATGTGCATAATAATGTCGTGTGCGGATTGTATTTCCATTTAATGGAATATATGCAAATTGTTAACAATTTAGGAGATGCGTGAAAAATGATATTTTAAATATAAATTTATCTCACAAAAAAACAAATTATTCCGGTTAACCGGTGCACAATTTTGTCGTAACAAAAATGAGATGTAATTGATTTTAAAAAAATGTTATACCGATCTGTCGTATTTTAATCTCATTTATCGATCTAACCATAAATCGGCACTGAGAATAAATCTGTAATCGGTATAACCAAACAGTATTTTTTAAATCCAACTACATTTCATAGTTGCCTTAACCGTAAAAAAATATTTAAAGTCGCTATAAAAATAATTGCATATGAACGATTGATCGATAATTGCCACGATTTTTTAAATTGCAAGGATGCATGTTTGCAAATTAGTGCGACAAATCTTCCTTCTGCGAATTAGCAAGTATCGCCGATTTTTTAAAAGCCAAATCGTATATTTTACGTCAGGTTCGCAATATATCGTGTCGATTTATTGTATATAGTGTTCCACTATGTGCATAATAATGTCGTGCGCGGATTGTATTTCCATGTAATGGAATATATGCAAATTATTAAGAATTTAGGAGATGCGTGAAAAATGATGTTTTAGATATAAATTTATCTCACAAAAAAACAAATTATTCCGTTTAACCGGTGCACAATTTTGTCGTGACAAAAATGAGATGTAATTGATTTTAAAAAAATGTTATACCGATCTGTCGTATTTTAATCTCATTTACCGATCTAACCAGAAATATCATAGTTGCCTTAACCGTAAAAAAATATTTAAAATCGCTATAAAAATAATTGCATATGAACGATCGCTCGATAATTGCCAGACCGACGATTTTTCTGATTGCAAGGATGCATGTTTGCAAATTAGTGCGACAAATCTTCCTTCTGCGAATTAGCAAGTATCGCCGATTTTTTAAAAACCAAATCGTATATTTTACGTCAGGTTCGCAATATATCGTGCCGATTTATTGTATATAGTGTTCCACTATGTGCATAATAATGTCGTGCGCGACTTTAAACTTGCGAGAGACCACAACGAGAGACATATCGACCCTGGTCACGATTTCGCCACGATCTCCAGTCAACCAACACTCGATCTTATTCCCAACGTTCTCTCCCCTCGACTGGAAGTTCAGCGGTAGTAGTCGTAGTAGTAGTAGTAATAGTACTACGAGTTCGCGCCCCTCTCGTCCAATCGACTCGATGATTAATCCCAATCGGACGATTTCCCGCAGCGTGAATTAATATCAGAGACTCGCGCGGGTTCTCATATTAATCGATTTGCTTGTTAGCACGCCAATATAGTAGTTAACTTAACGCCAGACTTTATTCTTTCTTTTTCGCTTTCTCTTTCTCTTTCGCCACTTCTCGCGAATATTGTACGTCTCCTATACGTATCAGAAAAAAACAACAAATAAGAAAAGAAATTTAATTGATGTCTTTCCAATTATGCTCTAAGATTATTTTTCTTGGGGTGGTTGGACACGACTTCGATATTAAAGGAGAGAATATCGAGAATCTTGACGTTGTTTGCTGCCTCAGAATTGTAGCTCATTACTTTTGATGACATTTTCTTTTTTTTTTTTTTTGGTTCTGTAATGTATAGTAATAATTATTTAGGATTAATTATTTTTTTGAGAATATTCTACCGTATTGATGTATATTTTATTAGATTTAAAAATATATTAATTTTATTCACTCTAAATAAAATTTTATTTTATTAGATTTAAAAAGATATTAATTTTGTTCACTCTAAATAAAATTTTAGAAATTTTTAGAGTATTCTACTAAATAACAAAAGGTGTGCAAATTTTATTAGAAACTTGAAGAAGATATTTTTCAGGATTTATTGAAACTTTAAAAAAAAAATGTACAATTATTTACGCGGAATTTTTAAAAGTCACACTTTTTATTTTCAATTATTATAGATTCTATTACGAATGTAGTGGAATATCCGTAATAAATAATGAACTCTAAATCATTTTTTAAATAAATAGAAATACAAGCGTGAGGTCGAAAGTGATACAATTTCAACTGTGCTTGTAATGACCATCTGCTCCATTCCAGCTTCCGGACCAACGAAAAGCAGTTAGATCCGCACGTGTGAAATTCGATCTTGAAAAATGTTGACCATGTCCACTCCCTGTACTACCCACACGGAAAGAAACGTTCACGGAAAAAAAAGATTAGTTGCCATGACCAAGAAATGAGTTGACACAACCATTCGATTATTCTACACTGAGAGAAAAGTTTGTTAACATTTGTTAACAGTTAACAAATCTTGGTTAAATATAGCGAGATGAACCATTTAGTTATTCTTATTGAATCTCACTTGAGCTAAATAAAATTTGTTTGTCGTAAATGAAGCTCCCTGACATTTGTTGATAGTTAACAAATCTTATTTGGCACAAGTGAGATTCAATAAGAATAACTAAATGGTTCATTTCGCCATATTTAACCAAGATTTGTTAACTGTTAACAAACTCTTCTCTCAGTATATTTCCCTAGCAACTCAAATGGTAATACCAACGATTCGAATGATAATACCGACGATTCGAATGATAGTCCCAACTATTCGAGTGGTAGTCCCAACGATTGGATTAGTTAACCTAACTAATCCAATCGAGAACTAACCGTGAATAGTTGCGGTTACTATTCGATATGGTTGAGGCAACTAATTTTTTAGACATTGTGTACAGCAAATCGAAAACGTAGTTGCCACAACCAAACTTTTTTTTCCGTGTTTGGTTGTGGCAACTACGTTTTCGATTTGCTGTACACAATGTCTAAAAAATTAGTTGCCTCAACCATATTGAATAGTAACCTCAACTATTCACTATTAGTTCTCGATTGGATTAGTTAGGTTAACTAATCCAATCGCTGGGGCTACCATTCGAATCGTCGGTATTATCATTTGAAACGTTGGTATTACCATTTGAGTTGTAAGATAAATAGAATAATCGATTGGTTGTGTCAACTCATTTCTTGGTTATGGCAACTAATCTTTTTTTTTCCGTGCACAGTCTCCAAATGCTAATTTTAACTTCCACAGGCTTATGGTCAGTACCATTAAGAATTGTAGGTTGCATTTTACGAATTAAATCTGTGTACTGAACCTAAAACAAGAAAAAACTTGAAAGTGAAATAGATTACCGACACAAGGGGCTAGTTAGATTTCGAATGTGTTTTCTGCAATTTAGTACCTACTCTTATTAAGTCTGCCACAAAAACAAACGAAAAATTATCCAATTGACCAATTTCTCAAATACTTTTCTACAAACTCAAGCCAAAAGTTTTGATCTCAAAGAACAAAAAAATTTTAAAATCGCTACCGCGACAATAAAAATTATTTGCAAAAAATATTTTAGACTCTTTGTGTTTCCGAAAAATCTGTTTTCTGCAATTTAGTAATATTATTAAGTCTGACACAAAAACAGAAAAAAATGACGAATCATAATTTTACTAAGTCCAATTGACCGAGTTTTCAAATACTTTTCTAAAAATTATTTTCAAAAAATATTTCAGACGCTAATTCGTCACTTTTATTTAATTACAATCAATCAATTAATTTTTTTTAGACAAAAAAAAATTAAAAATCTTTGCAGGTACTTGAAAGTGAAATATATTCCCGATAGAAAAGGGGCCGATTGATGTAGAAATTACTTCAGCATCGATTGCCAGAAAGTTCTGCATATGCTAATTATTTGGTGAATGTGTTTTCCGCAATTACTCCCATTCAGAGTTGTAAATGCCTAATACTTATAGAAATAATGATGATGATACGATCAGCTCTATAATTATGATTTTGTAATAATAACATGTAGCGATTGTAATACGATGATTAAGCTTTGAAATGGCTGCAAAAATTATTATTTATCAATAAAAATTCACGGTAACTCCACTTGTTTCCACTATTTCTTGCAATATTAAAGCGAAAATTAGTATTTTTTTCAGCTATTCAAATGTTTACACTCTATTTTATGGTCACTACATATTATTATTATGAAATCATAATTACAAAACTAATTGCACTGTAAACTATATTTCACGAATTGATGGGGATTTACAACTCTGCTCCCATTATTCAGTCTGCCACAAAAACAGAAAAAAATGACGAATCATAATTAACTAAGCCCAATTGACCGAGTTTTCAAATACTTTTTCAAAAAAACGATATTCGAAAAATAATTCCGACTCTAATTCGTCGCTTTTACTTAATTACAATTACTCAATTTTTTTAATACAAAAAAAGGATGCAAAGTAGAACCTTGCATATTGCTTCCTCATTATTTTTCGCGTTTTACAAAGCTACCTCTATGAGGAAGTATGTTATTCAATTTTTGGCTTCCTCATAGAGGAAGCTTTGTAAAACGCGAAAAATAATGAGGAAGCAATGTGCAAGGTTCTACTTTGCATCTTTGTTTTAATTAGATAAATATACATGTTGTAGATACGCTTTTTCTATTTCGTTATTACGTTATTTCGTGATTATTAGAGCGTTTCCGAAAGTGAATGTGATAATGTATATTTTTAAAAATAATTTAACATTCCATAAAATCAAAAATTTCATACCGTTCGTCACTAAATTATTTATTTATTTATTTATTTATTTATTTATTTAGTAAACGGGGCAAGCCCCTTGATAACTACGGCGCGATGGATATTCAGGACCTACAGTTTTTAGGTGGGTTCCGAACCACCGGGGATTACAGAAAAAAGCACATAGAAAAATTCCATTGGTGCCCGGCCGGGAATCGAACCCGGGCCCCCTGCTTGAGAGGCCGCGTCTCTATCCACTGCGCCACTGCCTTCCCCATTATTATACATATATAATGGCTGAATATTGTTTCATTTATATACAAAATTTGAGCTCGCTATCTTACGTTTTGCAAAAGTTACAATAGAGCGATAATGTCAATTTTTTGAAAAATTCAAAAAATCATAAAATTTTAACGGTTCGACCGATTTTAACCAAATTCAATAGCGATCACCGGCGTATGAAAGCTCACATTCATACCAATTTTAAGATCAATATATCGAAAATTGAAAGAGTTATCGCGTAAACAGACATTTTTCAAAAAATTAAAAAACGCGTAATTATTTAACGATGAAGTGGATTTTAACAAAAATCTGTATGAACGATGAGGCTTGATCCCTCTATCTATGGTCCAAATTTCAACTTGATATCTCAAGGCATTCCCGAGTTATAAAGGTTTACATTTTTCGATCGTGTAACATACACACATATACACACACACACACACACACACACACACACACACACACACACACACACACACACACACACACACACACACACACACACACACACACACACACACACACACACACACACACACACACACACACACACACACACACACACACACACACACACACACACACACACACACACACACACACACACACACACACACACACACACACACACACACACACACACACACACACACACACACACACACACACACACACACACACACACACACACACACACACACACACACACACACACACACACACACACACACACACACACACACACACACACACACACACACACACACACACACACACACACACACACACATATACAGACATTTTTTCTAAATCACTTTTCTCGACGTTTTGGCCCATTCTGAGTATAAAGTAAACGCCCCAATAGCCGGCCATCTTAGAAAACAGGAAACTGTAAAGTTATATTTCTTATACTAACATGACCTTTCTATAATTGTAACCATAACTAATGCAAAGCTTAGCTTTTCTACTTTTCGAAAAGCATCCATTAATTCATGTCAGGGGTATAGTTTTTTGTTAAAGTTAGGAAACAATTGAGAAAGTCGATGGACTAGTACCCGTCCACCGATTTCAGGTAATGTCTAAATACCCGACCAAGCATGCCCCTATACGCAACCACCCGCCGATACGAGGGCTATGCGATTCGTTGAAACTTCATTTTATTTCTTAAATTACACGCAACGTTTGGGATAATTTATGATAAATAATAACTAATAAAAAGGCTCACCGTGACGTGCAACCGGCATCAACTTGCCATAGAGGCTATGTTCGCTGAGTTTGTGTTGGCCGGGAATAGGCCGCGGTTGGATATCGGTACAGCATACTGCGGATGCGCCCCAATAGCCAACCATGGAAATTGACGACTTAGCAGTGGTTTTTCGCAAATTTTAATGGAAGATTTATAAAGTCTATTTATTCGCGAATACCACAAGCCACGAATTATTGTGGAAATCGTGAAAATAACAGCGTCATAAGCTTAACAACGTTACGCCAATTCTTAACGAACTGGCTAAAAGATATCCGCCGATCCTCTGAGCGGCGTCTGCAGTGCACAATATCTTTAAAAAACGTCAACAAAAAAATTAATGACTATTTTTATTATTGGCCTATGCAGACATAAAGAATTGCAAAAATGGTAGCTCTAGTTATTTATTTATTTCATATTCATAATTTCTTAATTTTAGTCAATATTTGTGTCAGTGGTTGGAGACTGGTACATGGTTGGGTACCGGGGCGTTTACCTTACTGACATGAAAATCTCGAAAAGAAAATGTTCACGAAAACAAAGCTTCCTCTATGAGGAAACAAAATTAAAAAATCTTTGCAGGTACTTGAAAGTGAAATATATTCCCGATAGAAAAGGGGCTGATTGATGTAGAAATTGCTTCAGCATCCAGGAGGCTTTCCATAGGCTGGTTAGTTTGTGAATGTGTTTTCCGCAACGATCCGCAAAGTCTTCTTCTCTTCGTCTTCATCGTCGTCGTCGTCGTCGTCCTTCTTGTCGTCATCGCGTTGGAAAGCAAAAAGTATATAGCCACGAGAAAAGGTAGATGAAGAGCAAGAGGGTAGAGAGTACATCGAGGCTTGCACACAAAATCATGGACAAGCTGTGTGTGCGCACGCCTTCGTCCTCTTCTTTCTACTCCTAGTGTATAGTATATATATGTATGTATATGTGTGTATGTGAGTGTGGTCCGCGTTGCCGCTCATACATAAACAAGAGATCGGCCGACGCGCAGCATCAAAAGAAGAGACGCGCGAACTCTAGCTTCAGCTGGGACTCCATTATGTAGAGCATATCCCACGCCGCTTCTATAAAGAATACTAACGATATGGCTTTCTCTCCACGCAGAAGCCATCGAGCTACCAGCAGCATCTTTTCCACTGTCTTTCTCATTTTCTTCTCTTATGCGAATGTTTCTTTCTCGTTGCCAAATACTTGATGTTAAGTATTACACACCCAAAATTTGTTCCAAGTTGCAAGAGAATTTCGTGGCATGGAAAAATGTTTGTCAAGCAAGTTTTCAGTTTTTCATTCAACTAATAATGTTGATTATTATTTTTTTAGTATATTTTTACCAAATCGCAAAAAGATGTAAGGAAAATACTTTTTTCGCTAAAGAGGCGAGATTGTTATAATAATTGTAACAATTATCATTGTTATTGGAAAATTTCATTCCCCTTTGGGTTAACAAAGTCTTAAGAGCAAAAAGCAAAGACATGGGGGGTTAAATTTTTATTTTTTATTTTTATTTTTAATTGCGTTCGGTGTTATGTTATGTCTAGGATTGTGTAGAAAATTCTGGTTATTATATTTAGTACATTACATCACATGTATTGTTAGAAGTGGTCGTTCTCTTAAGGAGACCAGCATCTTTTCTACTGTCTTTCTCATTTTCTTCTTTTATGCGAATGTTTCTTTCTCGTTGCCAAATACTTGATGTTAAGTATTACACACCCAAAACTTGTTTCAAGTTCCAAGAGAATTTCGTGGCATGGAAAAATGTTTGTCAAGAAAGTTTTCAGTTTTTCATTCAACTGATAATGATGATTATTATTTTTTTAGTTTATTTTTACCAAATCGCAAGAAGATGTAAGGAAAATAGTTTTTTCACAAAAGGGGCGAGATTGTTATAATACTTGTAACAATTATCATTGTTATTGGAAAATTTCATTCCCCTTTGGGTTAACAAAGTCTTAAGAGCAAAAAGCAAAGATACGGGGGGTTAAATTGATTTTTGTTATCCAATTAGTTCCCCAAATAATGAAGTTATTGTTAAAGAAAAAAATTGATGATACCAATTTTATCGTCTGAAGTTTATTTAGCCAATTATCGTTTTTCGTGATCGACATATTAATCATTAAAGTTTTACGCTATCACAATTCAGTGAAGAACTGTTTTGTAAAATTCCATTTTGATAATTAGTAAGATTCTCAGAGTTGTGTAAATACGAAATAGAAAAGTTAGCGAGTTTCAGGGTGGTGTAATTTTTTTATTTAATTACCCAATCAGTTTCCCAAATAATGAAGTTATTATTACAGAAAAAAAGGATGATCCAAATTTGACCGTCTGGATTTTATATCTACACTATCAAAATTCGGTGAAGAATAGTTCTCTGAAATTCCACTTTGGTAATTAGCAAGATTCTCAAAGTTGCCTCAATACAAAATAGAAAATAATACACAAACTATGTTCCCATATCTCGATGGCGTTTTTATGGGTCATTTATTAAATTACAGCAAAAAAAGGATGATACAAATTTGATCGTCCGGAGTTTATATTTACACTATAAAAATTCAGTGAAGAACAGTTCTGTAAAATTCCACTTTGATAATTAGTAAAATTCTCAGAGTTGCCTAAATACTAAATAGAAAAGTTAGCGAGTTTCAGGGTGGTGTAATTTTTTTATTTAATTACCCAATCAGTTTCCCAAATAATGAAGTTATTATTACAGAAAAAAAGGATGATCCAAATTTGACCGTCTGGATTTTATACTTACACTATCAAAATTCGGTGAAGAACAGTTCTCTAAAATTCCACTTTGATAATTAGCAAGATTCTCAAAGTTGCCTCAATACAAAATAGAAAAGAATACACAAACTATGTTCCCATATCTCGATGGCGTTTTTATGGGTTATTTATTAAATTACAACAAAAAAAGGATGATACAAATTTGATCGTGCGGAGTTTATATTTACACTATAAAAATTCAGTGAAGAACAGTTCTGTAAAATTCCACTTTGATAATTAGTAAAATTCTCAGAGTTGCCTAAATACTAAATAGAAAAGTTAGCGAGTTTCGGGGTGGTGTTATTTTTTTATTTAATTACCCAATCAGTTTCCCAAATAATGAAGTTATTATTACAGAAAAAAAGGATGATCCAAATTTGACCGTCTGGATTTTATATCTACACTATCAAAATTCGGTGAAGAATAGTTCTCTAAAATTCCACTTTGGTAATTAGCAAGATTCTCAAAGTTGCCTCAATACAAAATAGAAAATAATACACAAACTATGTTCCCATATCTCGATGGCGTTTTTATGGGTCATTTATTAAATTACAGCAAAAAAAGGATGATACAAATTTGATCGTCCGGAGTTTATATTTACACTATCAAAATTCGGTGAAGAACAGTTCTCTAAAATTCCACTTTGATAATTAGCAAGATTCTCAATGTTGCCTCAATACAAAATAGAAAAGAATACACAAACTATGTTCCCATGTCTCGATGGCGTTTTTATGGGTTATTTATTAAATTACAGCAAAAAAAGGATGATACAAATTTGATCGTCCGGAGTTTATATTTACACTATGAAAATTCGGTGAAGAACAGTTTTGTCAAATTCCACTTTGATAATTAGTAAGATTCTGAGAGTTGCCTAAACACGAAATAGAAAAGAATACACGAACTTTGTTCCCATGTCTCGGTGGCGTTTTTATGGGTTATTTATTAAATTACAGCAAAAAAAGGATGATACAAATTTGATCGTCCGGAGTTTATATTTACACTATGAAAATTCGATGGAGAACAGTTTTGTCAAATTCCACTTTGATAATTAGTAAGATTCTGAGAGTTGCCTAAACACGAAATAGAAAAGAATACACGAACTTTGTTCCCATGACTCGGTGGCGGGTTTCTGGGTGGCGGAAGTCGAATCCCAAGCTTTTGCGGGTCGTTCAATTCTCGAGATCACTCTGCAGGGACCCCTGATGCTTGGTTGCCTGCCGCGCGCGCTACTTGAGCCCGAACAGATGCCGCAGCACCCCAAAAAACCACGTTCCCATTGTGCCACTAATAGAAAGTCAGAGGCTTCGGCTTACACACGACTATCGAAGCTTGTTTTTCACTCTCTCACTCACTCTATACATCTATGCTATAACACGTGAAACAGAGGACGAGAAACATAGAATATATGCTGGGCGTCGAAGGGGCTGAGAGCTCAGCCGTCAAGATGGATAACTGGCTGGAAAGAAACTCACAAGCAAGTCAGTAACGTGCTAGCATGCGCTCCTCGAGTGCTCCTCGTGTCGCGAACAGTATACGTTTGAAATGTTTTGGCCTGTGAGCGATACGTGTCCAGACACTGTGTGTTTTACGTGGGATTTCACTTGGCGATGACGGAAACGATGAAAGACGAAGCTACGAGATGAATTCAAAACACTATTGGCTTGTAAACTATGCATTGGAATATATCACAGTCTTTCTGATCATTTTCTATGAAAGCGGTAAAAAAAAGATTATTATTTGTGTTGTAAATCATTCAATGCATTATTGGCTTGGCAACTCTGCACTTAATTATTAATTTAAAACACAATTGGTTTGTGAACTGTACATTGGAATATATCACAGTTTATCTGGTAATTTTATGAATGCCGAAAAAAAATTAATTATTTGTATTGGAATTAATTCGAAATGCTATTGGCTTGTAAATTATGCATTGGAATATATCACAATCTTTCTGGTAATTCTACGAATGGGGTACAAAGATTAATTAATTGTGTTGTAATTAATTCAAAACGCTATTGGCTTGTAAATTATGCATTGGAATATATCACAACCTTTCTGATAATTCTATGAATGCGGAAAAAAAATTAATTATTTGTGTTGTAATTAATTAAAAATACTATTGGCTTGTGAATTTTGTATTGGAATATATCACAATCTTTCTGGTAATTCTACGAATGCGATAAAAAAAATTAATTAGTTGTGTTGTAATTAATTCAAAACGCTATTGGCTTGTGAACTATGCATCGGAATATATCAAAATCTTTCTGGTAATTCTACGAATGCGGAAAAAAAAATTAAATAATTGTGTTGTAATTAATTCAAAACGCTATTGGCTTGTGAACTATGCATTGGAATATATCAAAATCTTTTTGGTAATTCTACGAATGCGGTACAAAAATTAATTAATTATATGGCAATTAATTCAAAACGCTATTGGCTTTTGAACTATGCATTGGAAGATATCACAATCTTTCTGGTAATTCTATGAATGCGGTCAAAAAATTAATTAATTATTTTGTAATTAATTAAAAAAATTATTGGCTTGTGAACTATGTATTGGAATATATCACAGTCTTTGTGATAATTCTATGAACGCGGTAAAAAAATTAATTCATTGTATAGTAATTAATTCAAAACACTATTGGCTTGTGAATTTTGTATTGGAATATATCACAAGATTTCTTATAATTTTATGAATACGAAAAAAAATCATTAAATCATACAATTAATTAATTGTATGATTTAATAATTTTTTATATTTAATTATTATATTAAATATAACAAAATTATTGTTATTTTTAAATTAATTATATTAATCATACAATTAATACGATTAATTAATTGTATGAATTAATAATTTTTTATATTTAATTATTGTATTAAATATAACAACATTATTGTTATTTATTAGTTAATTATATTAATCATACCATTAAGACGATTATTTAATTTTCTAAATTTTTTATTACGTCTTATGTTACGTCTAGGATTGTGTAAAAATTCTGGTTATTATATTTACTACATTACATCACATGTATTGTTAGAAGTGGTCGTTCTCTTAAGGGGACCCCGCTACGGATTACAATGATCTGTTAATGAATTCGTTCGAGAAGCACGTACGGCGTTTTCGTTAAGGTGGCTTTTTTTCATACAGCTATAAACACGGGACGGAATAACAAAACAAATTTTCAACTAATATTACGTGTTCAGAAACATAGAATTCCCTATAACTTACATACATATACAATCATCGATAAGTTATGGGGTACACAATAATATCATGATACAATAAAAATAAAATTTAAACCACTAAATTCCATATTTTCAAATATTCCACATTTTCCAAACAAATTCTGCGCCTTTAAAAAAAAAAAAAAGAAAAACCCAAATGAATCGATCATATTTTCATTTAAAAAAAAATTCAAATCATTCCGAGAATCGTTTGTTAAATAATTCCTGTATTATGGATTCGCGATAAAAAATTAATAATAACAGTGATAGGAATATAAATGAGAAAAAGGGAAAAGAGAGTAGATAAATATTGATGAGAATAATGAGAGACCGTAGATTAGAATAATCCGGATTACGCGTTCGGGCACAAAAAGATAAGGAAAGCGCGACTTTAAATATAGTCATAACATTTCTCTCAATGATATAGTATATCAGTTGCGTGTAAATGTAACCGGGATGTTCGACCTTTTCCGATAAGATACATACATTGACTTGGTAGGTATATACATATATTTGTATATAAATATGCGTATGGGAGAGTCACAACGTACTCTAGAATCATGCATTAAACCACGACGGTGTTGACCACTCATATACATTATACAATATATGTTTGCATTGGCCACATCGAGCAGCAGCAGAATATGCAGCAACGATCCATTTACTCCTGCCGCGCGTTCACCGCTTTCGAGACTCTTATAATGTTGTAATTTCATAACAAGCGCGCGCGGCTGAGCGGGAAGCGCAAAGCGATAGTCGTAACAAGCGTTCAACCAACGAACACGATAATAAGAGATATACACACGTTGCTCGCGATTATAATATCGATGAATTGTGGATTGTGATACGTGTACTCACACTCTCATTGCTTGTTCACCGTTTTCTCGTTAGTAACACCATGAAATATGGAAATCTTGTTCAGGTTCTTGATAATTATACATTCAGTAATCATTTTGCATGCTTATACGACGTGTGCAAAATTCAGAATTGTAACAATTTAATTAGTTCATATTCTAATTGTTTATTGCATAAATAATTTTTTTTTACGAATTATTAAAAAATGTTTTTGTTTTGCTCCCTCGTAGAGGAAGCTTTGTTTTCGTGAAAATTTTTTTTTCGAGATTTTCATGTCAGGACACTCAGAATGGTCTAAAACGTCGAGAAAAGTAGTTTAGAAGAAATGTCTGTATGTGTGTGTGTCAGAGTTGGGCAAAATTGTAATGGAAAATTACAAAATACAAATTACTGAAAGCAATTGTATTTAATTTGAAATCCAATACAATTACAAAATGTAATTGTATTTAATTTGAAATCCAATACAATTACAAAATGTAATTGTATTTAATTTGAAATCCAATACAACTACTGAAAGTAATTGTATTTAATTTGAAATCCAATACAATTACTGAAAGTAATTGTATTTAATTTGAAATCCAATACAATTACTGAAAGTAATTGTATTTAATTTGAAATCCAATACAATTACTGAAGGTAATTGTAATTAAAGCAGTAATTTCTGAACTAAGTAATTTTTGCTGCCCAACTCTGGTGTGTGTGTGTGTATGTGCACAATTTTTTGTTAGTACGACAGCTGTCGCAATTTTTAAGATAACGAGCTCAAATTTGAACCACGAGCAAACTGTCGTTAAACAAGGTGTGGGATTGAATTTGGAGTTAATCCATCAAGGTGTTCAAAATTTATGGCATTTTGAATTTTTTGGAGAATGTCAGCGCGGGCTCTAACTCCCGCAATTTTTATGATGTCCGGCTCAAACTTGGATCAGAAGTGGACTGTTATCAAATAGTGTTTGGGATTAAATTTGGTGTCAATCCGTTAAGGGGTTCACAATTTATGGCATTTTTAAATTTTTTGACATTTTTTGTTCGTGCTCTAACTTTCGCAATTTTTAAGATATCGGGCTCAAATTTGGTTCACAAGTGGACTGTTATTAAATAAAGTTTGGGAGTGATTTTGACGTCGATCCGTTAAGGGGTTTAAAATTTATGGCATTTTGAATTTTTTGTTTGTGCTCTAACTTCCGCAATTTTTAAGATATCGGGCTCAAATTTGGTCCACAAGTAGAGTGTGGGTAAACTAAGCATCAGTTCGAATCTGGCGAGAATGTGTCAAGGGGTTAAAAACTAATGCCATTAAAATTTTTTTTAAACAAGACTGCAAAGTAGAACTTTGCAAATTGCTTCCTCATTATTATTGGATTTTTACAAAGCTTCCTCTATGAGGAAGCCAAAATAGATTAACATGCTTCCTCATAGAGATAGATTTGTAAAAATCCAATAATAATGAGGAAGCAATTTGCAAATTTCTACTTTGTTTTAATTAATTATAATATCGATGAATTGTGGATTGGGATACGTGTACTCACACCCTCGTTGCTTGTTCACCGTTTTCTCGTTAGTAATACCATGAAATATGGAAATCTTGTTCAGGTTTTTGATAATTATACATCCAGTAATCATTTTACATGCTTATACGACTTATGCAAAATCCAGAGTTGAATGTATTGAAATATTTTTTTAGTGAATTTCTATAATTAAAAAATTACAAGATTGTAATTTTTTTTTTAATTTCCTGGCACCGAGGCTTGTAAGAATAACTAATTGTGAGGCATTAAGTCTGGAAGATTTTTTGTAGTCGCGATAATACACGTACAACAACACACCGTTGTTCTCCCCGTTGTCAATGAAATAAGCCGCGTAGAAATGAATGAAGATTAACCGGCAGCAAAGCGCGATGCGAGGGAGGGAACTTTTATGCTCAGTGGTCACTCATCGTATAGCCACGACGCGATCGTCAGTGAGAAAAGAGAATGACAGGCTACGTATACAACGTATGTGTGGTTTATCGATGTCAGTCAATTATCGAACGCCTCGCGCCACGGATATGTATGAAGTTATAAAGCTTTTATATTTTCAGCCTCGTGGACTTTGTACTACGCGAATCTCCGATTCATTGTCGCGTGGTTCTACAGAGTTTAACTCGCATTTCATCAATTTTGTGATTTATTCCATCACTTGTCAGATTCGCCCTTTTTCTAGGCATTCGTAAACCTCCTTAATATTTTTATTGATCAAATATAATACAACAACTTGGGCCAATAAAAATATATTTTTTCAATAGTAAAATTTTCTGGTTCGACAGAATTTAGCTTGCATTTCATCAATTTTATGATTTATTCCGTCATTTATCAGATGCGCCCTTTTTCTAGGCATTCGTAAACCTCCTTAATATTTTTATTGATCAAATATAATATAACAACTTCGGCCAATAAAAATATATTTTTTCAATAGTAACATTTTCTGGTTCAACAGAATTTAGCTTGCATTTCATCAATTTTGTGATTTATTCTGTCATTTATCAGATGCGCCCTTTTTCTAGGCATTCGTAAACCTCCCTAATATTTTTATTGATAAAATATAATACAACAACTTGGGCCAATAAAAATATAATTTTTCAATAATAAAATTTTCTGGTTCGACAGAATTTAGGTTGCATTTCATCAATTTTGTGATTTATTCTGTCATTTGTCAAATGCGCCCTTTTTCTAGGCATTCGTAAACCTCCTTAATATTTTTATTGATCAAATATAATACAACAACTTGGGCCAATAAAAATATATTTTTTCAATAATAAAATTTTCTGGTTCGACAGAATTTAGCTTGAATTTCATCAATTTTGTGATTTATTCCATCACTTGTAAGATTCGCACTTTTTCTAGGCATTCGTAAACCTCCTTAATATTTTTATTGATCAAATATAATACAACAACTTGGGCCAATAAAAATATATTTTTTCAATAGTAAAATTTTCTGGTTCGACAGAATTTAGCTTGCATTTCATCAATTTTGTGATTTATTCTGTCATTTATCAGATGCGCCCTTTTTCTAAGCATTCGTAAACCTTCTTAATATTATTATTGATCAAGTTTGATATAATACAACAACTTCGGCCAATAAAAATATTTATTCTTTCCATGGTATGGCTTCAATCGCCTTTTACCGCCCATCCCACCCTTCCTCCTATCACTCCCTACCCGCACTTCGCTAAGCTAACCTAACTTTCCATGCGGCCGCAGCCGACTTAGCTACACTGTACCGCATTCGCCATGAACACGGGGAAACTGCGGAAAACCCGTGCTGGTACAGACGGCCATATATTCTTCTGATCTCCCGGTGTATATACGAAAGTAAAGTACTTAAGTGTAGACACCGAGGTCTCAGAAGAACTGACCTCCCGCTCACTGATTGATATGCCAGCCGGTGCACGGCTAAACGGTCACCCATCCAAGTTATGGCCGCAAACAATGCTGCTTAACTCGTGGGACCGCCAGAGCCGTACACCGACCGCACAACCATCAGTGTCGGTGGCCAATAAAAATATATTTTTTCAATAATAAAATTTTCTGATAGCATTTTTCTACCATTTTCAGAATTCACCTTTTTGATAATTTTTTAAGGCTCTTACAAAACGTTTAAATGTGCAAATTTGACTTCATTCATTAAATAAATTTAAAAATACTAAATTCAATTGTAAGTAAATTAAGAAAAATTATGTATTTTCGAAAATTCAGAAAATTTGTTTCACAAAAAAAAAAGTGCAGTTCCCTTTGAACATTTTTTTTACAAATTTATAAATAATTGGTTACCATTATAATTATGAAAAATAATTCTTCATGTCTTCAATATTATTCTTGTAGATTTCTTTTTCTGTCTGAAAGTACGCCTTTTTTTTATCGAAATAAGCTTGTGCTTGGGAAATTATTAGTGACACATCCTTAAGCTTAATCAAACGCCCAGTGAGCGGCAGCATCAATGAAGAGTGCGGCGAGTTGGTATATGTGATTCCAGATACTTACACGTATTTTGACAAAAGTTATGGTAGTAATTAGCATATATACATGGCGGGCTTTCAGGTTCGTGTCGTTTTCGAAAAAATATCGTTTCCTTTACTCGGTGGGTTCACAAATTGGTAAATTGGAAAACGTAAAGAAAACAATGAAACAAGAATATAGAGTAAGGAAAATAACGAGAAAGTCGTGCACCCACAAGAGGAAGCGCTCGTACTTTTTGTCGGCTATGTTTATCCTTCCCTTAAATTACTCGAGTTACGAGCGGAGGCGCCCACGGCATCTGGCTGTCTGTTAAAAATATTTCATTCTGTTACTCTTATTTTTTTTGTTTTATTCTTCTTCACTTTCGTTTGTTTCTTTTCTTTTTTACAACTTGACTTTTCGGATGCCGAACGATGGTGAATATTGGTGACGGTAGGAGACGATTAAATTATTCCCGTTTTGCGATCACACTTTTGATGAGAACGACAAAAAAAATATCAACGAGGGGCAGAAAAAGCCATGCAATAATTTCGAGAAAGATTATTAATAATTTTAATAAAATACAATAATTTTTAATAAAATAAAAAAATAAATTAAAGATTTTTAATAAAAAGTAATAATAAAATTAAAGATTTTTAATAAAAATTAATAATAAAATTAAAGATTTTTAATAAAAATTAATAATGAAATTAATGATTTTTAATAAATATTAATAATAAAATTAATTATTTTTAATAAAAATTAATAATAAAATTAATTATTTTTAATAAAAATTAATAATAAAATTCATTATTTTTAATAAACATTAATAATAAAATTGATGATTTTTAATAAAATCAAAAATACTACAAAATTTATGGCTGTGTAAATTATAATTTGTATACCTACGCTATTTTGTTTATTCGCACTATAAACAATAATTGTCAACATCGCAGAACATTTTGATTTAACAAATTCTATACCAATTTAATTTAAAAAAATCCCAAAAATCAAAGTGTCAAAAAGATGTGGATAATTTAAAATTCAATTTTTTTTCACATTATTTTATAAAAAAAAATATATAAATTATGAAATAAATAAACAAATACAGCGAAAATAAGTGAGTGGTTAAAACGATGCTCAATTAGTATTATTAGAATGATAAAAGACGCGCAATATCTGCCATCCGGATTGCTCGTGATTTTCACCCGCCCCCTTAACACTTCCAGTCACGACTATGTATATATCGACCTTTTTGCAGGTCTCTTATCGATAATATATTGTACATTGTAGTAAACTATACATACGTGTACAGTGTGTGTAATTACAAGCGATTTGGCATTCGTTTTGATGTAGTATTTAATAGCATCTCAATCGGACAGACAGAATCAACGAAGAAGAAGAAGATTACAACAAAACTCGAGTATAGTAGTGTAAGACGCGTCTGAAATCGACCTACCGACCTCACTTCACGCGATAAGCAGATAATGGAATATGCGATACGCTTTATACGAAGAATACGGTTAAACTTGGCGACTATCCTGAGTTTATGCTTCCGTCTAGTCTCTCGTAGTTGTACTTCACTCGTCTCGACACTCAGAAACTCGAATCACAATTTTCAACGAGAGAAATCGTTACGAAACTCTCACACAACAATTACACTGCACGATAACGACAACCAACGGATTTACTGCGCGTTACAGTCTCGCATTATGTAATTTAACAATAATTTTATGCATCGGGTTATTGATTTTCCCTTTTTAATTACGACCGTTGATTGTACGGTAGAAGTTCGTTCACTTAAAGTGACGTGATGGTTAATCAATTCTTTTTTTGCAGTACAAGAGATATAAAGATAATAGATGTAATTTTTCATTTTGATAGAACTATTATTTGCAAATATAATTTTCTGTCGTTCCATTTTTTCGATTCTCTGTCACGACTTTTTTTATTTTTTGTCACTTGATTAATTGGTACAGGAATTTTAAATCACTAGTGAAATTGTAGTTTCTGCAGAAAGTGGGACTAAAAAAGCTGAAATAAAAAATTACGATATTGATAAAAATTTCCATGTACAAAAATAATAATTTTCAACATACCTGCGCGGAAAGTTCGACTTCCCGCCCTACGGGCTTTACGTAATTCGAACTTCCCGCGGCAGATATGGTGAAAAATAGTATACTCCACTGGGGAGTGAAAGTAGACTATCCCCAACCGCGTGTTTACAACCCTCGCCTTCGGATCGGGTGGTAATTTTACACGCGGTTGGACATAGTCTACTTTCCCTCCCTAGTGGCGTAATATACTAATTCTGTCACCGGAAACCTGAAAAAAGGTTGCAGGGCTTGACATTTTTTCCACCCCCTTTGCTCGGCATAACCTTTTCCAAAAAAGGTACCTAGAATTTAACAAGAAAGAAATTTTCATTAGTA
Organism: Ephialtes manifestator; assembly: GCA_963970395.1. Lineage (NCBI taxonomy): Eukaryota > Metazoa > Arthropoda > Insecta > Hymenoptera > Ichneumonidae > Ephialtes > Ephialtes manifestator. The sequence continues at coordinate 29,476,335 of OZ019976.1, read as the reverse complement.
ATACCACTAGTGCTTCAAAAATATCCGATTAATTTTGAAGCACGAGTGGTACTTGACGGATTATTTTTTTCTCTCGGACTTCGGTCAATCAGAGTGCAGGAAACAACATCTGGATATTTTTCGGAGAAACTTTTTCAAAGCGACTCATTTTTTTAATCACGTTTAAAGTAACCCACTTTTTTTATATCACATAGAATAGCTAGTGTGAAATGCGCCGAAAATGAGGAGAAACATATGAAAGTTCATCGGAAATTTTTAAGAAATTTCCGATACACGGAAAAAAAGGCTTGGTTGGAACAACCAAGTGCCTTGGTTATATATGCGCCAGACAATTAATTGGTTAGACCAACCAAGTTATTTGTTAGGCTAACAATTTCTTGGTTGGACTAACCAAGTCACTTGGTTAGCTTACTAAGTCACTTGGTTAGCTTACCAAGTCACTTGGTGAGACCAACCAAGAAATTGGTAGTCTAACAAATAACTTGGTTGGTCTAACCAATTAATTGTCTGGCGCATATATAACCAAGGCACTTGGTTGTTCCAACCAAGCCTTTTTTCCCGTGTATAAAATTGTTGGGTAGCTTTAAACACTGCGCTCTGATTGGCCGAAAACCGAGTGGAAAAAATAATCAAAAAAATTACCTTAAGCGACGTGGCAAAATTAGTTCACACTTAGCAATGTGATATCAGGGCAACACGGAGTCTCCCCCAATTCTCATAGTTGTAAGTTGGTACAACGAGGAGCAAACGTTACCAGCACATTTCGTCGTCACCTTGGCGCTTGCGATTTCCTTCTCGGTGTAAAGAGAGAACGAGAGAGAGAGAGTTTAGAGACGCTTCGCGAAATTCTCTTTGGCTAATTGCACGATTTAGATTTAGTAATTTGTAGACGGAAATGAATGAATAACCCGGCACTGCTAGGCTGTTGCTAAATTAACGCCGTAGTCGTCGTCGTCGTAGTCGTAGTCGTAGTAGTCGTCATCGTCGTCGTCGTCGTCGCAAAGAGCAGAGACGTAACGAGCGAGTGGTAGTAGTTTAGACGTCGTGTCCGGTGGCATCGAGACGCTGCTTCTATGTACACCTACGATATTTTCTAACTCTCTCTCTCTCTCTTCCTGGGTTATCTCCAGGAGGTGTTGGTGTGTCGTGTATACACCGCTGTTTATTAGAGCAGCGATATCTACGTGGAAAGTTAAGGAGGTCGACGTTCTACACTGCGAGTCCATGAGATAGTGTCTCCTTGTACCATTTGGCTTGAATCGCCTTCCCCTCGCAATAAGGTGTGTTACAAGCAACCCAATTTCCGATCCTAGATTGGGTCACCGCTCCTCGGCTCCTAGACTATTCTGCAATGCTTTCCTTGGCCAAGAGTCCACATGTCATTTCTGTCATCGTATTCTAATATTCTCACCCTTAAATTTCAGCATTTAGACTAAGAAACAAATAGGACAGTTAATCTCAAGACAATTGGTTCAATAGCTTATCTGACAATTTCGTCAATAGCTTTTCAGACAATTTCGTCAATAGCTTTTCAGACAATTGGTTCAACAGCTTTTTAGATAAATGGTTCAATTGCATTTCAGACAATTGGCTCAATAGCTTTTTAGACAATTGGTTCAATAGCTTTTCAGACAATTGGTTCAATAGCTTTTCAGACAATTGGTTCAATAACTTTTCAGATAATTGGTTCAATAGATTATCAGACAATTGGGTCAATAGATTATCAGACAATTAGTTCAATAACTTTTCAGACAATTGGTTCAATAGCTTTACAGACGATTGGTTTAATAGCTTTTCAGATAATTGGTTCAATAGCTTTTCAGACAATTGGTTCACTAGCTTTTCAGACAATTGGTTCAATAGCTTTCAGACAATTGTTTCAATATCTTATCAAACAATTGGTTCAATAGCATATCAAACAATTGGTTCAATAGCTTTTCAGATAAATTCTTCAGTTGCATTTCAGACAATTGACTCAATAGCTTTTTAGACAATTGGTTCAATAGCTTTTCAGACAAGTGGTTCAATAGTTTTTAAGACAATTTGTTCAATAGCTTTTTAGACAATTGGTTCAATAGCTTTTTCGACAATTGGCTGGATAGATTTTTAAGACAATTAGTTGAATAATCAGATGATCAAAAAGCCTCTGCGATAATTGAACAAATAATTGGTTCAATAGCCTTTCAGACAATTGGTAGGAAGAAACAATTGATCCATAATATTTTTTGTACCATGTATGTGATAATTCTATAGATTCTTTTACTTTTACTGGCTTAGTTCTTATTTTTTATAAGTCACTAAAACAATTTTATATAATTGAAATAACAAACACTATTATTTTTCCCTGTCCTGCAAAGATATCCTCTTTTTGTTGAATATTCTGTGTATATATTTATATATAATAATATGTATGCGTAGGATACATTAGCTGGTCACACCTCCTCCTTGGGCCACTGTTGTAGCTTCAATAAACATTTCTAAAATAAAAAAAACCAGAGAATTGACAATAAAATTTCGAATCACCGCGTCTGGAGATTATTGACAAATGTAAACGTGACAATGAACGTTTTGTTTCTTCTTTTTTCATTGGAACGAGCACTTGATTTGATGAACGACAAAACTAAAATGAGCTCTCGTTGCGCTTGTGTTGCAGACTAAGGATGTCCTCAAAGAGGAAGTCGCCACCAACGAAGCTATCGGAGGGCGGGGGCGGTGCGGGGACAGTGGCGGGTGCCGAGGAGGAGGAGGACACCACCTCGTCGGTGGCAGGTGTAGGTGGCGAGGTATCGCCAGGAGGAGGAGGAGGAGGAGGCGGTGGTTGTGGCTCCGATAGAGTCAACGAAAGTGTTGACGGATTGGAGGATTCAACGGTAAACGTTGATCATCGCCTGGAAGATCCTTGTTACCCTCATCAACGAGTCGGCGGTGACTGTGGGGCGTCTTCAGGTTGTTCATCGCCAGCAACTACCAGCGAACCGGAACTTCGGGATTCGCCATCACCTTCGCCAAATTCACCGCCAGCTGCGAAACATCAGAGGCGCCATTTTCTCGCGGCTGGAAATAATCAACAGGACAATTTGTCCTATCAGCAACATCATCAGCATCCGCACCATCAGCACCATCATCCGCATCATCATCATCATCATACGAACGCGAATATCGGAACTGGTCAGGAACCGGCCAGTTCCTCAGAGTGTGGCTCACCCCCTACTCTACTTAACGACCCCTACTATCCACATCATCCACATCATCCACTTCACAACAACAACAACAATAGCGTTACGCAAAATAACAACAATAACAACGGCGGTGGTCCTGCCGCCGCTGGTGGCAAAAGGTCCATGGACGACGTTCTCAAGAGGCTCACGTGCAAAGTGAACAGCGGATCCTTGTCGCTTCAGGACGACGCTAACACGAGACGGACGCCGCCACCCTCCTCCACTCCTACTAGCCACAATACACATAGGTTAGTCCACGGGTTTTTCGGTCGAAGGGTTGTTTTTCGTTCCTCATAGAGGAAGCTTTGTTCTTGTGCGAAATTTTTTTCTTTCGCGTTTTTTTTTTTAATGTTGGTACACTCAAAATGGTCTAAAAGAAAAGTGGTTTAGAAAAAATGTATGGATGGTGCGTGTGTGTGTGTGTGTGTGGCCGTCACTCAAAATTCAAACTTGCATATCTCAAGAACTGCTTGAACAATCGGGATAAAATTTAGCAAACATATGAAGCAGGTCACCGCCTTTGTTTATGGCAATTTTCAAAAAAATTCAAAAATATGTTCAAATTTTATTTGACTTTGCAATTTTTGAAAAATGTCTGTACGCTCTCTAGCATCCGCAAATTTTTAGCTATTGGGCTAAATAATTTTTTATGAATAAAGTTATGTTAAAAGAGGATCACTATTGAATTTGGAATGAATGTGTAAAAAAATTTGGATTTTATGGGATTTTGAATTTTTCGATAAAATATTCGTTTTGCTGTAACTCATGTCAAATCTCACCAAATCAACTGAAAGTTTCTACAGATCAAAAATAACATTCAGCGCTGCTACCCACCAAATTTGGTCGTGATCGGTAAAGCGTTTTGGATTTTAAAGGGATTTTGAATTTTTCAAGAACTATGTAGGTAACGAAAAAAGTTGTAAAGTAGAATTTTGCACGTTGTTTTCTCATTCATTTTCGTTTTTTACAAAGCTTCCTCTATGAAGAAGAATTCGGGACAAATTGTTTGAAATGTCTGGATGTGTGTGTTTGCGGGGTCTAAAAAATTCAAACCTATATATCTCAAAAGCAGTTCTATCATTAGATCTGCAATTTTTTATACAAGTAGATCATTTAAACTCCTTTCCAATATACTAATATAATAATTGAAACACCTGGTAAGATTTTATGAGACATTGAATTTTTAAAAAGTCTGTACGCTCTCTAGCTGCCGCAATTTTATAGCTAATAAACTAAGTAGCTTTTTCATAAATGAAATAATGATGAAAGATAGTCGGTATTAAAATTGAGTTAAATTAGTAAAGTAGTTCGGATTTTAGATAATTACGAATTTTTTGAAAAATAAATATTTTCACTCTACTTTATGACAATTTTGAGGTCAATCGACAGAGTTTAAATTTCACAGAACTTTGAATTTGTTACTAATTATATTATTTTTTTCTCACTCATTTTTCACCTTCTTATGAGAAACTCAAATTTTGCAACTCTTGCAAACTTTTTTTGCCAATTTACGATTGAATCGTTTTTGAACCGTAGCAGCATTGTTATTATTTTTCAACGACAAATTATGACCTCATCGATTATTTTTTACAATTATATGGAAAAAAAGGCTTGGTTGGAACAACCAAGTGCCTTAGTTATATATGCGCCAGACAATTAATTGGTTAGACCAACCAAGTTATTTGTTAGGCTAGCAATTTCTTGGTTGGTCTGACCAAATCACTTAGTTAGCTTACCAAGTGACTTGGTTAGTCCAACCAAGTCTGACGAAGTCACTTGGTTAGCTTACCAAGAAACTTGGTTAGTCCAACCAAGTCTGACCAATCACTTGGTTAGCTTACCAAGTGACTTGGTTAGTCCAACCAAGTCTGACGAAGTCACTTGGTTAGCTTACCAAGTGACTTGGTTAGTCCAACCAAGTCTGACGAAGTCACTTGGTTAGCTTACCAAGTGACTTGGTTAGTCCAACCAAGTCTGACGAAGTCACTTGGTTAGCTTACCAAGTGACTTGGTTAGTCCAACCAATTCTGACCAAGTCACTTGGTTAGCTTACCAAGTGACTTGGTTAGTCCAACCAAGAAATTGGTAGCCTAATAAATAACTTGGTTGGTCTAACCAATTAATTGTCTGGCGCATATATAACCAAGGCACTTGGTTGTTCCAACCAAGCTTTTTTTTCCGTGTATGTTAACTATAAAAATCTATAACTTAAACTATTTTATAGTTGTCATAACTATAAAAAATGTGGCTAAACATGAATAAATGTAATACTTTATACTTGAAAAATAATAACAATGCTGCTACATTGTTATTATTTTTCAACGACAAATTATGACCTCATCGATTATTTTTTACAATTACACGGAAAAAAAGGCTTGGTTGGAACAACCAAGTGCCTTAGTTATATATGCGCCAGACAATTAATTGGTTAGACCAACCAAGTTATTTGTTAGGCTACCAATTTCTTGGTTGGTCTGACCAAGTCACTTGGTTAGCTTACCAAGTGACTTGGTTAGTCCAACCAAGTGACTTGGTTAGTCCAACCAAGTCTGACCAAGTCACTTGGTTAGCTTACCAAGTGACTTGGTTAGTCCAACCAAGTCTGACGAAGTCACTTGGTTAGCTTACCAAGTGACTTGGTTAGTCCAACCAAGAAATTGGTAGCCTAATAAATAACTTGGTTGGTCTAACCAATTAATTGTCTGGCGCATATATAACCAAGGTACTTGGTTGTTCCAACCAAGCTTTTTTTTCCGTGTATGTTAACTATAAAAATCTATAACTTAAACTATTTTATAGTTGTCATAACTATAAAAAATGTGGCTAAACATGAATAAATATAATACTTTATACTTGCCAGGATTTCCACGATTTCTTAGATCGTGAGAACTTATCGTTTCCAACAAATCGTCATAGTTAATCGCTGCAATAAATAAGTTATTTCCAATGTGCGTTGGTATCAAAATAGCATCCGGTAATTACTATAGAAAATGAAAACACTGTATGTTAAAAGCGTGGCACAATCTCCATTCGTCTTAAACGGAATATATACTCTGTTCGTTCATTGCATATGCACAATGAAGGAATAGACAAAGAATCGATTCATCGACGACAATTTACCTTGAAGCATAATTCTCTGACGCGAGGCTGCTCGACTTTCCAACGTAGCATATATTTAAGCGGAAGCACGAAGAATAATAAGTGTCTCTCTATGTTTGTCGAGTTTTAAGGTGTGTGAGTGAGAAGAACGAGGGAAGAAGCGCAGAGTCCATATTTCAATCTTCACCAGTCGTTGCGTTTTGAGCTTTATCTTCGTTTCTCGCGACTCCTTCCCTTTCTCTAGCTGGAAATAAATCTCTTTACAAAACTTGTGGCCAAGATGACAAAAACAAAAATACAAAAAAAAATAGAAAAAAAGGAGAAGCGTTTTCACGATACGAAAGATATTAACCAAAAGCGATGGAAGGTCTGTTGATGTGTGCATTAAAAATAGAGTCTCTGTGATAAAGTTTCGAGTTTATCATTGTTTCCGGTAGAGTACAGACGTACTTTTTTTTAAGTACTTATATTGTCGGTGCTATTATGTATACGGAGAAACGATGTGGCACATATTTTGCTGGACAATCGAGAAGCTCAACCGATAGCCTCGCAATCGAATAAACGCCTAAATTTTTATCGCTTATGCTCTCCAATTGGTGGACACTGTCAGTATTGTGTGACTATGTGTGTCTGTTTGCTAGTGAAACGGCAAATCTCACTCGCCTCACATGCAGAGGGATCAGACAAATTTCCACGTATTGCAATTATTACTTTACACAATGAGATTATGAGAACATGAGCTGGAGATGGGAATTCCACACAGAGAAAACAATTCTTATGAATCGGTTAATATAAATTTCAATACAGCTTTTGTTAATATAGTTTCTATTCAATGGTTGCAATTTAATGACTTTTTAATCCGAAGGAAGTTCCAAAAATTAGCCCTGTTCAATATTCAGTACTTAAATTTTTATATTTGTTTTTAATTTTACATCGCAATTATGAATTAATTTAAATTTACCAATTTATGCATAATTCCAGTATTTTTCAACATTGCAGAGAATATTTAACGCGCCGAGATTTTATCTCGGTGCATTAAGGGGAGGGAGTCAGGTCAAAAAAATTGATTTTGGAAATTCAATATCATCCAAATCCTATTGCATATAAAAATGCCCAATGCACTATATTGTTGGTGCTCGATGAAAGAATTTTTTACTGTCGTCTGACTTGCATATGCTTTGCAATATTGTCTTAAGCAAAGTTCTTAGGTTTTCCATTCTGCGCATGATTCAGATCAAACTACTAGGCAGATTGGAATCATTGACGTCTCATTTTTTTCTTCATGAAAAGATACACCGGCTAAATAGAGCAAACTATTTTTTTTCATTCTGAAAGCAAAGTTAATCACTGATTTAGAAAATAGCATAACATTTATTTATTAATAATTATGTTACTTAAAAAATATTACATTTTAGTAACATTTGCTCCATTTAGCCGGTGTATCTGTTCATGAAGAAGAAAATGAGACGTCAACCATTCCAATCTGCCTAGTAGTTTGATCTGAATCATGCGCAGAATGGAAAACCTAAGATCTTTGCTTAAGATAATATTTAAAAGCATATGCAAGTCAGACGACAGTAAAAAATCCTTTAATCGAGTACCAACAATATAGTGCGTTGGGCATTTTTATATGCAATAGGATGTGGATGATATTGAATTTCCAAAATCAATTTTTTTTACCTGACTCCCTCCCCTTAATATCCCTAAATTTATCCAGCAAATTTTGCAGAATACAAAATACAATCCCAGACGATTACAGCGGCCATTATTGTTAGAGTAACAAGAAAAAGACTAAATAAAACTCATAATTGGTAGCCTACATAATAGCTCGCTTGTCTACAATACGAAATTAGCTTTTAGCATTGTGTGACTGTGAAAAAATGACTTATCAGAAATCCAGAGCGTCAGAATGACTTTTTAATCCGAAGGAGGTTCCAAAAATCGTTGCAAGGCAGAAAAAATTTACCCTATTCAATATTCAGTACTTGAATTTTTATATTTTTCCACATTGCAGACAATATTTAATTCGCCGAGATTTTAACTCGGTGCATTAATATGCCTAAATTTATCCAGCAAATTTAGTAGATCACAAAATACAATCCCAGAAGATTACAGCGACCATTATTGTTAGAGTAACAAGAAAAAGACTAGACAAAACTTGTAATTGATAGCGTACATTATAGTTCGCTTGTCTACAATGCGAAATTAGCTTTTAGCATTGTGTGACTGTGAAAAAATAACTTATCAGGAATCCAGAGCGTCAGAATGACTTTTTAATCCGAAGGAGGTTCCAAAAATCTTCGCAAGGCAGAAAAAATTTACCCTATTCAATATTCAGTACTTGAATTTTTATAATTTTCCACATTGCAGAGAATATTTAATGCGCCGAGATTTTAACTCGGTGCATTAATATGCCTAAATTTATCCAGCAAATTTTGTAGAGTACAAAATACAATCCCAGAAGATTACAGCGGCCATTATTCTTAGAGTAACAAGAAAAAGACTAGACAAAACTCATAATTGGTAGCCTACATAATAGTTCGCTTGTCTACAATGCGAAATTAGCTTTTAGCATTGTGTGACTGTGAAAAAATAACTTCTCAGGAGTACAGAGCGTCAGAATGACTTTTTAATCCGAAGGAGGTTCCAAAAATCGTTGCAAGGCAAAAATAATTTACCCTATTCAATATTCAGTACTTGAATTTTTATATTTTTCCACATTGCAGAGAATATTTAATGCGCCGAAATTTTAACTCGGTGCATTAATATGTCTAAATTTATCCAGCAAATTTTGTAGAATACAAAATACAATCCCAGAAGATTACAGCGGCCATTATTCTTAGAGTAACAAGAAAAAGACTAGACAAAACTCATAATTGGTAGCCTACATAATAGTTCGCTTGTCTACAATGCGAAATTAGCTTTTAGCATTGTGTGACTGTGAAAAAATAACTTATCAGGAATACAGAGCGTCAGAATGACTTTTTAATCCGAAGGAGGTTCCAAGAATCGTTGCAAGGCAGAAAAAATTTACCCTATTCAATATTCAGTACTTGAATTTTTATATTTTTCTTTTATTTTGCATCGCGATTATGAATTAATCTAAATTTACCAATTTATACATAATTCCAGTATTTTTCGACATTGCAGAGAATATTTAAGGCGCCGAGATTTTAACTCGATGCATTAATATGCCTAAATTTATCCAGCAAATTTTGTAGAATACAAAATACAATCCCAGAAGATTACAGCGACCATTATTGTTAGAGTAACAAGAAAAAGACTAGACAAAACTCATAATTGGTAGCCTACATAATAGTTCGCTTGTCTACAATACGAAATTAGTTTTTAGCATTGTGTGACTGTGAAAAAATGACTCATCAGGAATACAGATCGTTGAAATGACTTTTTAACTCGAAGGAGGTTCCAAAAAACGTTGCAAGGCAAAAAAAAATGTACCCTATTCAATATTCAGTACTTGAATTTTTATATTTTACTTTTATTTTGCATCGCAATTATGAATCAATCTAAATTTACCAATTTATACATAATTCTAGTATTTTTCAACATTGCAGTGAATATTTAAGTCCGAGATATTTAAAGCCGAGATTTTAACTCGGTGCATTAACATGCCCAAACTTATCCAGCAAATTTAATAGAATACAAAATACAATCCCAGACGATTACAGCGGCCATTATTGTTAGATTAACAAGAAAAAGACTAGACAAAACTCATAATTGGTAGCCTACATAATAGTTCGTTTGTCTACAATACGAAATTAGCTTTTAGCATTGTGTGACTGTGAAAATATGACATATCAGGAATACAGAGCGTCAGAATGACATTGCGTGTTATAAGCTGGAAATGTTCTTCGTTAATCTCGCAAGAAACCAAGTTCACTGTTGTGTTGAAAGACAGCGGCAAACTATGTTATATTAAATCGGTCTCGATGCACGCGATCTTGTTTCTGTGCATTTATCTCTTTATGTCTCTTTATTCAAAGTCTCGTCGTCGAGTGCGGCAGAATTTTGCGTCGTTGCTGCGAAGCACTTTGGTCGGCTCGGCACTCAGGTATATAACCAAAGAATGTATTATTATTAGATCTTCACTGACGACTACCATCACTATAGCCACCAGCGGAGGGCATCATGTGCATATAACTAGCGTACGTGATATTCCGATGACGCGAAGACGATTTGTGGCACTTCAACACGCATTGCAACGGCGAGGACCAAATCGAGAGAGTTGAACGATTTCCAGAGAGCTTAAGCCAACTCAAAGTGTATCTTGGATGTTTCTAGCAAAATTTCTATAAGTTGAAGCATCATTGCAAAAATACTCAGTCGGGCTTCACTAACAATTAAAGATTACATTAATTTTCACTTCGCACTTTTGTGTCGAATTTAGTACCAAACAGAGTTGTAAGGTAAACGCACCAATAGCCGGCCATCTTAGAGAACAGGAAAATATAAAGTTATATTTCTTATATTAAAATGACCTTTCTATAATTGTAACCATGACTAATGCAAAGCTTAGCTTTTCTACTTTTCGAAAAGCATCCATTAATTCATGTCAGGGGTATAGTTTTTTGTTAAAGTTAGGAAACAATTGAGAAAGTCGATGGACTAGTACCCGACCACCGATTTCAGGTAATGTCTAAATACCCGACCAAGCATGCCCCTATACGCAACCACCCGCCGATACGAGGCTATGCGATTCGTTGAAACTTCATTTTATTTCTTAAATTACACGCAACGTTTGGGATAATTTATGATAAATAATAACTAATAAAAAGGCTCACCGTGACGTGCAACCGGCATCAACTTGCCATAGAGGTTATGTTCGCTGAGTTTGTGTTGGCCGGGAATAGGCCGCGGTTGGATATCGGTACAGCATACTGCGGATGCGCCCCAATAGCCAACCATGGAAATTGACGACTTAGCAGTGGTTTTTCGCAAATTTTAATGGAAGATTTATAAAGTCTATTTATTCGCGAATACCACAAGCCACGAATTATTGTGGAAATCGTGAAAATAACAGCGTCATAAGCTTAACAACGTTACGCCAATTCTTAACGAACTGGCTAAAAGATATGCGCCGATCCTCTGAGCGGTGTTTGCAGTGCACAATATCTTTAAAAAACGTCAACAAAAAAATTAATGACTATTTTTATTATTGGCCTATGCAGACATAAAGAATTGCAAAAATGGTAGCACTAGTTATTTATTTATTTCATATTCATAATTTCTTAATTTTAGTCAATATTTGTGTCACTGGTTGGAGACTGGTACATGGTTGGGTACCGGGGCGTTTACCTTAAATGCCTAATACTTATAAAAATAAAAATGATGATACCATCAGCTCTATAATTATGATTTCATAATAATAACATCTAGCGATTATATTATTTTTCAATAAAATTTCAATGTAATCTTTTTGAAAAAATGAAGAAACATAATTAATGCATTAATTATCTCTTCCATTCTTTTCACCATTTGTTCCAATATTTAAGCGAAAATTAGTATTTTTTTACAGTTACTCAAATGTTTATATTCTATTTTATAATCACTACATATTATTATTATTAAATCACAATTAAAAAACGAACTGTACTGCAAACTATATTTAATGAATTAATGGGGATTTAAAACTCTGCTATCATAAAAATCTCCAACACGTAAACATTAAATTTCAAGTAGATTTTTTTTTTTTGCTTTATACAATGTATTCTATGTTATATATATATATATATGCTTTCCGGATTACAAAGTGACGCGAAGAGCCAGGAGATGTTTTTCATATCGTCTTATCCCCAGCCAAATGTAGTGGTTAATACATACACGGATACATATGTGTTGGAGTGAATAGTGTAGAGTGAAGAAATAAGCCCTTGGGTTTTTTAAACGCGCTATAATAATAATAGAATGAGTCTTTTGTTGGGATGCACAGAACTGAGCTGACCGGGGTCACTGGGCGCGAATAGAGAGCCTCAACAGCCTCCGCACCATTGATATTATCGGCCCCAAAGGATGTAGCACACAATATTATACACGAGACTCTACACACAGCCACGTCCTTTCATGCGTGCTCTCGCATAAGAAACATTCTTTGCTAATGACTCGCCAAATGGAATAAAATATATTTATTCATAGACACAGGATACACGTACTCGTGACTTTTGTACAATATCGATGTGTGTATCACGTGGATCTTTTGGTGAAGTACAATCTGTCAATTGGTAACGAGATAATAGATATAAGGGTTTTTATGACGTTCTTAATATTACAATGTCATCCCTTTTATTTTCTTTGCTTCTGTATGCACATGATTTTCAATAATTTATTAGAAAAAAAAATGTCAAATTGTCATAAAAAAAATGTTGAGTAAAAAAATATAATTGTGAAATGGAGGAATCTCATTAGGCATATTTTACTTCTGTGTTTCTTGATCTTCATATTTCTCAGTAATCAATAATCAATAATTTCTAATTTAAAAAAAAAGGTGTTTTCGTTTATTTTATTAATTTCTTTATATTTTGTGAAGAACAAGCCGTTCAGATGTAAACATTTATTAAAAACCCCTTTAAAAAATCAACTTGTCAGTTAAAGGGTTTAAAAAAACCGGAATAAACTCCATTTTTTGGAGTTTATTGCCTCTTCTTCGCCTCTTCCTGCCGCAGTAAAATATTTTCTGCCATAACTCATAAATTCCTCATGCTTTCGTGCATAAATCTGGAGTTTCCGGTGCAGCAACGATGCAGCGATATACGATGACAAATTATTAAAGAAAAAAAATGTCAATTGGTTATAAAAAACGTTTCCAGTAAAATAGATTTGACAAAAAGTTCATATTTCTCAGTAATCAATAATCAATCATTTTCAATTTGAAAAAAAAGGTGTTTTCGTTTATTTTATTCATTTCTTTATATTATGAGAAGAATAACCCGTTAAGATGTAAACATTTATTTAAATCTTTTAAAAAAAGAATCTTGTCAGTTAAAGAATCGGAAAAAATACCATTTTTAAAAACAGTCGTCTCTTTCTGCCGCAGTCAAATATTTTCTGCCACAACTCATAAATTCCTCATTTTTTCGTGTATAAATCAGGAGCTTCCGATGCAAGAATGATACAGCGACATACGATGACAAATTTTCAAATAAACAAAGAAACAAAAAACTTTTCCGTAAAATAGATTCGACAAAAAGTTCACATTTCTCAGTAATCAATAAATCAATAATTTCTAATTCGAAAAAAGGTGTTTTCGTTTATTTTATTCGTTTGGGTATATTTTATGAAAATAACTCGATGTAAACATTTATTTAAATCTCTTAAAAAACAGGCCTTGTTAGTTAAAGGGCTTTAAAAAATCGGGAAAAAAATTTCATTTTTTACCGTCGCCTCTTCCTGCCGCAGTAAAATATTTTCTGTCATAATTCATAAATTCCTCATTCTTTCGTGTATAAATCTGAAGCTTCCGATGCAACAATGATACAGCAACATACGATGACAAATTATCAATTAAAACAAATTTTCAATTTGATATCAAAAAAACTTTTCAGTAAAAAAATATTTGACAAAAAGTCCATATTTCTCAGTAATCAATAAAAATAAAATTAAATATTAAAAAAAAACTCCCGACTGAAAAAAAAACTATATAAAAAAAATTTGATTTTATAAATTCAATATTCATAAAAATTAATCTGAAAAGGATAAAATAATTTCCGGTATCGTTTTAGTGAACAAATAATTTGAATAATAATAATTTATTTACTGCTGTCAATACAGTCCGGAGACGTCTTCTTCAGGGTTGGCAAATGTCCTTATTGTATATAATCATTCTTTTCTATAAGTGTCCAGACGCCAGCGCGTCTCTTGATAGGCAATAGATGATTACGATATTTGAGGGACGTCTCCCGACAGTATTGACAGCAGTAAATAAATTATTATTATTCAAATGATTTGTTCACTAAAACGATACCGGAAATTATTTTATCCTTTTCAGATTAATTTTTATGAATATTGAATTTATAAAATCAAATTTTTTTTATATAGTTTTTTTTTAAGTCGGGAGTTTTTTTAAAATTTTTAATTTTATTTTTATTTCATACTTTTTAAAGTTCATCCTTAGGTGAATATGTACATTTACATGACAGCAGACCAGGAATGAGGTAATGGCTAGACGTGTAAGATATAAATAATTGCAAGACAAAAACATTTTTGTTAAAATACATTTTATCTTATTATTATAATTTGCCTGTTTATTATATATGATACCTCATTATTAATATATATATTTTTTATTAATATTCTGTTTTAACACTTGTCAGATGCTTCGAAGAAATTTCGTCGAATCACCTTTATTATTACATTATTATGATACCGGTTTAATCGAGGACAGTAATGAAATAATAAAAAAAAAGTAAACAATACACAGATTATTTATTTATTAGTATCGTCGTACACTACGCTTCATCGAATTGTTTGTGTAAGGTTAGTACACTGCAGACGATGGATTTATTGGGAATGACTAATGGCGGTAATAAAAAAATATTTTCAAACGGGCTTTTTGAAAAAACACTCTTACCTCAGCGAGTTAGTAACTTATTGTACCGAAATATGTCTAATAACCATCTTATTCACTGTCAGAATTGATGTACCAAATTTGGTTAAGCCATTTATTGTGAATTCGGAGAAAAGTGGCGAAATACATTAATAGTACACAGCAGACGATGGATTTGCTTAAGATGACTAATGGCGGTAAAATCAATATTTTCAAACAGGTTTTTCAAAAAATACTTGTAATTCAGCGAATTAATAATTTATCGTACCAAAATATGTCTTAGAACCATCTTTATCACTGTCAGAATCCATGTGCCAAATTTGGTCAAGCCATTTGTTGTGGTTTCGGAGAAAACTGGCGACAAAGAAATCCGAATCGATCAGCTGATCACCGTGAAACGCATAAGAGCCGTCTTTTTGCCCGGCGGGCAGTCGGGAGTAAAAAACAACAATTTCGAATTTGAAAAAAAAGGTGTTTTCTTAATATTTCTTAATATTTTGTGAAGAATACCCCATTAAGATGTAAAATATTTTCAGTCATAAATCATAAATTCCTCATTCTTTCGTGCAGCTTCGATGCAGCAATGGTACAGGGACATACGATGACAAAAAAAAAAAAAAAAGAAGTAAGGCCACGGGGCGAGCGTCCGATCCGGATAGCCTTGCTCGCGTTCGCACAATGGCGCCGGGGTATCACTTATTCGTCGTCCGTTTTTCCCGGTGCATAAAACAGACAGGCCTGGTATATATACCAGGGAGAGAAGCGTTGAGAACCAGAGAGAAAACGAGATGCAAAGATCCAACCAAAAGAGAGAGAGAGAAAGCTCTCTGTTGGGTTTTAAAGCGAAACGAGCGACCTGCAGAGAGAGAGAGAGAGAGAGAAAGAGGGGAGAGGGGGTGTCGAGGCCTGGCCAGGGTTCCCGAGGCCCATCACCGGTGCAAACACTCGCTTCGCCGAGATTGCGCGGCCGCGACCCTATCTATTATTCACTAACTCGGCCGTAGTCCGCTAGCAAAACCCCCGTGACCTCCCTTCCCTCCCTTTTCTCTCTCTCTCTTTCTCTCTCACAGTCTTTTTCCCTCACTTTCGTTTCTCTCTTCCACTCATGTAAAATTTTCACCATTTACCAAAGCCTGTCCTTTCTCTGTGGCTAGTACAAGGCAAAGTACAGGCTGTGGTGGTTGGTCCCACTCTATCGGTAACGCGGAAACGAGAACACTCCACCACCAATCGACAAACGAGTTGTAGTTGTAGTTGTATCGACAGAAAGCAGAGAAATTGACCGAACCTTATAAATGGTGTTGGTTTCAGTAGCGCAAAATTTTCCAAACACAATTTATTCACAACAAACAAACGATCCTGTTGTTGTTGTTTTATTTTGCACAGCACGAATTTTTAGCGCCAAGCAGGAAAATTTTGTTCCCTCATATCAATTCCATAATATTGAACAATGTTTAAAAAAAAAAAAAACAACGTTGAAAAATATCTGAAAAATGAAGTCTCCATTTTTTAGATCTGTAGTAATTGTAAATATCATCCGAGCCTAATGATGCTAACGCTATTTTCAAGGATTAATAATTGCGAAAAATATCAACGCCGAATCTAGTGATAACTTCATCGCAAAGAACAGTTATAGTCATTTTAGTGAATCTACATATTTACATATGTTTGAGAAAGCTCAAAACGATAACGACTGCGTTCGTCGCCGGACCAAATAAAAAACGCACAGAAGGTCCGGGCGAAATCAGTTTCCCACAACTCATCTTTGCACTTTTAACCTCACTCATGATAACTCTGTTATACCTGAAAGTGTGAGCGAAGCTATTTTAACGTGTGTATTTAAGATCGAAAGAGAAAAAGCGAGAGAACAAAAAATAAGAGGTGAGATGTACTGTGAATTAATTTTTTTTTACAGTAAGTTAACAAATAAATCAGATTTTAAGCTTCTATTTAGAATACACAGATTGTTAAAAATGACAATTCTCAAGACAAGAGATTCTCTTCTGATTTCGTTTGTCAGTGCAAGATTTTTCGAGTCGAGAGAATACATGAACATTCTCTCAATCAATCGAGACGAGAATCATATATACAGAGAGAGAAGGATCTGATACTTTTTACCATATTTCTAGTAAAAAGTATCGTAAATTTCTGCTACAAAGTGTCATGACGCCACCTATCAAGAAGTATGAGAACTACGAGAATTTTTACCACGAAATCTGGTTAAAAATTCTATGTATAGGGTAGAAATTCTCATAGTTCTCGTACCAGGCGCGTTTGATAATTTTTACCATAGTGTCTGGTGAATTTGATCAGATCCTTCTTTCCGTGTACATGACATTTATGCGCGAGATCGATCGAGATGGTCGAAATTTTGCTTCCTCATAGAGGAAGCTTTGTTTTCATGAAATTTTTTTTTTTCGAGATTTTCATGTCAGTATGCTTAGAATCACCTAAAACGTCGAGAAAAGTGGTTTAGAAAAAATGTCCGTATGTATGTATGTGTGTGTGTGTGT
The DNA here is from genome assembly GCA_963970395.1 of Ephialtes manifestator. Lineage (NCBI taxonomy): Eukaryota > Metazoa > Arthropoda > Insecta > Hymenoptera > Ichneumonidae > Ephialtes > Ephialtes manifestator. The sequence continues at coordinate 29,458,945 of OZ019976.1, read as the reverse complement.
GTGTGTGTGTGTGTGTGTGTGCTGGGCTTCGAAAATTCAATCTCCTCTCACTCGGTAACCGTTCGAGCGATCCGGCTCAAATTTGGCACGCAAGTAGAGTAGCTGCCCCTCTTTGAATGTTGTGATTTTTGCCAAAATATGTGAAGTCATTAAGATTTTATGTTGATTTTAATTTGTTGAAAAAAGGGCGTGGTCGCTCTAACTTTCGTAAAAGTTCGCCGATTTGGCTAAATAGTTCTTCATAACTGAAGATACGTTCAATGTTGTATGGTATTGAATTTCGACGAAATCGGTAAAGCGGTTCGGATTTTATAGAATTTTGAATTTTTCGAAAAAAATAGATTTTGATCTAAATTACGTCGAATTTCAACAAATGAACAGAAATTTTGTACAGACGAAAAATAACATTCAGAAATGCCATGTACCAAATTTGGTGATGATCGGTAAAGTCGTTCGGATTTTACACCATTTTTCATTTTAAAAAAAATGTAGATTTTCGCTATAACTTCCGGAAAAGTTGAGAAAGTACGACAAAAATTTGTATCTAATCAAAATTAGATGTAACGGTGTTTGCAGAGGTGATTTATAGCTGTATAAAACACCTCTGCAAAAGAGACACAAGGTATAAAAAAAAAAGATGCAAAGTAGAACCTTGCACATTGCTTCCTCATTATTTTTCGCTTTTTACAAAGCTTCCTCTATGAGGAAGCCAAAATTGAATAACATACTGCTTCCTCACAGAGGGAGCTTTGTAAAAAGCGAAAAATAATGAGGAAGCAATGTGCAAGGTTCTACTTTGCATCTTTTTTGGTTTTTTTTTTGCACCACTAACGTTTGTAACCGCTTTTAATGGTGTTGGTTTCAGTAGCAGCGGGAGTAGCAGCGTATCGAACAGTGTGGCACCCTCGCCACCGGGTAACGGAAGGCTACCGAACACGGACGGCCAGCAGGACGGCGCTGCGGCCCTACACAGGGTCTTCTGCGCCGATAGTTTCGTCGAACAGGAACGACGGCTCTCAGAAATGATACTGCAGCTACAGTTCCTCAGGGAACAAATACTGCAACAGCAGGATCAGTCTAAGGTAAGATTTATTCAATTATCTATTTATTTCTACAGAAACATTGAACAGGACATTAAAAAAAAAATCAAGAAAAATGACACCAGAAAAAACTAAAATAGATGGGAAATTAATTAACTCAGTAATTACATCAGAATAAACACACTCAGAGAAATCGTAATAGTACAGTCAACTATAGAGTGACAACTATTCATTTTTATTTCATGCAACTATTTTTATAGTTACGATAACTACGAAAATAGTTATGGTAACTATTTGCTAGTTATATGAACTATTTGATAGTTGTGTCAACTATAAAAAAATTGCAGTACCAACCATAAGTGAATAGTTGTCACTTTATAGTTACTAATACCATAATTTTCTCTCAGTGCATAGATATGTATATACTAGATGCTAAAAGTACATTTAGGTTTTCGTACTTGCTACTAAACAACTTTGATGATTTTACAGAATTTTTTTGTCATTTTCTAGTAAAACTATAAAAAATAGTATTTTTTTTATAGAGAAAAAAAATGGTTAAAAGTCACTAGTATCTGATGGTTATTCATTAAACTCTCAATTTTCTTTTGCGCAAAAATATTCAATGGTATTAGACCATAACGTCCCTTGTCGACAACAGCTAGATGTAGTTTTCTCTCAGTGCATAGTTATGTATATACTAGATGCTAAAAGTACATTTAGGTTTTCGTACTTGCTACTAAACAATTTGGATGATTTTACAGAATTTTTTTGTCATTTCCTAGTAAAACTAGAAAAAATAGTATTTTTTTATAGAGAAAAAAAAATGGTTAAAAGTCACTAGGATCTGATGGTTATTCATTAAACTCTGAATTTTGTTTGGCGCAAAAATATTCAAATGGTATTAGACCATAACGCCACCTGTCGACAACAGCGAGATTTAGTCACAATTTTTACAATAAATAAATAGGAGAAATTTTTGTAAGTGTAGTAAAAATAATTGTAAAGTCTCTAACGGGAAACGAGCAGCTGCCTAATTACGGGTTTTCACAGGTTACATTTTTACTAAATCCTTCTGTATGTGTACATTACAGAGTCAATCAGGGTTACGGTGATTTTGGCGTCATTCGCTGCTGTTTTTCCTGGAGTAAATAGAGATTGCCGCTTTCCATCCTCTTTCGTTACACACAAACACACACATAAACGTGCGTCAACGTACTTTCCAGTGAAAGAGAATGTAAATTAATTTGTTTGCCTTGAAATCACATGGCTATCACAATAATCCCTGCCATCACTGTTAACCCTGTTCGAAACTGTTTAGACACGTTCATCTGCAAAAGGACTCGCAGATTTTCTTCTAGTCTCTCGTTTCAAGCTCGGTTAAAAAAAAAATGTTCAATCCTCATCTCTACGACCTTTTTTTTCAATCAGACGCTGATTAAAATACTGATCAAGAAAACAGCCTAAAATCATAATTACAGGATTAATTAAAAAATCGCACGACAAACCATTTTTGCTTCACCAACTTTGTGGGCAAAATTAAATAATAACCTAAGAATAAAATCACAAACGTGCTGAAATCTGAAAAACAAAATGCTGATTAAGACAACAGCTTAATATCATAATTAAACTATTGATTTTAAAAAATCGCACGACAAACAATTTTTGCTTCACCAACTTAGTGAACAAAAATAAATGACAGTCTAAAAATAAAATCGCAAACGTGATCGTTTGCTTCTATTCGCCTCAATGAACATTAGTTATCTGAAAAACAAAATGCTGATTAAGAAAACAGCTTAATATCATAATTAATCTATTAATAAAAAAATCGCCCGACAAAAAATTCTTGCTTCACCAACTTAGTGAACAAAAATAAATGACAGCGTAAAAATAAAATCGCAAACGTGACCGATTGCTTCGATTCGCCTCAATGAATGTTAGTTATCTGAAAAACAAAATGCTGATTAAGAAAACAGCTTAATATCATAATTAATCTATTAATAAAAAAAATCGCATGACAAACAATTCTTGCTTCACCAACTTTGTGGACAAAAATAAATGATAGTCTGAAAATAAAATTGCAAACGTGAACGAATGCTTCGATTCGCCTCAATGAACGTTCGTTATCTGAAAAACAAAATAGTCGGGGGTAAAAAAAAGGCCAATGAAAGATAGACATGATAGCTGGTGAAATTTATCGGAAAAATGCTTTTGCTTGTCGAGGTGAATGTTTTTATCGACGCAACTGTGTCTCGGTCGCACTGACTAATGCTATGTGCTATGTTGCTCTGACGATTTCACGAGATTTTGTAATAACGTCTCGCCGAACGGCCACATAGCAGCTTTCCTCTCTCTGGTCCACTGAAATATCACATTCGATCGTATAATACCGGTGAGATAACACATAACAAGTGCCTTTACGCGCTGCTGTCGAGCGCCGGGTCATCATACACACATCGAATGATACGAAACGAAAACTAAATATACCATTGGTCCACTGCGATTTATTGATCCGCCGAATGTTTTATAACACCAAAGTTGACTCTTGTGACGCCGAGAATGACGAGAGACGGGCACCTGTCATTTCACTAACACTTTTCAGCCATTATATTCCAGTTTTATAAATAGAATAACCACCGATAACCTCTAGACGATACTAATTTTTTTTTAATCTCATGACTTGTCATTGCATTCGAATGGAAACCCGGCAAATATGTAAAAGCGAATAAAACTCATGCTTACTTAAGGGATCACCTAAACAAAGTCATAAGAAAAAAAATGGTGTAAATAGTACACTTCTTTAAAAAAATCATACATTAAAACCTCATTAAATACATAATGAGCATTATAATTCTGCAATTTTATAAAGACATACAGTGCACCAAAATGGTGTGAGATAAAAAGTAAAACCTTTTACTTGTCGTAGCTTTCAAAACAAACCGGTGAACCAATTTTAGTGTTCGATGTCTTATTTAATCTGTCAAAGAGTGCATTCTGGATTGAATATAGGAATTTTTATTTCAGGTCTTTATGACAAAGCTATGATTTTAAATGTGTAAATAAATCTCTCTCTATTAAGAGGAGGGAGTCAGTTTAAAAAAAATTGATTTTGGAAATTCAATATCATCCAAATCCTATTGCATATAAAAATGCCCAACGCACTATATTGTTGGTACTCGATTAAAGGATTTTTTACTGTCGTCTGACTTGCATATGCTTTTAAATATTATCTTAAGCAAAGATCTTAGGTTTTCCATTCTGCGCATGATTCAGATCAAACTACTAGGCAGATTGGAATGGCTGACGTCTCATTTTCTTCTTCATGAACAGATACACCGGCTAAATGAAGCAAATGTTAATAAAATGTAATATTTTTTAAGTAACATAATTATTAATAAATAAATTTTATGCTATTTTCTAAATCAGTGATTAACTTTGCTTTCAGAATGAAAAAAAATAGTTTGCTCCATTTAGCCGGTGTATCTTTTCATGAAGAAGAAAATGAGACATCAATGATTCCAATCTGACTAGTAGTTTGATCTGAATCATGCGCAGAATGGAAAACCTAAGAACTTTGCTTAAGATAATATTGAAAAGCATATGCAAATCAGACGACAGTTAAAAATTCTTTCATCGAGCACCAACAATATAGTCCATTGGGCATTTTTATATGCTATAGGATTTGAATGATATTGAATTTCCAAAATCAATTTTTTTGACCTGACTCCCTCCCCTTAAAAACTCACTAAACAATTGGTTACAGTAAATCTAATTTTCATTGCATCTAAAATCGCTATATTCAATCCAGAATGCACTCTTCGACAGATAAAATAAGACATCGAACACTAAAATTGGTTCATCGGTTTGGTTTGAAAGCTACGACAAGTGAAAAATTTTACTTTTGACCTCACACCATTCTTGTGCACTGAATGTTGGTACAAAATTGCAGAATTATAATGCTTGTTATGTACCTAATGATGTTTAAATGTAAGATTTTTTAAAAGACGGGTATCATTTACAAAATTTTTGTTCTTATGACTTTTTTTAGGTGACTTGGTCCCCTTAAGCATTTTTCGATGTGACGTTCGTGGGATATGATCATAATTAATTATCGATCATTTTACCCACTTTTTTTTATTTTTATTTTTTTAAACTTGTTTGGATATTTTTTATGTTGCTCAGAATTTTTTGTAATGTTTATTGGTATGTATGGAAACTGCAGTAAAAATTAGCAAAGTGAGGAGAATTAATTTGGAGAGATAAAAAAAATTAATATTTTATGGTGATGGAAGTTTCTTATATGATAGCGTAAATCATTCAGCCGGAATAATTTCTTCTGAAGCAAATGTTTATGAACCAATTGCGAAATATATTTTCACATTCTTCGAGACAGGACAATTCTATGTCGTATAGGAATTTTGCACTGAGGATTATCGTGCACCTGCTGCTAACGATCATGAGCGAAAGTACAGCTATTATCGAGGAATCGTAATTGCTTGATGGCTTGAATCGCGTGGTTGCAACTTCGACGACAGGAAAATTGGTAAATCACATGTTTAGATCTTGCCAGTTTTCACTTCGTACCTCGACTTAACCAGTGGCTTAAATAACGGTTTTTAACTCTCAAATATCTCAAGAAAAATGTCATTTCAATAATCTTGTTGTTCCAAACGTAAAATCGGTATGTTTGAATAGGAATTATTATTTTATTCGTACTATTCTTTGATTTTTAGTGATATTTATGTATTCAATCAATAAAATTTTGTTATATTGAACTAAACGTGTAAAAAAAATCGTTGAAGTCGATTTTATTTCAGTGGAAATAATGTTTTTATTTGAACACTTGTTTGATATTTAGTGATATTGATAATAATTTAGCAAAGATCGAAAACAATCGTTATCATTTCAAGAATCAATCAATATAATTTTGTTATATTGAACTAAACGTGTAAAAAAAATCGTTGAAGTCGATTTTATTTGAGTGGAAATAATGTTTTTATTTGAACACTTGTTTGATATTTAGTGATATTGATAATAATTTAGCAAGGATCGAAAACAATCGTTATCATTTCAAGAATCAATCAATATAATTTTGTTATATTGAACTAAACGTGTAAAAAAAATCGTTGAAGTCGATTTTATTTGAGTGGAAATAATGTTTTTATTTGAACACTTGTTTGATATTTAGTGATATTGATAATAATTTAGCAAGGATCGAAAACAATCGTTATCATTTCAAGAATCAATCAATATTATTTTGTTATATTGAACTAAACGTGTAAAAAAATCGCTGAAGTCGATTTTATTTGAGTGGAAATAATGTTTTTATTTGAACACTTGTTTGATATTTAGTGATATTGATAATAATTTAGCAAGGATCGAAAACAATCGTTATCATTTCAAGAATCAATCAATATAATTTTGTTATATTGAACTAAACGTGTAAAAAAATCGTTGAAGTCGATTTTATTTGAGTGGAAATAATGTTTTTATTTGAACACTTTTTTGATATTTAGTGATATTGATAATAATTTAGCAAGGATCGAAAACGATCGTTATCATTTCAAGAATTCGTTGTATAATTTAATTGTATTTTACTAACCGTGAGAAAGCTTTGTATATAACTGGAAAAAAAATCGTTTCGCAAATAACATAAGGATGAATAATAAGAATGGGTTAAAGAGGAGGAGAATCGACAGCGAGAGAAACGAAATACGAGGTGCAACCAGCATTTGCTCTGAGTGCATGTACACAGAAACGCGTTATGTGCGTGCAGATAATGTGTTCGGCGCAGTTCCACATTATAACCGTTATTACCGTGGTCCAAGCGTCATTTACGTATGGAGCTGCTGCTGCCGTCGTTGTTCATGTTTCCATCCAAGAGTCGCTGCTTTTTTCTTCCCCATTTCTCTCGCTCCAGCTCACGCTCTCCATGCATGTCCCGCTAGTGGAATTGCGTTCCAGCGCAAAATTCTCCGAACGCAATTTATTCACAACGAACAAACGACTCTGTTATTTTTTTCTGACCCGTTTCCGAATTATTATTATACCCGTAAACAAAAAATCTGCACATCAACAACAAGCAGGAAAATTTTCTTCCTCCGCTTCTATATCACGATTTTATTTCAAAATATTGGTCAATCATATTAAAAATAAATTAGTTACATAATTTTCAAAAATTGATGTTCCAATTTGTTTTATCTGCTACTAATTTTGAATAACATTGGAAATTAATTTTGCAAGGTTTTCGAGGTTTAACGAATACAAAAAATATAAGCACTGAATCGAATGGTAACTTTATCGAAAACAAATGTTATAACTATTTTAGTTAGCAGACATGTTTACTGCAAATATTTTTTTAAAAAATTCCATAAATCTGTATTAATATTTTCTCAATGAATAAAAAATACTGCGTAATAACAATCAACTTTATCGCAATAAAAAAGGTATTGAAGAATCCATAAAATGTTCTCAGTTTTTTTTTAATTTTGCTATTGCATTTTTGCTAAGCATCTCCTGTTGGCCATTTTATCGGCGAGTCTTTGAAACCCTCTTGGCAGTGTCTGTACCCGAAAGAACCGGAAGTTCACCCATTTCTTCAAGATTTTCATGGTCTCATTGGTACCACCGGTTCGTCCATAAATCACTTCGAGTCTCGTGAAGATTTTTCCAAAGTTTAAAAGGCTCCAAGAGCCTCCGAAGACTGCTGCAGAGTTCGTTGCTGCGGGCGAAACACCCGCGATGCAGTGGCACCGGAAGTGCTACTACACGGTCTCTGGAAATACTAAAAAAAAAAAGAAAAAAAAAGAAAAAAAAAGAAAAAAAAAGAAAAAAAAGTAAAAAAATAAAATGTCGGCGAGCAAAGGATAGAAACGACGACTGAGCTAGTTGAGACCGAGTGGAGTGTATAGTGTGTGGAACTGGACGAGATGGGCACAGCGTATAGAGAATGAGGATGAGAAATAAGAGTATAGATAGAGTAAGAGGAGGAGGAGGAGGAGGAGGAGAAGGAGAAGGAGAAGGAGGAGGAAGAGGAGGAGGAGAATGGCAAGAAGAAGAGGGATATACAACGAGTAGTTGGAGAAGGAGAAGTCGAGGTAGAAGGGGAGGGCGGTCTCGACGTTCTCCTCCTCTCAGGAGCGACTGGTGGCTCGCCGAGGGCGTATAATGGTTCTGTGCAGCGAACTCCCGAGTTATAGAAGCTCAACGAGTGGGGGATTTTCCCTCCCGACTTCTCGCGGGGCATTTTCTCTCTCGCTCAATCGCTCCACATATATATCACCGTCTTACTCTTTCTCCTCGTCTTCCACCTGTTATGCGATGCTGTGTGTGCCATTCCGAGCGCATTGGCGCAGGTGCGCCGAGCATATATTTTATGTGTATATATATATATATATATGCATATATGTATTGCCACTTTGACTTCCTCGATCTTTTCTCTCTAGTTTCTCACTCGTATATGCATATACATTGCATATGAGGAGCCCAGAGGCGCCTCAGCTTTGCGACCTTGCAGTCAAGTCACCTTCGGGATTATTACAAAGTTTACTTAGGGTTTTTAATGGTCGTCTTTGCGATTTCTTTTCGATTGGTTCAATTTTCTAAAAGGGTTTTGTGTAAAATTGTTATTTTGATAATCAATAATATATGTTAGGATTTGTTTGTTTTAAATATATAAATTCAAATATATTATGCATATATGGGGCTCTTTTCGATGAATACGAATCTGAAAGAATTTTTATGAATATCTTAACGAGATGTACAAAAAAAATTCAATACCGGGAATATAATTTATTTTTCAGGCCTTTTCATGAATAATTTTTATTTGTCAATAAAATTGACGGCAAGTTCGTGTTCAGCGGACTAAAATACATCTATGGGGCATCTAACAACGAAAAAAATCAACTTTTTGTTGCATTTTGAGAAAAAATACAGCGTTTCATAAAAATGGATATAACTTCAAAATATAATGAAGTAGCGACTCTAACTTGCGTTTGTTTCTTTTGTAATGAGGATCCGTCGAGTTTTTAATTTTTTCTACAGATTTAAAAAGTTGGAGCAGCGAAAATTCGGATTGAAAAAAACTTAAAAAACTTTGACGAATTCCAATCGAAAATTTTGAATATTCGAAAAAAAATGGCAGTTTCGTAATCAGCGAGAAATTTTCGATGAGATAAGTTTTTCAAATGTAAGAAAAGTCGAAATTTTGAAAAATCCATCTTTATACACGATAAAAAATATTTGAAAAATTCATATGCAGTATTTTTACTGAACTGAAAATTCAATGTACTCGTTGTAAAATTGAAGTTAATTTATATTAAAAACACGACTCTTGTAACAACTTTAGCAGACTATATATCAATTTCGGTATACTGTGCATCAATTAATACGACATTTGTAACGAATTTAGCAGAACTGTACATAAATTTTACGTTATATTCATTCCGTAAATTCATATACCCGTTTCTGTACACTATTAAAAATATTTACAAAAATTAATATATGTATTGGAAGTTCTTTTGCAGATGCGTTATATTAAATTCGACTTAACATACAAATATTTTGTAAAATTTCAATAACTATATTTAAAATAAAAATCTTTTGCGAAGTGTTTAGTATATTAATTTAAAACAATTTTTTTCTATATTGATTAACATTTGTATATTAGATTTAATATACGCGTATCCACAAAAAAGCTCCCAATATCTTAATTTATTTGGTAATTTTATCTTAAATATTTTGTTATAGTGTATATATATATATATTTGCTGTTTGAAAGTGCATCATGAAACGCGAATGCCAATCGCGTAGGTGTTGGCTAAGGATCGTCCGTCTGCTATTTGTTTCGTTTGTACCTCTTGGCGATCAGCAGCACGATTATGATGCGGTAGCAGCAGCAAACACGTCAGCCCCTCCAGAACCGAAACCGAGAGGCTGTACCTGCTGGTTGCTAATAGCATATACGCAGCTGCACCTGTGCGTGCGCTCGGGTTTTGTCACGCCCAGCTTCGGTGTCGTCGAGTCTTGACTCGACGCACCAGCGTCAGATCAGGAGGAGTATTTGTGTGCGCGCGCGAGCGACTCGTACTTATATACGACAATGTATCATCATATTATTCACTCACTTACGTTCCCTCCGTTGGTGGGCACCGCGATCCGTGAATGGCAATTTATTCTTCATACTTTGGGCCAAAGAATGGCAGTAAAGCGATTGCGGGACCACCGGGTTAGTTGCTTCTTTTCGGCTGTTGAAAAAAAATAAAAATAAAAGAAAATAAAATGAGTTGAAGTTTATTTTATTTTATTTTTATGATGACCTTCACTTTGTGGTCACGTTACTGAGAAGTCTTGGTACTGGAGAATGTCTTACAAAAAGGTACCGGAAATTGGTACCATTGTATTGGATAATTCGTGGCGTGCTCGGAATTCATACTGGCGAAACAGGGAATCGTGACATTGTTAGGATATTGTCAAAAAAATCTTTCATTTTTGTAGTTTTTGAGGGTTTAAAAAACAAAATTGAGACTCAAAATGGCTGTTCAATAATTGATCAATAAAATCCGAAAATACCATTGTGGCTAATTTAAATCTAAATCTTATTTTATGAATTGGTATTTCATTTTATTTTTATTTACCTGATGAGTTTTACAAACTTCAGAATGTCTTCCAAAAAAGTACCGACAATTGGTACAATGCTATTTTATAGTATTTTATTGTATAATATATTGTATAAACAAGGCATAATAACATTGTTAGGATGTTGTCAAAAAAATCTTTCATCTTTCTAGTTATTGAAGGATTAAAAAAAAAAGTTTAACCCAGAATGGCCGTTCAATAATTGGTCAATAAAATCTGAAAAAAAATTATTGCAGCTAATTCAAATCAAAATCCTATTTCATAAATTGGTATTTGTATACTATAGTCTACTAATCCATCCAGCTTTAATAGAAGATCGTTTTATAACCGTAATAGTCATAACAAACTAAACATTTCAACCCTCCAAACTTTCAAAATTCCGTATTTCCCCCACAGGCACGAAATAACAGTAGATCATTGCAAAAGACCGTGTCAAATAGCCCCGGGCTCAATCCAACGGTGGAAAATTTCCGTGCGGATCCACCGACCGTCGAAATTGCAACCACGGATCGGTAAATACAATTTCGAGTAGACTGAGCGCGCGTTCTGTTGTTATTATTATGCAGAAACGTATATACATCACGACATACAATATGTATCATGTACACTCCGTTTCTGTATACAAATGTTTATCCATCCAAATATATATACATATATACATGTCCAAATACATAAATACCAGTACATAATGTATTTCCACTCCATACACACCTTGTAACCCTGCGTAAAGCTATGCAGGTTTATGGCCTGCAACATACACGAAATATACATATATCTAAAGGGGGTTGGGGGGTTGTTTCGTTGAGGGGGTAGTAGTTGGTTCGAGGCGGATCGGCGGACCGCACCGGCCGCGCTGTTTGTGCAGTAGCGTGCGTCCGTTTGTCCATTTGCGTATCGGCCCGGTGCTTTATGGGAATTAGCGGTGTATTGTGGGTTGGCTAGTGGGCGGGCAGTGTGTGCAGTGGTGCAAGAGAAGCGGCGGGTGTAGGCGAACCGATGGCGTACCCAGTTGATAGCGACAGAGACTCCCTCCCTTTCTCCGTCTCTTTCTCTTCCTCTCTTTCTCTCTCACACTGGGAAGCATGAGAGTGGTGAACGCCGTTACTATACACATGAACCTGGACTCAGTGAAAGAGAGAGAATTGGAGAATGAGATGGACAGGGGAGAAAGAGGAGGACAGATTGAGAGGCAGTAGTAGTATCCAGGAGGGAGGAAACCCCCCCGCAACTGGGTATGGGTTAAAGCCCAGGGATAATTCTCTGTGCGCGCTGTTTGTCAATATGCGAGCGATATGATCACCAAGTATAATCACCCGCGGACCCGTTGAGACAGAGAGATAAAGAGAAAGCTAGCTTTGTCCTCCTGTTGGTTTCTCTTGCCGCGTCGCGCTACGACCGCATCCAATTCTATAGTACGTTGTGCTGTTTCAACCACTCATATGGATGTTTGTGTGTGGATGTACATGTATGTGTAGATCTCGACTGGTTCCCTCATTCTGCTCGTTCGCTCTGTCAATAGAATGCTACTTTGTGACTCCCCAGGACACGCGACTCTCTCTCTCTCTCTATGTATGTATGTATGTATATATCTCCGATATTGTATACGTATGGAATGAGAGAAAGCGAACCAGCGAAGGGAGAGAACGGACGGTTTGTGGATATGTGTTGTGTACGTATGGATACAGTTGTAGCAAAGCCTGGCGATAGCTCTTGTGTCGGACTACGCTAGCTATACTGGCCACACTGGGGATATACCAATGTTACGCAAGAGATATGATACACTGTAGACGTCCGCACAATCGTACTGTTTGATATAGATTCCTCGTTATATGCGGATCATATTCGCATGCTTTTACGCCTGAATTCACCGGTCAAAGGATTCGATGCTAACGGATCATGGGAATTCAACGGCGAGGCGGTTGTATTATTTATCAAAGATCATGGGAATTAAAATTCGGACGTTATTCAGACGAGACTGCTTCGGAAATAGTGAAAGAAATGGGGGTTTCCAACGCCTTATTTTGGAAAATGTTGGATTGTTAAATTGGAAACTCTTGGAGGTTAGTTTGTAAGGTTTGGCAGGATTTCTGATTGAGGACATCGAAGCTATTGATTTTTCAAGACATTGATGGTATCGATTTGTCAAGATATTGATGCTATCGTTTTGTCAAGATATTTAGTGCACCTCGCCGGTGGTTTTAGGATTTTCCAGACTCTGATGCATAATATGGCACATTTCAGGTGCCAATGGTACACATGAGATATGATACACTGTAGACGTCCGCACAATCGTACTGTTTAATAGAGATTTGTCATTATATGCGGATCATATTCGCATGCTTTTACGCCTGAATTCACCGGTCAAAGGATACGACGCTAACGGATCATGGGAATTCGACGGCGAGGCGGATGTATTATTTATCAAAGATCATGGAAATTAAAATTCGGACGTTATTCAGACGAAGTTGCACCTCGTCTGAATAAAACTGCTTCGGAAATAGTGAAAAAAATTCGAATTTCCAACGCCCTATTTTGGGAAATGTTGTACTGTTAAATTGGAAAACCTTCGATGTTAGTTGGTAAAGTTTAGCAGGATTTCTGATTGAAGATATTGATGCTATCGATTTGTCAAGACATTTAGTGCACAGTTTTGAGATTATCAAGACTTGGATGCACAATATGGCATATCTCAGATACATTCATGGATATGTATTTTTTTTAGCTATGTTAAGCACTCTTACAAAAATGGACCTTGTAGAGCAGGTTACATAGATGCCGACAAAACTGTGACTAATGTGTCCGCATATGTCGAATGAAAATTTCGAGGCACGATACAAAAGAATTGCAAAGCAGTAATTGTCTTGCAAATCAGCAAGAGTGACTCTCAAGCCACTTATATAATTTCGAAAAATAAACTACACTGTTTATTCTTCTACATTGTGTCATTTAGTCGGTACCACAAGTTCATTAGTAAACCGATTTATGAACTACCAACAGATATAATAAATTTGTATTTTATACAACACTCTGAAAAAACTTCAACCCGACTAGCACGTAACACGAATCGACTACCTACAATTACAATAAATACTTCCAAAATCTTAAATAATGAAGTTTCCAATGTATCTCCAAAATTAACGAAATAATGCAAAAACTGCTTTCAAAGTAGATCATGATAGTAGATAATGAAGTTTCCAATGTATCTCCAAAATTAACGAAATAATGCAAAAACTGCTTTCAAAGTAGATCAACTAAAGTGGATCAACCTGAATTAAGATTCACTAACAAAAATTCATTCCACAAAATTTATGATCCTTATGTGTTTTCTCATGCTCAACACTATTCCTTGTTCACCCCTTGATTCAAATCCCATTTATGTCTTCACCATCATCGTTGGAGATTTTTTATTCCCAAATGAACATCTCTCTTTACTCAGACATACCCGCGTTCTCTTTTTCCAGTTCCTCTCTTTATCTGTCGCCAAGTAAAACCAAAACGTTCGTTGGATGCATCAAGTATACTGTACCTACACAAAAAGAAAAAAAATACACACACGTACCAATTTTGCAGACACACGACGACATCGCAGTGGCGCACAGTTGCACAAATGGTGGAGATTCCATGTTAACCCCCCGAGCCAGTGGCTTGGCGAATAAGCGGTGACGGCAGAATCGTTGCGCTTGGAATATATATATACGCTAGTGTATCTTTCTGAGCGATCAAAGAATTATCCGAGCAATAGCATGTAGCGTCAGAGCTCGACAAGCTCGAAGTCGGCGCCGTCCTGTTTGCCGTTTGATCGTGACTCAACGATGCGTGGATGTACTCTCGTGCTCTGCTGCAGCCTTCGGCAAGAGAACCTTTCGTCATCCGCACCCTCTCGCTTTAACATACCTGAATTTATCTTTTTTTTCTTCTCCTTTTTTTTTAACGTTTTGCAAACGACAGAGATAAAACAAGCATCATCCCTCATGAGCCACACTATGACACGTTAACGGTTAACGCGTTAACGCATTTCACTGAAGCAACGTGAATCTCGCTGCTTTCCAACACACACATACACACCCTTTCGCTCTTCTGTTACCCCAACTGGCGACACACTCGTTTCACGTTTCGCATCCCTCGTTTCCTCACTCATTCCAACGACCTTGTCGTCGTCGACGCTGATGCCGTTATTGCCACAGTTAAATCAGCATCAACATCGGCTACTGGGCTTGATGCAGCCTCTTCCTTCCTTCCTTCCTTCGTTTGTCGTTCCACACGCTTTGCCGAAGCGTCGATGGTGGATTCTTGGTTGATGGCGTATTGTATCGTCGGAGGCTTCGTAATTCACTCGTGCATGATAAGCTCCGGTACAATAAGCGAATTTTTGAGCTTATTTCAACGTCGATGTATATAATAATTTTTTTTTATTCCACATTGCACTGAGAAAAAAATCGTTAGAACCAACAAAACGCGCGCTTGCGGGCAGCAAAAAGAATATTTTGTCGATTGGACAAAATATTTGGCAATGGTAATCGAATAATGTTTGGATTGATCAGCTATTGCTTCGATCAATTACATATTTCATTCGATCAAACGAATATTCTTTTCGCTGCCCGCAAGCGCACATTTTGTTGGTTCTAACGATTTTTTTTCTCAGTGTGTATTAAGTGACTTCATGTTTAATAATAAATTATTATAGATTGTGGAATAAATTAGTTTTTAACATACTTCGTTATAAGTCTTCTGTTAACCCAACTGGCGAAACACTCGTTTCACGTTTTGCATCCCTCGTTTCCTCACTCATTCCAACGACCTTGTCGTCGTCGACGCTGATGCCGTTATTGCCACAGTTAAATCAGCATCAACATCGGCTACTGGGCTTGATGCAGCCTCTTCCTTCCTTCCTTCCTTCGTTTGTCGTTCCACACGCTTTGCCGAAGCGTCGATGGTGGATTCTTGGTTGATGGTGTATTGTATCGTCGGAGGCTTCGTAACTCACTCGTGCATGATAACCTCCGGTACAATAAGCGAATTTTTGAGGTTATTTCAACGTCGATGTATATAATAATTTTTTTTTATTGTACATTGCACTGAGAAAAAAATCGTTAGAACCAACAAAACGCGCGCTTGCGGGCAGCAAAAAGAATATTTTGTCGATTGGACAAAATATTTGGCAATGGTAATCGAATAATGTTTGGATTGATCAGCTATTACTCGATCAATTACATATTTCATTCGATCAAACGAATATTCTTTTTGCTGCCCGCAAGCGCACATTTTGTTGGTTCTAACGATTTTTTTTCTGAGTGTGTATTAAGTGACTTCATGTTTAATAATAAATTATTATAGATTGTGGAATAAATTAGTTTTTAACATACTTCGTTATGAGTCTTCTGTTAACCCAACTGGCGACACACTCGTTTCACGTTTTGCATCCCTCATTTCCTCACTCATTCCAACGACCTTGTCGTCGTCGACGCTGATGCCGTTATTGCCACAGTTAAATCAGCATCAACATCGGCTACTGGGCTTGATGCAACCTCTTCCTTCCTTCCTTCCTTCGTTTGTCATTCCACACGCTTTGCCGAAGCGTCGATGGTGGATTCTTGGTTGATGGTGTATTGTATCGTCGGAGGCTTCGTAACTCACTCGTGCATGATAACCTCCGGTACAATAAGCGAATTTTTGAGCTTATTTCAACGTCGATGTATATAATAATTTTTTTTATTGTACATTGCACTGAGAAAAAAATCGTTAGAACCAACAAAACGCGCGCTTGCGGGCAGCAAAAAGAATATTTTGAAGATTTGACAAAATATTTGGCAATGGTAATCGAATAATATTTGGATTGATCAGCTATTGCTTCGATCAATTACATATTTCATTCGATCAAACGAATATTCTTTTCGCTGCTCGCAAGCGCACATTTTGTTGGTTCTAACGATTTTTTTTTCTCAGTGTGTATTAAGTGACTTCATGTTTAATAATAAATTATTATAGATTGTGGAATAAATTAGTTTTTAACATACTTCGTTATGAGTCTTCTGTTAACCCAACTGGTGACACACTCGTTTCACGTTTCGCATCCCTCGTTTCCTCACTCATTCCAACGACCTTGTCGTCGTCGACGCTGATGCCGTTATTGCCACAGTTAAATCAGCATCAACATCGGCTACTGGGCTTGATGCAGCCTCTTCCTTCCTTCCTTCCTTCGTTTGTCGTTCCACACGCTTTGCCGAAGCGTCGATGGTGGATTCGTGGTTGATGGTGTATTGTATCGTCGGAGGCTTCGTAACTCACTCGTGCATGATAACATCCGGTACAATAAGCGAATTTTTGAGCTTATTTCAACGTCGATGTATGTAATAATTTTTTTTTATTGTACATTGTATTAAGGGGACGGAGTCAGGTAAAAAAAATTGATTTTGGAAATTCAATATCATCCAAATCCTATTGCATATAAAAATGCCCAACGCACTATATTGTTGGTACTCGATGAAAGGATTTTTTACTGTCGTCTGACTTGCATATGCTTTTCAATATTATCTTAAGCAAAGTTCTTAGGTTTTCCATTCTGTGCATAATTCAGATCAAACTACTAGGCAGATTGGAATGGTTGACGTCTCATTTTCTTCTTCATGAAAAGATACACCGTTTAAATGGAGCAAATGTTAATAAAAGGTAATATTTTTTTAAGTGACATACTTATTAATAAATAAATTTCATGCTATTTTCTAAATCAGTGATTAACTTTGCTTTCAGAATGAAAAAAAAAATAGTTTGCTCCATTTAGACGGTGTATCTTTTCATGAAGAAGAAAATGAGACGTCAACCATTCCAATCTGCCTAGTAGTTTGATCTGAATCATGCGCAGAATGGAAAACCTAAGAACTTCCCTTAAGATAATATTGAAAAGCATATGCAAGTCAGACGACAGTAAAAAAACCTTTCATCGCGTACCAACAATATAGTGCGGTGGGCATTTTTATATGCAATAGGATTTGGATGATATTGAATTTCCAAAATCAATTTTTTTGACCTGACTCCCTCCCCTTAAGTTAATTGATGTTTAGTAATAAATTATTATAGATTGCGGACTAAATTCATTTTTAATATACAAAAAAATTGTTGTAAAAATAATATACTTCATAAAAGTTCTGTACTGTCCTTTAATTGTTATAATTTTTGACAAAATAGAGGAAGAAATACGAATTTTATATCTTTTTGAATTTATAGAAAAAAGAGCGTGACGGCTGTAATTTTCATAAAATTTTACCCATTTTTCTAAATAGTTCTTTACGAGTACAAATGCACTTGAGGTTACTTGGTACGAAAGTTGACCGAAATCGGCATAGCAATTTCATTTTTATAAAAATTTGAATTTTTCGAAAAAATTTACGTTATTGTATTAACTTTCACAAAACTTGAGACAGCTAATCCAAATTTTCTACATAAACAAAACAATATTCTTTAATTCTGGATACATAATTTAGTAAAGACCGGTTCAGATTTTATGGGATTTTGAATTTTTCTCTTAATTATTTCTTAACAATCAAAGTTTCACGAAAATTGAGTTTATTAATTTATTTGAAACAAGAATGTAAAGTGCTCATTACTACAAAAATAAATTGAAATTTTCATCTAACAAAAAACTTGTCAACAAATGTCCCAGAATTTTTTTGCTAATTTGACAGAATTTTTTTATTTGTCCGGATCAAAAATTATTTTTTGTTAAACCATCTCGAGTCATGTTTCCGGAGGGCGAGATCTGAGGCTACTAGACTCTCTGCCTGATGTTTCCTCTTTCGTATACCCCCAACGATTCTCCATCCCCTTGTACATACTTCTCCCTGCCTATCCAACGTGTCCTCTTGCCACGTCGTACTAATGCATGTAATTGCAGCTAACATCATTAAACCCGCCGACTGATGCCTCGCTCAAATTGCGACCCTCGCTATCTCACTCGCTCTTCACTTCCTGCATCATCTCTTTACTGATGTTTCGCCGCAAGGTGCAAAGAACACGTATTGCCTTCTCGGCTCAAACGCGTACATAGAATTTCATATTAAGTAACAAAAAATTATATTATAAGATAAAAATAAAATTTTACAAGTTCAATTTAATGTAATTATGAAATTTATAGAAGCGACAGATTTGTTGCCCTATATCGGTTTTTTTTGCTGCAATTTTTTCACTCAGTTTTCAGACATTGTAATCAATACATAAATTTTGTACAAATAATTATATAAGTCCATTTTTTTGTGTACAAAATTTAAAATATCTTATATATTAAATTTTAGTAGAATAAAATAACGTAAAATTGTAGTTAAATTATATAAATTAAATATGCGGAAATTGTGGCTCAATTTGCAGACATTGTATTCAATACATTAATTTTTGTACAAATAATTATATAAGTCCATTTTTTTGTGTAACAAATTAAAAATGACTTATATATTAAATTTCAGTAGAATAAAATAACGTAAAATTGTAGTTCAATTAAATTAATTAAATATGCGGAAATTGTGGCAGAATTTACAGACATTGTATTCAATACATGAATTTTTGTACAAATAATTATATAAGTCAATTTTTTTTTGTATCACAAATTAAAAATATCTTATATATTAAATTTTAGTATAATAAAATGACGTAAAATTGTAGTTAAATTAAATTAATTAAATATGCGGAAATTGTGGCTCAATTTACAGACATTGTATTCAATACATGAATTTTTGTACAAATAATTATATAAGTCAATTTTTTTTGTGTCACAAATTAAAAATATCTTATATATTAAATTTTAGTAGAATAAAATAACGTAAAATTGTAGTTAAATTATATAAACTAAATATGCGGAAATTGTGGCTCAATTTGCAGACATTGTATGCAATACATGAATTTTTGTACAAATAATTATATAAGTCCATTTTTTTTTGTGTAACAAATTAAAAATGACTTATATATTAAATTTCAGTAGAATAAAATGACGTAAAATTGTAGTTAAATTAAATTAATTAAATATGCCGAAATTGTGGCTCAATTTGCAGACATTGTATGAATTTTTGTACAAATAACTATATACGTCCAATTTTTTTTGTATGACAAATTAAAAATGACATATATTAAATTTCGGTAGAATAAAATAACGTAAAATTGTAGTTAAATAAAATAAATTAAATATGCGGAAATTGTGGCGCTTACAATAGACAACAAAAAAATGTCCTGTACAATTTGTCTTGCTGCAAATATCCCACGTTATTTGCATACATTGTATTCAATAGATAGAGAAAAAAAAGGGTGGTTTACCCTCTGGCTATCCATTCGATATTTCTGTCACGCAATATCCCAGAATGTCCGCGGTAGCTAATAATACGAACATCGAGAAAAAAAAATATCGAGTGCCAGTCACGTAGTCCCGATTCATCAATTTATCGTCTCGTCCGGTGTCGTTTTCACTTCTGATTCGTGTAGTGAACCACAGGGGTTATAAAAAAGCTCCGTTGGGATTTTCCATTACTCACTAACCGATAGTCTTTTCGTGTATAAACCTCCCACATAATAAAAGAAAAGAAAAAAAAAACCGAAAAAAAAAAATCGTTTCGAAATTATAATAACTTAAAGCACGAATAGCATTTCCTAAGAAACATTTCCAACATCTAGAGAATAAAAGCAAGTGGTTAACGACTCGATTAATCGTCGTCGTAGCCAGCAAAGTAAATTATATATAAAAGTGAAAAAAGAAAATAAAAATAAATAAAAAATCTTTGCTCGAGAAATGGGAATTAAGTTCTTAAAGATTTTTTCTTTTTCTTTTTTTCTCATTCGCGAAACGTGTTAAAGTGTTGGACAAATGTCTTGAGGTTGAAGGTATATATTTCGCGGTTCGTTGCAACGCGCCATATGAACCGAGGCGTGTTTATAGCTACGCCGACGAGGTGATGTGAACCTAACCGAGAGTTAATGCCGTGCGAGGGTCCGGGTGCCATAAGCAAATGTATATAAGTTGCGGTACACGTCTGACGACGTCTGGACCACTTGGCACTTACATTATAACCCCCCCCCCCCCTGGAGATTTTTTCTCAAGGGGCCAGAGGCGACCTGCTACTCCAGAAGCAGCTCCAGAAGCTTTGCTACCACCCCCTTTCACCCTACCTGGATACATGTATACCTAAAGCACTTTCCCATTTTAACCCTTCTCTGCATTTCCTCCTCATGCTACTCCGCCCCACCCCCTCACTACGTCGCGATTTGTTTCTGGGAGAAAAGTCTCACATAATTACTTTTCTCATTAACATTGTACCCCTCATTGTTCGAGCGATCGTTAGCGTGTCCGCACACTCTTCTAGCTCTCATAGGGAATGAGAGTACGACTCTTCAACGAATAATAAACACGCGCCTTCAGACTAAATTGCACGTACTCGTCAATTATCATCATTATTCCATTTCGAGCACAACGACGGGCTATATTTTAATCTCTGTTGTCTCCAAGATATTCACTATTGTCACTTTTTTTGGGAACAAAGTTTTTTGTTGGCGGAATTAAATTCGTACAATCAGAAAAATGTATCGTCAATTATATTATTCATATGTTTCCCTGGAAGGACAATAATGTTTTACGGAAAAAAAAGATTAGTTGCCATAATCAAGAAATGAGTTGACGCAACCAATCGATTGTATTTCGCGCCTCTTCCTCGGGATCATATGTGTAGTGCCCCCACTTGCACAGTGTCTCCACAAAGTTTTAAAGCTAGGGAAAAAAAACTTCCCTAGATTCCGGGGTTCCCGCACGCCGCCTGGGTTCCCGCTCGCTACCGCGTCGATCTTCATTCTTTCGCTTTGTGCGAGTGTCTTCACACGTATTTTGCGAAAAAGAAGCATTTTTAATCATCATGGGTAAGAAAAGTAAGAAGAGGAGGCGTGCTGACGACGAGGATAAGGAGAATCGAAATCTACGTCGAAAAATCGATCGACTGGAGAAAGATTTGGAACGAGAGAGAGAAAGTCGCCGTAAGTAAAGGCTAACCTCGAAATTTCGTTTGACGAAATGACAAACGGCGGCCCGCCGCGTGAATTTTTTGGAAATTCACGAACCGCGTACCAATCCATTATTAATGGGATGTGCCTCTGATTGTATCAGTAGACACAGTGTATTCTGGCGCTTTCCAGTTTACACACCTTCGTTTGACGAAGGCGAATGGTGCGCGGCACGACCGCGACGGTTTGACCCTCGCGAGTCGTCAGGCGTTTTTCGGCTGTAACCGTCGAATAACCTCCGATACCCGGAGCGCAAAGAGTAAATGGAATGGATTTTTCCAGGTAAACGCTCGTTCTCAGGACATTCGTCACGGCGATCGTCATCTCGGTATTCTCGGTATTCGCCGAGGGCTTCTCCATATCGTCGATCAAGCAGATCCCCTCGGTATTCGGCGAGGGCTTCGCCATATCGTCGGTCAAACCCTCGATATTCGACGAGACGTTCGCATTCTCGACAGACGTCGAGGCGATCGTATTCTCAGCTATCGACGAGGCGCTCGAGATCTCGACAGTCATCGAGTCGATCGGCTTCTGAGGAGTTGAGACCTCGATCGCAGTTGAATCGTTCGACGTCGGACGTTCAAGAACGGGATCCAACAGATATCGAAGTCGAAGAAGAGAATAATAATGTGGGCGGCGATGGCGAGGTGACGATTGATAAAGTCCCTAGTCAAGTTGAAGAGATGGCGGTAACGAAGCCGACAGAACAAGAGGAAGAGGCGACAAAAACAATTCCAGAACACGAAATGGATCTACATCCGGAGATATTAAGCGTGTTGGGTCCTCGGCTCGAATTGAGCAAGAAGACCGATGCTGCGGTGCATAAGGATGTAGCACTGCGTTGGACGGAGATTATACAGAACGGACTTCCGGAAGAAGAAGTGGCGAAACTTTTAGAAAAATATCCGGTTCCGGAAAATTGCAACTGCATCGTGGTGCCAAAACTTAACAAGGAAATCACCGCATCCGTTCAAGACACTGCGATAAAGAGGGACAAACGCATCGCCGAAAAACAAGGTCGATTAGCCGCTTGCCTCGCAGCTATCGGCAAATCCATCTCGATAACGCTGAAGATCGATACTTCTCAAAAAATCGAGTTGTTGGAAACGTTAAGCGACGGAGGAAGAATTCTCGCGTCGATTTACCGAGAGGATTCTCTCGCCCGAAAGAATTTGATTCTAGCCAATTTAAATTCATCTCTAAAAACGACTTTGTCTAATACTTCGGTGGGCGAATGGCTGTTCGGCGGCGACTTGGAGGAGACGATAAAGACGGCGAAGAATCTCGAGAAGACGGCAAAAGATCTTAAACCTCCGGTAAAGACTTCGTATCAAAATAACGCGCAAAAGCGCGCAAAAAACACGAAGGGCCCGCCGCGTCAATCGACGAACAAGAGTCAAACATCGACGTCGGGCGGGCAGCGTCAGTCATGGTCGAGCGGAACCCGTCAGTCGAAAGCGAACTCGGATGCGAAGAAACCATTTCGTCCCCAGGAGTGGAACAAGAATCGTCAGAGTCGCCGTTAACTGAACCGACAAATGTAGGTACACAGTCGGGCAGGCTGAAATTATTCTCTAGCGCGTGGGCGACGGTAACAAAGGATTCGGTAATACGTGAATGGATTCAGGGTGTCCAGATTCCTTTCACATCGTATCCGTCCCAAGGAAGGGACCCAGTCGAGCCGACGTGGTCGGATCAAGAGAAGATTTTGATCGAAAACCAGATTGAGAAATTAATAGCTAAGGGCGCTATTATCCCGTGTGCTCCATCGAAAGGACAATTCGTGTCGAATATTTTTCTGATACCGAAGGCCGATAAAACGTATAGGTTAATATTAAATCTTAAAAAACTCAATGAGTTTATTACGACCGAGCATTTCAAGCTCGAAGACTGGAAAGTCGCGAAGAGGCTAATTAGTTCGGGTGATTTCATGGCTACGATCGACCTCAAGGATGCGTATTATCTCGTACCCATGGCAGAAAAATGTAGAAAATATTTGCGTTTTTCATTTAACGGAGTTCTATTCGAGTTTATGTGTCTGCCGTTCGGTTTGAACGTAGCACCGTATATTTTCACTAAAATCTTGAAACCGGTAGCAGCTTGTTTGAGAAAGCGAGGTTTCATGTCCGTTTTTTATTTGGATGACATTCTAGTCTTGGGGAAATCACACAAAGATTGCATGGATAATATTCGGGAAACGAGGTCGCTATTAGAGCAGTTGGGATTTGTTATTAACGTAGAGAAGAGTTGCTTAGTGCCTTCTCAGCGCTGCAAGTATTTAGGGCTGATTTTCGACTCAAAAAGCATGACGATAGAGTTACCGGAAGATAAGGTGCAACGTACCGTCGAGCTGTTAAATAAATTTGACAAAATCACTTCTTGTACGATCCGCGAGTTGGCGATGTTCGTTGGCACTTTGATTTCACGGTGCCCAGCTTTGAAATACGGCATGATTTACGTCAGGCGCTTCGAAAAGGAAAGGGCTCGCGCGTTAGAAGCGAACAATAATAATTTCGAAGCGAAGATTATTCTCCCAGAAAAACTGCGAGAAGATATGGCGTGGTGGAAAATTAATATTCGGTCTGCCAGCGCCCCGATAAACG
Source organism: Ephialtes manifestator (assembly GCA_963970395.1). NCBI lineage: Eukaryota > Metazoa > Arthropoda > Insecta > Hymenoptera > Ichneumonidae > Ephialtes > Ephialtes manifestator. The sequence goes on along the minus strand of OZ019976.1, from coordinate 29,434,647 downwards.
ATTTAGAGTTCGAAATCGAAATTTATTCCGATGCTTCGCGTACGGGATGGGGCGTATGCTGTAAAGGTCATCGCAGTCACGGCTTCTGGAATAGCGAGGATCTAGAGTCTCACATTAATTTATTAGAACTGAAAGCAGCATTTTTTGGATTAAAATGTTTCGCGAGCAATAGACGACACTGCAATATATTGCTTCGTATGGACAATACGACAGCAATTGCTTATATCAACCGCATGCGCGATAGTCGTTACGAGGGTCTTAGTTATCTCGCGAAAGAAATTTGGCAATGGTGCGAGAGACGAGAAATTTGGATCGTTGCGTCATATATTCGTTCCAGTGAAAACGTCGAGGCAGATTTCGAATCGCGGAAATTACAACCTGAGACGGAGTTCGAGCTCTCCGAACACGCATTCGAAAAAATTGTTCGAAATTTTGGTCGGCCACAAATAGACTTATTCGCTTCGAGAGCGAACACGAAATGTCGTCGATATGTATCCTGGAAGAGAGATCCCGATTCTATAGCGATCGATGCATTCACAATAGAGTGGAAACGGTGGTTTTTCTATGCCTTTCCTCCGTTTTCTGTGATTTTGCGAGTTTTGAGAAAAATCGAGAGAGAGAGTTCAAACGGTATAGTGGTTGTACCACTATGGGAAGCTCAACCCTGGTTCCCGTTATTTTTATCTCTGCTAGAAACTAAGCCCGTTATACTGGAGCCAAATATTAAATTGTTACGTTCTTCCAACAGAGAGACGCATCCCCTGTGGCAACACCTTACGTTGGTTGCCGGCAAAGTATCCGCGAAGCGTTCATACGCAAGGAAGTTCCATTGGAAACAGTAGACATTTTAATTGCGTCTCTATCAGAGTCTTCGCTGCGCCAATACGACTCAGGCCTCCGAAAATGGTGGACCTTTTGCGCGAGCGAGGAAGTGGATCCACTGCACGGTTCCATAAATCACGTATTATCTTTCCTCACGTACGAGTTTAAGAAAGGGGCGTCCTATAGTTCGCTAAATTGTTACCGTTCAGCGATTGCACTAATTCTGGGTCCGGATCTGGGAAAGGACGAAAAGATTCATCGGTTTTTTCGTGGTGTATCAAAATTGAAACCAGCAGCACCTAGGTACGATTCGGTTTGGGATCCGAAAATCGTATTAAAATTTTTGTCATCGTGCTACCCGAATGAGGAAATGAATCTCGAATCTCTCACGCTCAAATTAGTGACCTTATTGGCTTTAGCAACGGGACATCGTATGCAGACGTTAGCTTTGATAGATATTCGTAATATATATCAAGCAGACGAAGGTTCGCTGGAGATAAAAATACCAGACATTATTAAAACATCCGGGCCGGGGAAAACACAACCGGTGTTGAGATTGCCGTTTTTCACCCAACAAAAATGTGTTTGCGTGGCGACAACATTACTGGCATATATAGAAAAGACAAAAGATCTGCGAAACTCGAATGACAGATTGTTTATATCGTTCAAAAAGCCGTACAAAGTCGTGGGTGCACAGACACTTAGTCGGTGGATAAAATCGGTTATGTTTAAGAGCGGTATAGACATAAATGTTTTCTCGGCGTATAGTACGCGCCATGCCGCGACGTCAGCGGCGAAGCGACAAGGAGTTAGCATCGACTTAATCCGGAAGACTGCAGGATGGACAAAGGATTCGCAAACATTCGCGCGCTTTTACGACCGCAATATTGCGTTGGAGAGTGCTGAGTTTGCGGAATCGGTATTCGGAAGTTAAAAAAAAAAAAAAAAAGAACTTCATGTGAATACTCGCAGTTGTAAGCTTTTACGTCATTGGTGAAGTTTGACGAACTGATATGTAAGCTATTTTTATGCAGTCAATAAAAATAATAATACTTTATGGCTGCCGTAACGGACTTTAAACGACTACACATATGATCCCGAGGAAGAGGCGCGAAATACAATTAATGATTAAACGAACTTACCTAAGTGAAGTTCAATCATGATTGTATGAAGCGCCTCTTCCGAAGGGATCAGTCCCTCCCGCCCGTTAATCTCCGGAGAGATACCCGTATTATACGTTACGGCCGCGCTTTAAAAAATGAAGATCGACGCGGTAGCGAGCGGGAACCCAGGCGGCGTGCGGGAACCCCGGAATCTAGGGAAGTTTTTTTTCCCTAGCTTTAAAACTTTGTGGAGACACTGTGCAAGTGGGGGCACTACACATATGATCCCTTCGGAAGAGGCGCTTCATACAATCATGATTGAACTTCACTTAGGTAAGTTCGTTTAATCATTAATTATTCTATTTCCCTAGCAACTCAAATGGTAATACCAACGATTCGAATAATATTACCGACGATTCGAATGCTAGCCCCAACTATTCGAGTAGTAGTCCCAACGATTGGATTAGTTAACCTAATTAGTTAGGTTAACTAATCCAATCGAGAACTAATCGTGAATAGTTGAGGTTACTATTCGATATGGTTGAGGCAACTAATTTTTTAGACATTGTGTACAGCAAATCGAAAACGTAGTTGCCACAACTAAACTTTTTTTTCCGTGTTTTATGGTACAATATGTAAAGTAACTAGCAACGTAATTATGGCACGTGTCGTTATTTTTTATTGTAGGACTCGCTATAATTAGTAATCTAATAGTATAAGAGAACTAATCGTGAATAGTTGAGGTTACTACTCGATATGGTTGAGGCAACTAATTTTTTAGACATTGTGTACAGCAAATCGAAAACGTAGTTGCCACAACCAAACTTTTTTTTCCGTGTTTTATGGTACAATATGTAATGTAACTAGCAACGTATGACACGTGTTATTATTTTTTATTGTCGGACTTGCTGTAATTAGTAATCTGTCACATTCTTTTTTCTCAATGCAGAATTATGTAATTTTTTCTTTTTATAGTTGAAAAATGTTTCCGCTACAAGAATTTCAATTTTTTTTACATAACCTCAGAAATTTATTGCAGTAAATAATCAACTTATTACTTTTAAATTAACTGACTTCTCAATTCTTATTAAATTTTAGTAATTTCATCAATAGCGAAAAATATATTTCTTCCCATAAGATTTCTTTTAAAAATGTCATAAAAAGCTTTAGTTTCATTTTCATGGCTTTTTCAAATAAATTCTATGGAACGAACTTTTTTTATGACAAAATATTTATAAATTTTCTTGTCGATATTCTAATAATAAGTGAACTCCGGAATAGATATTCAATTGAACTTAAAGGCCAAAAAGCTCAAGAGCTAAAAAAAAAAAATCATAAATTTTCTTTCCCGCAAATTAATTTATTTACGACGCTACTTATCCAATTATGAGAAAAACCAACAATTATTAGAACACAAAAAAAAAATCTTCCAGATAATTTGTAGCAAATTTTCTTATCATCAGCCGACGAGTTCTTTGAATAAGAATCGTGTCGTTCCGTTTTCCATTATTGTTAGAGCAATGGTTGTGGCTCACCGAAAGCAAACAGTCTTCGACAAATGAAAAAAAGAAAAGAAAAGAAAAAAAAAAACAGTAGCTCCGTGTCGTTCATTGTCTCCTCCGAAGCGGGAAGCTCGAACGAACGAGATATAATACAGTGCCTTGCATTGTACTCTCTCCTCTTTTTCCTCGTCCATTATTCCCGTTGTCTTCACACGCATACACAACACTCGGAGTCTTTTTTTTTAAATCGTCGATCTGTCTCATAACTTGCCGCTTGGTTCGTCTAGATGTACATCGCAAATTACAAAGCTCGTATACATGTGTTCGTCTCCAATGTAGAGCAAAAAGCTTGAATGACTTATTTAACGCGCGGCTCGATCGCTCAGAGTCTCAGCAGTTGTCGGGTTTATATACCACGTGAGCATTTATAACTAGATACGTGGACAATTTATCGCGACCTCGAGCACATTTACCTCTTATATTGCATCAAAATGAGCGTTTTTAAAAAGTTGGTTTATTATTAAACACTTTGGGGTCATCGAAGCTTCAATGCTGCGATTTAAAGTGTCACATTTCATCACAATTTCCAATTTGGCCTGACCCGATTAATTAGTTGTCAATGCATTAAACGTTTTTTTTTTTTTTTTTTTTTTAATTTATTTTCGTTTTCTCGTCAAAGAGATTATACGTTTATCACTCAGGTCAGCATTATCGTTATCAACGATAAGTCAATGTCCTGTAATTCAATACCAAAAGTTTCGGCTCCTATTAATTCGATACCGAGAGCTGCAATATTATGGAGAACGTGCTCAATTTTTTTTAACCATTTTTACAATTTTAATTTACTATTTTTAAGGATAATTTGTGTTAAAAATTATCATGTCAATGAAATAAAATTTTACAAAAGTTTTCAGGATTTAAGATTGGTGAAATGATCAACTTCTCCCAACTTTTTAACTATACCAACGTAAGAAATTTTCTACATTGCAGAAAAAGTCATTTTTATAAATTAATCTAAAAATTGTAAAAATAAAAAAATTACATTCGGTGTAATTGTATAAAAAATATAGCCTACATTTTTACTTCAGGAAAGATATATATCGTTATAAATTGAGTACCCTTAAGGTAGTTCTGTCGTGAATGCAATCCAAACTCATATACATGAATTTTTGACATGTTGTAATTTAGCTATTCAATTTTACTTGCACAAAATCGTGAAGGCTTTTACCGAGTATTTGAATGAACAATTAAAACTTGAAAATCGATCTTTTTACACGGCGTTCACTGGAGGGCTGTAAAAATTGATCTTTAAATCGAAAATTAACATACTTAGATCAAAGATAGAGAAAAAATAAAAAGTACTACGGATTCGCAAATCATTCACGAATTGATGCATCATGAAAAAAGGAGAAGTCTCCGGAATAATGTTTAATTGAACATTATGAGGTCAAAGTGCACGATATCGGGCCAAATGACGTTTCCTAACCTAATTATCGTAAAAATGAAGTCAAATCCTCACTAAACATATCAACTATTTACAAATAATCATTTTAATTTGATTACGACAATTTCGAAGGATTCTCGATTATTTTTTATATTATTATTGAGGCAGTCAAAGTGATGCGTATGATTATTTTTTACTGTCATATAGACTCTGAGATTTATGACTCTGGCGTACCGACAGAACTACCTTAAAGACCAATTTTTGTATTGGACATTGAAATACACGAAAAATCTATAATTAAGTTAAAAATCTTTTATCAATTATTAATCTTTTACTAATTTTTTATTTAAAATACAATGAGAATCTCTTATGACATCCATTCTTTTATTTTGTCGATTACGGTGATGAAGAATGTTTAATATTAATGGAAAATTCTCTATTCCATAGAAATGACTATTTTGCTGGAAATTATATTAAAATCGATGCGAATTATTCAGACGAGTCGACTAAGACTCTTCTTAAATTACATATCCCGCATCGTCGTACGTCACGTCGTCGTACGTACGCAAAATATATTTATTGCCCTGGCGTGCCCGGGAATATGCACATACACCTCTTCAGGGACGCAGTATCAAACGGCGGGTTTTCTCATCGTCTTAGAGAGAGGAAACGTGAGAACCAAAATAAAGGTTCACCCTCGCTCAGCGGCCACCACCAGAAATATACACACTCTCAGCAGTAGCGCGCGAATCGAAGCGGAGAAGAAGAAGAGGATGAAGCGGGGGTGCGAGAAAACCGCAAGAGAAATTCTACGAGGCTGCGGGTACGACGTTTTTGGAAAGATCCCACTGTGCGACCTGCTTAAAAATAATTATGTCAAATTGTGGTAATAAATTGACATATCTTAAAAAATGCCATTTTTTAAACGCGTTAAGACGAAAAATCTTAGACAATTTCAAAGCAATTTTGAGATCGATTTGATAACGAGTTTTTTTTTAACTAATATGAGCGCAATTATTGCGCTCAAATTCAATTGTACAGTGGATATCAGTAAATATTTAATATCAGTCAAATTGCGATCATAAATTGACGTTTCTCAAAAAGTGCCATTTTTGAGACGCGTTAAGAGGAAAAATCTTAGAAAAGTTTAAAGCAATTTTGAGATCGATTGGATACCAAGTTGTTTTTTACTAATTTGAGCGCAATTATTGCGCTGAAATTCAATTGTACAGTTGAAAGATCAAAATCAATTGCACATGTAACGTGTGGTGATATCAGTAAATATTTGATATCAGTCAAATTGTGATCATGAATTGATGTATCTCAAAAAGTGCTATTTTTGAGACGTGGTAAGAGGAAAAATCTTAGAAAAGTTTAAAGCAATTTTGAGATCGATTTGATACCAAGTTTTTTTTTACTAATTTGAGCGCAATTATTGTGCTGTAATTCAATTGTACAGTTGAAAGATCAAAATTAATTACACATATCAAGTTTACTGATATTAAATTACAATTTGATATCAGTAAATGTGATTATCAGATTGATCTCAAAATTGCTTTGAAATTTTCTGAGATATTTCGTCTTAACGCATCTCAAAAATGGCACTTTTTGATATGTGTCGATTTGTGATCTCAATTTGACATAATTATTTTTACGCGGGGAGAGATGCATCGAGTGCAACGCGGATGTAGCAGATAACCGTGCGGGAAACGCGCAGAGACGAAGCCGAGAGTGCATCGCGCTTCATCCCATCAGCGGGGAGAAAAAGGGGCCTTTTAATGAGCGTCTCGCGAACGCATAGGTGTCGTCCATGTGTGTTGCATTGCCCGATTTCTACACCACATACAGAGGCGCTGAATTAATTATTGTATCTTTTTTTTTACTTCCTAGAGAAAGTTTTGTATTCATTTTTTTTCGTGGATTTCATATTATTATACTGGTCTAAAACATCGAGAAAAATGTTTTAGGATAAATGTGTGTACACGCTTAGAAATATTTGCGAATTTACATTAATGGAAATTTGATTCATCAGTTTGATAGTATATTAAATTTTATACGCGAATGCAATAAAATTAGAAATTTGTACATTAAATTTCCTAATTTTCACATGAAATTTTATTTTTTCAATAAGATTTAGCTGGAAACATTTTATCATTTTGTCATTTTACATTTCACTATGTCAAATTTAAATCGCTAAATAGTTATTCATAAGCGCAGGTACATTTAATGTTGATTGATATTGAATTTGACTGAAATAGGAAAAACGGTTCGGATTTTATGCAGTTTTCAAAATTTTCGAAAAATCTACGTTATCGCATTAATTTTGGTTATAGATGATTGAAATTTCGAAGTTTATATAGGAATTCAAACTTTTATTTCTTATTTCTTAATGACCAAAATTTCGCTAAACCTTAGTTTTTCAAATTTATTTAAAACAAAGATGCAAAGTAAAACCTTGCATATTTCTTTGCCATTTTTTTTTCACTTTTTACAAAGCTTTCTCTATAAGAAAGCCAATAATGAGAAAGCAATGTGCAAAATTCTACTTTGCATAGTTGCTTTTATTATTAAGACGACCAACCAGTAAAATCCCTCAGGATAGAAAAAAAGATGATTGAAATATTGAAAATAATATAGAAATTCGCAATTTTCTTTATTATTTCTTGATGACGAAAATTTCGCTAAACTTAAATTTTGCAAATTAATTTAAAATAACTAGAACCTTGCATATTGCATTTTCATTTTTTTTCTTCCCTTTTACGAAAAATGTGCAAGTACTTTGCAATGTACTTTGTATCGTTATTTTTATTATTAAGACGACCAACCAAAAGAATCTCTCAGGATAGAAAAAAAAAGTGGTGTGAACGAGACTCGTGATATTCGTTAGGTGCATAACCGCATCAAGAAAAAGCGAAGAAAATCACGAGGGATGGCAGGAGAAGTAGAAGGGAGATTTCTCGCAGTGACGGCACATAGGAATGTAGCAGCTGCCCGACTCATTCACATTCTCTCTCGCGCTGGAATTCCTTACTACACAAATCGCGCGCGCGGTTTCTACCGCGAGATCTCGCTGAGCGAATGAGTGTATATAGTAGATATATGTACTAGCAGCATCTCTGCTGTCGCTGCAGCAAACTGTCGTCCTCGTGCCTCTCCGTAGGGTTTCCCCGCTGCATCTCATCCCGAGTTATAAGTAAACCCCGCGCGTAGCATCTTCCCAAGGCTTGCCATTCTCCTGAATTTAATATGCACCTCACTACCATTTAATTCCGAGCCTCGAATCCGACGATCGATCGACTAATTTTTTTCCACGTCATTCTTAACCCTTTAAAAGAATTTTCATAAATTAAAAAGAAAAGTTTCTTAATATTTTTTTAAAATAAAAATTGTATCAAATAGCACTATTGAGAATGCAATACAAAAGTATGATGCATTCTTGATGTTATGACCCTGTTTTTGTTTTAATTTTTTTTTCTTAATATTCTGTAAGTCTTAATGTAATGAAATAAGAATCGAATTTTAAAAACGATATTTATAGAAACGTACACGGTGAAAAATCATTTCCTGATTTAGTAAATGTTTTTACTGGCCTAGCAAATTATTTTGTGGACTAGCAAATTATTTTGCTGGCCTAGCAAATTATTTTGTAGCCTAGCAAATTATTTTGCTGGCCTAGCAAATTATTTTGTAGCCTAGAAAATGTTTTTGCTGGCCTCGTAATTCTTTTTGCCGGCCTAGCAAATTATTTTGTGGCCTACCAAATTATTTTGTAGCCTAGCAAATTTTTTTGATGGCCTAGCAAATTATTTTGTAGCCTAGCAAATTATTTTGTAGCCTAGCAAATTATTTTGTAGCCTAGCAAATTATTTTGTAGCCTAGCAAATTATTTTGTAGCCTAGCAAATTATTTTGTGGCCTACCAAGTAATTTTGCTGGCCTAGTAAATTATTTTGTAGCCTAGAAAATATTTTTGCTGGCCTAGTAATTGTTTTTGTGGTCTACCAAATTATTTTGTAGTCTAGCAATTTATTTTGTAGCCTAGCAAATCCTTTTTGTTAGAAGAACTATTCTCACCATATAAATACGACATACAACATGAATTTGATTTTCAAAAGACGTATGTCTACCAAACACAAAAATCAAAAATAAGTAAGACAGAAAAAAAAAATAAATACAGCCTAACCACACGATATTTTTAAAAACCATGAAGGAGACGGTGAGAAGATAATTGTTGTTCCAAGCCACGTGCATCTCGGTGAGCTTGCATTATTATCCCTTCAAGTGGATCTCGGAGCTTTCCTCGTCGACGTGCATATCCACACATATACATATTTTTAACGTACAGTACTCCATTTTTTAAATATATATATACTACACTTTAGGGGTAGCATCACAAGTCAGTGCGAGGGGCACTCGTCTGGTGGTCCGCCACAACAGTAGGTACTATTATTCTACACCATACCTACGCATTAAGAGAGAAGAGCACCAACCAACAGAGAACGAAGAGGCCACACGACTTTATTCTTTCGGCGCGTGTGCAACACATACAAAATTAATTAAAGTCTGCGGGGATCATGGACGGCTCGTTGTGTTGTTGTCTTCCGAGCCACGCGCTGGTTACCCTGACGTTTATTGTCCGTTCGTCCCCCTTTAGGCAGCAGAGAGAGAAATAGAGTGAGATCCTCGTTCGTTCTCACTTCTATCACTTGTCTGTTCGAGGGGAGTGCAAAGGGGTAGCTTTTTGCAAGGGTTGGGCACACCGCAAGTCATTGTAATACATGTTTGCTTGTGTTCCCATTTTTTCTTTTTTTTTTGTTGTCTTTTCTTCTTCTTTTCCTTTCTTTCCAATGTTATCGTTGTGCCTCTCTTCCTCTTCTTCTCTCTCGCTTTTTTGCTGTCTCTGCTCGTATAATTTTATTCTGTCTTGAACTGTCGCTCGTTCTTCTTGTTCTTGTTCTTCTTCTACTTCTTTTTCCCTTTCTCTTGCGGGGCTCGACGACGACGAGGTCGTCATCATCCACTGTATGCGCACGAGTTCAGACCGCAAGCCAGCCGCGTGGTCGCTCAAGTACCGAGCAAACCTCGCCTTGTTAAGAATTAATTACTTTCTAGCCCTGCGCGCACGACTGCTGCTTCTGCTGCTGATGCTGATGCTGCTACTGCTCTTGGTGGTGTTGCTGGATGGGTGCATCGAAGGGTACAACGCGTTCCAGTCGATCCTCTCTCATGTTACAAATTTTAATTGTAAGCAAATTATGAGAGATCTACATGAAGAGCTTCGAGCACTTGATAGATGCATTTCTGCAGTTGTTGATAACGACACTAGATCTGGAATCTCAAATGAAAATTGTTGGAAATTAAAAAAAAACATATTTAAAAACAAACAAAATTGGAATTTTTGTACTTTTAACATAAATTTTACATTTTACAATTGAATTTTACGAAATATTTTTTGTCATTTACACAAAAAAGTTTAACTTTCCTTTGCCATAAAAATAATATAATAAATTTAAAATCTGTAAAATCCACAAATTTTTGCGGTCACCCAAAAAATATTTCAAAATTCACCGAACTTCGAAAATCTTTTTGTTACATCTTTCTCACGTTACAAATTCTAATTGAAAGCAAATTACGAAAGTATTTCTCTAGTTGTCGAAAACTACACCGAACTAAAAAACGAAAAAAAAAATTGTGCATTCACCAAATTTAGAAAACTTTTCTGTCACATTACAAATTTACATAAACTTCGAAAAATACATAACAAAATTATGTTAAACTAAAACAACGAGTCTTACTGAAGTTACTTTGTCCAAAATAAATTGTCATTACATTTTACATAAAGTAAATTTGCATGTGTCGTTATCACGACCAAATTCATCATATTAATATCACAAATCTCGCGTTTCACATATCATCTCATCTTCCCCAGTTTCGACGTTTGCTTTTACCGTTAGTGTGAAGCGTAGCGACATCAGTACACGGAAAGAAATGTTTGGTTGTGGCAACTACGTTTTCGATTTACTGTACACAATGTCTAAAAAATTAGTTGCCTCAACCATATCTAATAGTAACCTCAACTATTCACGATTAGTTCTCGCGAGATTAGTTAGGTTAACTAATCCAATCGTTGGGACTACCACTCGAATAGTTGGGACTACCATTCGAATCGTTGGTATTACCATTCGAATCGTCGGTATTACCATTCGAATCGTTGGTATTACCATTTGAGTTGTAAGGGAAATAGAATAATCGATTGGTTGTGTCAACTCATTTCTTGGTTATGGCAACTAATCTTTTTTTTCCGTGTATAAAAATGACGTTTGTGTCAAATGCTCCCTCGTCGTTGGTGGGTGATTCTGACAAAGTCGAGTCGTTTGGGGTACACTGAGAGAAAATTATGGTATTAGTAACTACAAAGTGACCACTATTCATTTTTAGTTCGTACGACCAATTTTTTATAGTTGCCACAACTATCAAATAGTTACCATAACTATTTTCATAGTTACGGTAACTGGACTAAAAATGTGTGGATGTTGTGTGGACTAAAAATTAATAGTTGTCACTTTATAGTTGACTGTACTATTACGATTTCTCTGAGTGTAGGTCCCGGTCGTCAAGAGACACTGCGAGGCGAAAAGGACCTACAAAAAAGAAAAAAACAATAACCAAAAAAGTAAAGAGCAAAGAAAAAAGGCTAAATAAACCACGTAGACACGTTTCCGCCGAGAGGTACAACTCCGAAGACTGCAGAGCTGCGTTTCGCTACTAAAAGGATATAAAATAAAAGTGTCGTCGTTTTCTTACCGCGCGGATTCTACGGGGCACGGCTCTCTGAATCGTTGGATTGTCGTTTGAAAAGGAAGAAGAGGAGGAGACAAATGCTGGCGACGTCGCTGAGAACTGAGTCTACGGGAGACAAGAAGAAGTGTTGGGAGAGAAAAGTGAGGACAGGAGGAGAGGAAAAAATAAGTGGAAAAGAAGCGACTGAGGAGAGTTAGGAAAGGGAAAGAAAAAAAACAAAAAAAGAATAAAATCGTCGTCGTCGTCGTCGTAGTTGTCGCCAACCTAGGTTAGCTTGAGGTGCCTCGAAGCGAAAAACCGTCGGCGCTTGTCGACTCCTCGATGATCCTCGTAACGTCGTCCCCATGTCCTCCTTCTTCTTCTTTTCCTCCTTCTCCTCTTTTTCGTCTTCAGTCTCTTCTAGTCTTCTCTTCTCTCGTCCCCTAGTCCCGAGGGAACATCGCGGCAGGTCTCTCCTGCTCCTCCCATCAGAAACACCATCGTGACACACATGGTACGATATCCTCGCAGGACTTTTGGTTTTGAGATAAGAAGCCGAAGACAATAATCCTTCTGACGGCTCTTCGGGCTCGCCGTGTCGGCTTATTTCGTTTCCCGGCTCGCGAAACACGAGAAATCCTCGAAGCGACTCGCGTTAGTCTTTCTCTCTTAGCTATATACGTAGTATATATAACGTGAAGGAGCAAAAGCTACGGCCAGACCGTCGACGTGTCCTTATAGAATGAGGGTTCAATTCTCTCACGTCTTTACCACTGACAGCCAAATGTCTTCTTGCTTCTTGAACATTGGATTTGATGCACTTAAGTTTGAGCCTCTTTTTTTTTTGTATCCGTGAAGAAAGCACTACTTTTATATTATTTAACGTGACGAGGGAATTATTCGGACTAATGTGAGCTTTTCGGATTAGTGCGATTCTGTTTGAGTCGAGAGATATCACAGATGTTGGAAGAATAATTTTTCAGGGTTTTTAGCATGTTTCATTAATAATCAACAAAATTAAGAACATTAATGTTATTGTTTAAAGAATATTTTTTTCACAAGAGAATAATGGAAAAATGGAAATAATAGGAATATTTGATTTTGAGTAATAATTACGACGAATATAGTAACAATATATCCACGATCGTAGAAATTCCGTTTGCAAATCATAGGATTTCGGAAAATCGTGAATTAAGATTACAAAATTTTTTTTGTTTCTTATAAAATTCTGTTTCCCATTACACATTATTCTAATTATCAAACTGCTCAAATTGTGGGCGAATAAATATTGGCCGGGAATATACATTCAAAAATCAAATATTCATCTAAAAATCTTGGAAAATTTTTTATGAACACATATTTTTCTTGTTTTATTCGACTATGCTCGGTAACTTGTAAATGAGATGATTACAGTTGGATCGTTTTGGAGATTCATCGATATTTTTATTGGAGTCAGAAAGTGAAAGAAAACTCCGGGATCTTGAGACAAATTTTGGAAAATTATAGAAAAGTTGAGAAAATTCATAGAATTTTTTTTACAATTTTACAGAGGATTGTAGAACTTTATAGAAAATTTTAGAAAATCACAGAAAAATTCAGTAATGCCCAGAAAATTCTGCAAAAATTTTCAGTGTAATATTCTCACACCAAGAAAAATCAGTATTTTTCTTCTATTATTCGTCTATGCAGGCTAAATTGTAAGTAAGATGAATACAGTTGGACCGTTTTGGAGATTCTTCGATATTTTTTTCGGAATCAGAAAGAGAGAGAAAACTTCGGGATCTTGAGACAAATTTTGGAAAATTACAGAAAAATTGAGGAAATTCATAGAAATTTTTTTACAATTTCACAGAGGATTGTAGAATTTGATAGAAAATCACAGAAAAATTCAGTAATGCCCAGAAAATTCTACAAAAATTTTCAGTGTAATATTCTCACCCGAAGAAAAATCAGTATTTTTCTTGTATTATTCGTCTATGCTGGCTAAGTTATAAATGAGATGATTACAGTTGGACCGTTTTGGAGGTTCTTCGATATATTTATCGGAATCAGAAAGTGAGAGAAAACTCTGAGATCTTGAGACAAATTTTGGAATATTATAGAAAAATTGAGGAAATTCATAGAATTTTTTTACAATTTCACAGAGTCTAGAACTGGATAGAAAATTTTAGAAAAACACAGGAAAATTCAGTAATGCCCACACTGAAAAAAAATGTCATTGATTGAATAAATCCATCATTTGCGGGTTGCCAAAAACAAGCGTTATCAACTGAAATTGAATTCTAATTCCTCCAATTCCATATGAGATCGAAACAATAACTCTAAAATAAGCAAAATAATATTTTATTATTTCAATGTTAAATGCGATTGAACGAATAAGAACTAGAGTTAATTCAAAAATACTCCTTTTTGGCAGCCCACAATAGAATTTTTCTTCAGTGCAGAAAATTCTACAAAAATTCAGTTTAATATTCTGACCCGAAGAAAAATCAGTATTTTTCTTGTATTATTCGTTTGTGCTTGCTAAGTTATAAATGAGATGGTGCCAGTTGATCGTAAGGACAAAAACTAGGCGTTGGAGATAATGGTAATACAGTGGTCGAGGGCCAGTGTATAAGCCGAGGCGGTAAAACGATTTGTTCCGCCGGTTCGTTATCATACACTGTAGTAACATACGAGAAGCTGTGGAGAAGAAACGATGACGCAATCACGAAAGGAAACAAAGTCGTCTTTGTGACTTTCTCGGGGCGTCGCGCATCTCTCATTCGAATATAGGCGTGCTGGTTTATATTCTCACGCCTGGTCATCTCCAACGTGCGTAGATTGAATGCCTGGACTATTATGTGCATAGAGACCATGAAGATCTCGGCCAGCAAAAGCAGTAGCCATATCTTTGCGTTCACGATGTAATATTGTTGATTATCGGGGCCAAAGAGTATTATTAATATTAAACCATTGAAGAGAAATCGATGTATAAACGCAGCATCAATTTATACACAGTAATAAGCCTATACGGGACATTCCTCATCAACTCGGCGATGCTGATATAAAAAATTCTAAAAATCCTGTAATTCGCTTGGAATTTTAAACAGAAGAAATTTTTTTTTGCTGCAAATTATAGTTGGACTGTTTTGGAGGTTTTTCGATATTTTTATTGGAATCGGAAAATGAAAAAAAAACTCCAGGTTCTTGGGACAAATTTTGGAAAATTATAGAAAAATTGAGGAAATTCACAGAAATTTTTTACAACTTCACAGAAAATTGTAGAATTCTATAGAAAATTAAAAAAAAATCACAGGAAAATTCTGCAAAAATGTTCAGCGAAATATTCTCACCCAAAAAAAAAATCAGTATTTTTTACCTTCTTAATGTAAATTAATCACGTTGATTATTTTCCTGAAATTGTCCAATTTCATTTCGCTCTTGCACCTGTAGTAAAAAATCTATAATTAAACCAAAATGAATACAAAAACCATGAAGAACGAAAAAGAAAAAAAATGTATTTTTGGATTTTGATGAATTTGGCATAGAATGATTTATGTGCGTATACGCAAAGCCCGAAGTCAGGGTAATCGTGCAATTCGTTTACTCGGATTTTTTTTTTTTGGAAAATCGTATAAAAATTGAGGAAATTCCCGGAAATTTTTCAGAACTTCACAAAAAATTTAGGAAAATGACAAGAAAGTTTAGAAACTCACAGAAAATGCTACAAAAATTTTCTGGCAAATATTCTCACCCCAAGAAAAATCAGTATTTTTTACCTTCATAAAAAATCCATAATTAAACCAAAATCAATACAAAAATCATAAAGAACGAAAAAGGAAAAAAATGTATTTTTGGTTATTGATGAATTTGGCATAGAATGATCTATGTGCGTATACGCAAAGCCCGAAGTTAGGGTAATCGTGCAATTTGTTTACTCGGATGCTTTTTTGGAAAATCGTAAAAAAATTGAGGAAATTCCCGGAAATTGTTCAGAACTTCACAAAAAATTTAGGAAAATGACAAGAAAGTTTAGAAACTCACAGAAAATTCTACAAAAATTTTCCGACAAATATTCTCACCCCAAGAAAAATCAGTATTTTTTACCTTCACAAAAAATCCATAATAAACCAAAATCATAAAGAACAAGAAAGGAAAAAAAATGTATTTTTGGTCATTGATGAATTTGGCATAGAATGATCTATGTGCGTATACGTAAAGCTCGAAATCAAGATAATCGTGCAATTTGTTTATTCGCCGAATGCATCAAACGCGTAACGAATTTTTTTTGGAAAATCATATACAAATTGAGGAAATTCCCGGAAATTGTTCAGAACTTCACAAAAAATTTGGGAAAATGAGAAAACAGTTTAGAAACTCACAGAAAATTCTACAAAAATTTTCCGACAACTATTCTCACCCCAAGAAAAATCAGTATTTTTTACCTTCATAAAAAATCCATAATAAACCAAAATCATAAAGAACAAGAAAGGAAAAAAAAATGTATTTTTGGTTATTGATGAATTTGGCATAGAATGATCTATGTGCGTATACGCAAGGCTCGAAGTCACGGTAATCGTGCAATTTGTTTATTCGCCGAATGCAACATACGCGTAACGTACTTATCTTGGGACAATTTTTGGACAATCATATAAAACTTGATTAAACTGCCGGAAATTTTTCAGAACCTCACAAAAATTTTAGGAAAATGACAAGAAATTTTAGAAACTCACAGAAAATTCTACAAAAATTTTCCGACAACTATTCTCACCCCAAGAAAAATCTGTACTTTTTACCTTCATAAAAAATCCATAATTAAACCAAAATCATAAAGAACAAGAAAGAAAAAAAATATATATTTTTGGTTATTGATGAATTTGGCATAGAATGATCTATGTGCGTATACGCAAAGCTCGAAGTCAGGGTAATCGTGCAATTTGTTTATTCGCCGAATGCAACATACGCGTAACGTACTTATCTTGGGACAATTTTTGGACAATCATATAAAACTTGATTAAACCGCCGGAAATTTTTCAGAACCTTACAAAAATTTTAGGAAAATGACAAGAAATTTTAGAAACTCACAGAAAATTCTACAAAAATTTTCCGACAACTATTCTCACCCCAAGAAAAATCAGTATTTTTTACCTTCATAAAATATCCATAATAAACCAAAATCATAAAGAACAAGAAAGGAAAAAAATGTATTTTTGGTTATTGATGAATTTGGCATAGAATGATGTGCGTATACGCAAAGCTCGAAATCAGGATAATCCTGCAATTTGTTTATTCGCCGAATGCAACATACGCGTAACGTACTTATCTTGGGACAATTTTTGGACAATCATATAAAACTCGATTAAACCGCCGGAAATTTTTCAGAACCTTACAAAAATTTTAGGAAAATGACAAGAAATTTTAGAAACTCACAGAAAATTCTACAAAAATTTTCCGACAACTATTCTCACCCCAAGAAAAATCAGTATTTTTTACCTTCATAAAAAATCCATAATAAACCAAAATCATAAAGAACAAGAAAGGAAAAAAATGTATTTTTGGTTATTGATGAATTTGGCATAGAATGATCTATGTGCGTATACGCAAAGCTCGAAGTCAGGGTAATCGTGCAATTTGTTTATTCGCCGAATGCAACATACGCGTAACGTACTTATCTTGGGACAATTTTTGGACAATCATATAAAACTTTATTAAACTGCCGGAAATTTTTCAGAACCTCACAAAAATTTTAGGAAAATGCCAAGAAATTTTAGAAACTCACAGAAAATTCTACAAAAATTTTCCGACAACTATTCTCACCCCAAGAAAAATCGGTATTTTTTACCTTCATAAAAAATCCATAATAAACCAAAATCATAAAGAAGAAGAAAGGAAAAAAAATGTATTTTTGGTTATTGATGAATTTGGCATAGAATGATCTATGTGCGTATACGCAAAGCTCGAAGTCAGGGTAATCGTGCAATTTGTTTATTCGCCGAATGCAGCATACGCGTAACGTACGAGCGAGGGGTTTGCGGTGTGTAGGGGATATCAAAAGGATTAGAGACGGGCGTATGGATAATAAACATTGGCCGATAAACGATATACGGGAATATCTCTCGGGAACATCTTTCTCCATCCTTCGCTATTCGATCTTTCACTAGTTCTCTTTCTTCCAGTTATATATCTATACGCTATATAGATATGTATTATTGCTGACTTTATATATACATATACACAGAGAGAGTCTCTATACATTTCCCTCTCTGATCTATGATTATGGATTCCTTGATGTCTGTGCGGTTCGCTGGAAAGGCCGCACAGTCCCAGTTCCAATAGTATAACTATTGCGCGCGTTCACTAATACTGGACCCTTCCGCCACGTATAATTCCAATATATATATATATATATATGTACATTTATATGTATACATATATACATATAAAACGTTCGTTTCGTATTTTCTGTACAGCAAACACGACTAGCCGTAATATTCTCTTATCTGTAAACCTTTGCCGATACAATATTACGACGTTTACGCCGTTCAACGGTTTTCTACGATAAACTATTGGACAGAATATTTTTAAAGCTTTTCTGGCTCCGTTTGCCATTAAGATAATGAAAGTTGATGATTATAATGGTGAAAATAAAATTGTGGAGAGTGCGGGAAATAAATATAGGTGATATTTAACCTAATTTGACTGGGTTTATTGTAATTGCAGGAGAAATTAGGAAAGACTTGTTTTTTTAATAGGTTCTTTTTTGCGATTTTAATTTGACGTTGAGGTTTTATGCCATTGGCAATTTTTCTACGCGATTTTTATAGTGGAAGGATTTTTATGAAAAACTCAATGAATTGTAATTAATATTGAAAAAAATAAATAAAACGAAAAAATAATATGGTTTTGGGTCTTTTCATGAAAAATTTCAATTTTTCGGTAATACATTGATATGGCGTCTGACAATTTTTTTAATTTCATTGTTTTTGACATTTTGACGAAATTAGGTTTTTTTCTACAATTCTAAAATGGCGATTATTTAAATAAATTAGAGCCCGAATACTAACCTCAACTGTTCACGATTAGTTCTCGCGATATTAATTACGTTAACCAAACCAATCGTTGGTACTGCCATTTGAGTTGCAAGGGAAATAGAACAATGATTGGTTGTGTCAACTCATTTTTTGGTTATGGCAACTAATCATTTCTTTCAGTGACGATATGAGCTTGATTTTGCTTTTAGTAATTTCATAACTAAATCTCTCCTTAACCGTCTAATGAAGGTTTGAATCTGGCGACGCGGAAAAAAAGGCTTGGTTAGAACAACCAAGCGCTTGGTTAAATACGCGCCAGCCAATTTCTTGGTTAGAGCAATCAGATTGTTGGTTATGCCAACCAAGTTATTGGTTATATTACAATACCGCTTGGTGGCGCTGACCAATAACTAGGTTGGTCTAACCAATTGATTGGGTAGCGTATATATAACCAAGAGCTTGGTTGTTCTAACCAAGCATTTTTTCCGTGGATAGGCCTTAACCATCCGATAATTGGTACCTTAGTAATTTACCATAGTAATACACCGAGAGAAAAAGTTTCATTGATTCACGGAAATCTTTGCCAATGAAATGAAATACTTGAATTTCAATACTATCTTTTCTTTGTATGATCTCAAACTCAATGAAAAGTAGTGACATTGATTCGAAGAAACATTTCTTTAAACCAATGAACCTTTTTCATTGATTTCAAAGATATCGTCTCCAATTCAATGAAACCTTCTTCTTACCAGCTCAAAATTTCTAAACCTATTTTTTCCTGAAGTATGCGGCAGATAAAGCTCAAATTTTGTGAGTATGTAAGGAAGTACGGCAGAAATAGGCTAAGCTTCTGGCTCCTGGAAACTCAAAGCCGTTCGTTCGGGAGAACCGGAAAACAAAAAAGTGAGGTTAGGTGCGAGAGAGAGAGTTCAATGGAAACGTTTCTTTGAACCAATGAAAATGTCTCTTTAAAACAATGAAACTGTTTCTTTATTATATGCTCACTAAGTAAATCTTTATTTACAGCACGCAGAAAAAAAAATAGTTGGACCAACCAATAAATGGGTTCCGACAACCACTCGAAAGAGTTGAAATAGCGTCAATACTCAGTGGGTTATGACAACTACTCGTTGGTTATACGAACCGCTGTGGTTGGGTATAGGAACTCGCTGTTGGTTGCGCCAACTATTGTATTGGTGAAAACAGCACTGCGATTAGTTACAGGAGCGAGTTAGTTGCTACAACTATTCAGCGGTACAGCATATGCAGGAGATGGTTCACCCAACTACTTTTTTCTTTCAGTGAGGCAATGAAATGTTCTCTTTAAAATGCAAATGCACTCATTTCTTTAGCGTCAATGAAATCTTTTCTCTCGGTGTAGTAGGAGTAATTGTGTCAACTCATTTTTTGGTTATGACAACTAATAATTTCTTTCAGTGAAGATACGAGCTTGATTTTGCTTTTAGTAATTACATAATTAAATCTTTCCTTAACCATCTAATGAATGTTTGAATCTGACGATAGGCCTTAACCATCCGATCATTGATACCTTAGTAATTTACCTTAGTAATACACCGAGAGAAAAAGTTTCATTGATTCACGGAAATCTTTGCCAATGAAATGAAATACTTGAATTTCAATACTATCTTTTCTTTAAATCATCTCAAACTCAATGAAAAGTAGTGACATTGATTCGAAGAAACATTTCTTTAAACCAATAAACCTTTTTCATTGATTTCAAAGATATCGTCTCCGATTCAATGAAACCTTCTTCTTACCAGCTCAAAATTTCTAAACCTATTTTTTCCTGAAGTATGCGGCAGATAAAGTTCAAATTTTGTGAGTATGTAAGGAAGTACGGCAGAAATAGTCTAAGCTTCTGGCTCCTGGAAACTCAAAGCCGTTCGTTCGGGAGAACCGGAAAACAAAAAAGTGAGGTTAGGTGCGAGAGAGAGTTCAATGGAAACGTTTCTTTGAACCAATGAAAATGTCTCTTTAAAACAATGAAACTGTTTCTTTATTATATGCTCACTAAGTAAATCTTTATTTACAGCACGCAGAAAAAAAAATAGTTTGACCAACCAATAAATGGGTTCCGACAACCACTCGAAAGAGTTGAAATAGCGTCAATACTCAGTGGGTTATGACAACTACTCGTTGGTTATACGAACCGCTGTGGTTGGTTATAGGAACTCGCTGTTGGTTGCGCCAACTATTGTATTGGTGAAAACAGCACTGCGATTAGTTACAGGAGCGAGTTAGTTGCTGCAACTATTCAGCGGTACAGCATATGCAGGAGATGGTTCACCCAACTACTTTTTTCTTTCAGTGAGGCAATGAAATGTTCTCTTTAAAATGCAAATGCACTCATTTCTTTAGCGTCAATGAAATCTTTTCTCTCGGTGTAGTAGGAGTAATTGTGTCAACTCATTTTTTAGTTATGACAACTAATAATTTCTTTCAGTGAAGATATGAGCTTGATTTTGCTTTTATTAATTACATAATTAAATCCTTCCTTAACCATCTAATGAATGTTTGAATCTGACGATAGGCCTTAACCATCCGATCATTGATACCTTAGTAATTTACCTTAGTAATACACCGAGAGAAAAAGTTTCATTGATTCACGGAAATCTTTGCCAATGAAATGAAATACTTGAATTTCAATACTATATTTTCTTTAAATCATCCCAAACTCAATGAAAACTAGTGACATTGATTCGAAGAAACATTTCTTTAAACCAATAAACCTTTTTCATTGATTTCAAAGATATCGTCTCCGAATCAATGAAACCTTCTTCTTACCAGCTCAAAATTTCTAAACCTATTTTTTCCTGAAGTATGCGGCAGATAAAGCTCAAATTTTGTGAGTATGTAAGCAAGTACGGCAGAAATAGGCTAAGCTTCTGGCTCCTGGAAACTCAAAGCCGTTCGTTCGGGAGAACCGGAAAACAAAAAAGTGAGGTTAGGTGCGAGAGAGAGTTCAATGGAAACGTTTCTTTGAACCAATGAAAATGTCTCTTTAAAACAATGAAACTGTTTCTTTATTATATGCTCACTAAGTAAATATTTATTTACAGGCAATGAAATGTTCTCTTTGAAATGCAAATGCACTATTTCGTTGAAATCAATGAAAAAAAAATCAATCCACTCATTTCTTTAGCGTCAATGAAATCTTTTCTCTCGGTGTAGTAGGAGTAATTGTGTCAACTCATTTTTTGGTTATGGCAACTAATAATTTCTTTCAGTGAAGATATGAACTTGATTTTGCTTTTAGTAATTACATAATTAAATCTTTCCTTAACCATCTAATGAATGTTTGAATCTGACGATAGGCCTTAACCATCCGATCATTGATACCTTTAGGTAATTTACCTTAGTAATAGTAGTAGTAGTAGTAGTACAGAACTCTCGGTACGCGACAACTCGTCGAAAAGTCACAAGTAACGAAGAAGAAGAAGCTCGCGCGAGTATATCGTGTGTTGGTCGTGCGTGGTTATGGGGGTAGGTATGTTTCGGTAATTGCGCGGCTAATTTTAGTCAGTGCAGTTGGCGTCAATGCGCGGATGCATATTCAGAACGGCCTCCTCATATTCTTATGCCCACTCACTAAACCGTCGGCCCGCGAGCGTTTCTCTCCCTTCCTCTCTTCACCCCTTTCGTCGTTCTCCCTTCAGCGCCCTCTTCCAACATAGCAGTCAGGTTTTCCTTGTCAGCCGAGCGCCTTCCCTCTACCGAACGAACGCACGCGCGTTCGTGTGTACGTGAATGTGAATGGAACTTGCTTGGCACCCCGCCTGTTTATATTTAGCCACTGTGGGCGGTATAACTGTCATGGATACGTATCATCGGCATAACTGAGCTTCACCGGATGAATAATGAAGCCTCATCGGCAACTCTTCCCCCTCTTTTCTCATTCTCTCTCTTTCTTTGTCCGTTTCTCTGTTTCTCTGTTTCTCTGGCTATGCTTAAGACTACGAAATTGCAAACACACCGATTATCGAACGATTCTTCAGAGAGGCTCTCGAGTCTTCCAACTATTCGGCATGCACGGCTGTATAATGAGTGTCAGTGAGTTTGGGCCAAGTTATATCTCGTCCCGTTCGCGTGCAGCAACAGAAATGGATATCACTCGGTTCTCGGACAGCGGAAAGACCATGCTCTCGGTCAACGTTATTACGTATCTTATGCGTGACGCTAAGCACCGTGGTTTTCACACCTGTCATAATTCCTGTTTATGCACTTGTCGATTCCTGGAAACTTTCGGGAATCCGGGTTGAAGAAAGTGCATTTGTGAATAATTCTGATGCACTCAAGAGTTTTCTCCGAGTGAAATCTTTCATTTAACGATTTCGCATGATAAAACGAATATAGGAAGCCTTGCAAATTTTTTATGGTTTAAGCGATGATAATACAGGGCAATAAATGATACTTTATTGAACTTTAAATCGTATATGCAACGAAACGGCATATAGGAATCTGTTATCATTTTGATAATTGCTACTATAATTATTTTTTGCCATAAAATGGAGACGTTCCTCCTGGGAATTATAGTTTATAGTTGGATTATTGTCGGTTTAACTATATATATATTTTTTAAATTACTATATTTTTCTCTCAGTGTGATTGTAGGCTCTAGGAACTCCAGCATTTTGCAAGTGTGAAGTTTCATGTCTTTAACATTATGATTTTTCTTTTGGCGCAAATATATAATGGTTCTTAGCTTCGAGTGGGAATGTATTCGCCATCTACCTGGAGTTTGAAGTATCATCAAGTATCACTTTATTTTACCATATTATTGCATGGTTTGAGATTTTTTGGCCAACTCCAAAATCGATCACAGGTTAGAATAAATACCTTTTTTGGAACGCGCACCATGCTACTATATTTTTTCCAAAACTAGCATATTTGAGGAATGTCACATCCAAATTTTAGGTAAAAATATTGAAAATTCAGAGAACTATGATTTTTTGAGCGAAAAAGTGTGTTTTCATCTCTTTATCAATTTTTTAAAATGTATCACCATTTTATTTCTTATAAATACATTTTTGTACATCATCTATAATGTTCAAAGCATGTTACACAATTTTTTGAACCACTTCGGACCGATAGTTTGGTCACAGTACTTTTTTGAAAACTGGGTAGAATCGATCCAGTGTGACCACCGTGATCGAAGTGAAAAATGTGATCACGGTTAAGCGTGTTGCATTTTACAATGTACAAACATCTGTACAAATTTCAGAACTCAACGCATTCTAATTTCCCATGAGCTTTTTTAAAGGCTGATTTATGATAAAAAAAACACAAGCCAAACCAAAGTCGCCACTCCTTTTTTTTTATTCTATGCATTCTAGTGAAACTGCATTTTTCGCAAAAAGAAAATATTTTACAATTTATTTGCCAGACTCTATACCGACGTGTTTTAATCCACTGAACACGGATTTGCCATTCATTTTCTCACGTAATAAAATATGTATAAAAAATATTAATACTCCGTGAGTTCTATTCAAACGCATCAACAGAATTTTTTTTCTGACAGTGCAAATTTTTTCCTCAGCTCCAAAAAATGCCTTTCTGAATTAAAAAATTTTGAAACACGAATAAAAAATGGCTAACCTGAAAAATTAAGAAGCAATTCATTGAATGAAAATGTATTTTGAATACTTTTTGTATAATATAACTATGATTGATTATTATGCTAAATAAAATTTTTTCACAATTCTGCTGTATTCATGAATTATTATTTTACAATGACTTCTAAAATATTCAATAGGCTTAATAATGCTCAATAATTTATTCGTGAAAGTATTTTTATTGAAGTTTCATTGAATTTCAAATACATTTTCATTGTCCATTCCTGATAGATGAAGACAGAAACAACTTTGTTTCTAGAGAAATAACCATGTATTTCCCCCCGTGCGAAATAATGTATCTTCAGTATTAATGACTCTCCTGTCACTTTCCGGAAGTTCGTGATCTGCTGCTCATCGCGGATCATTAAAAATGCCTTTCTGAATTAAAAAATTTTGAAAAACGAATAAAAAATGGCTAACCTGAAAAATTAAGAAGCAATTCATTGAATGAAAATGTATTTTGAATACTTTTTGTATAATATAACTATGATTGATTATTATGCTAAATAAAAATTTTTCACAATTCTGCTGTATTCATGAATTATTACTTTACAATGACTTCTAAAATATTCAATAGGCTTAATAATCATCAATAATTTATTCGTGAAAGAATTTTTATTGAATTCTCATTGAATTTCAAATATATTTTCATTGAATGAATCCATTCTTGATAGATGGAGACAGAAACAACTTTGTTTCTAGAGAAATAACCATGTATTTCCCCCCTTGCGAAATAATGTATCTTCAGTATTAATGACTCTTCTGTCACGTTCCGGAAGTTCGTGATCTGCTGCTCTTCGCGGGTCATTCGTGTTTTAGGCTGAAACGAGCTTGTGGATTAATAATTGGGATTAGGGTGCACGGCATCGTCTATAATATCGCTCTGTATCTATAAACGCTCGTACGTGTGTACTATATACTATATATCGTATGACGTCCTCCTGGTGCACCCCGGGGCACATTTCTCTAGCGAATGAATAAACGTCTTCCTTATCGTCCAAAATAGACTTTAAATTTCAAGCGTATCTGGATCATAGCCAGAACCGTTATGCAGCAGCGTACAATTATGTTGGTCGGTATAGTTGAATAAATTGTTGCTGAATTATATAGTAATAAAGCTATTATTCATTATTCATCTTGATAAGGACAATTCAGAGAATAATACAAGAATGGCTATCCACTCTGACTATTATTATTCCACTGAACAAAATAATTATTTTTAATTACATTAAACATACATAAAAAAATTAAGCTTATTTTTTATTGTAAATATTATTATTCTAATGAACAAAATAATTATTTTTCATTACATTAAACATACATTAAAAAATTAAGCTTAATTTTTTTTTTTTAATTAAGTATAATTTTTAAAATAATTAATTAATAAAAATAAATAATTTTTAAAAAATTAAGCTTAATTTTTTTATTAGAATGGATATCTATTGTGAATATTATTATTCTACTGAACAAAACAATTATTTTTAATTACATTAAACATACATTAAAAAATTAAGCTTATTTTTTTTAATTAGAATCGATATCTATTGTGAATATTATTATTCTACTGAACAAAACAATTATTTTTAATTACATTAAACATACATTAAAA
Source organism: Ephialtes manifestator (assembly GCA_963970395.1). Classification (NCBI taxonomy): domain Eukaryota; kingdom Metazoa; phylum Arthropoda; class Insecta; order Hymenoptera; family Ichneumonidae; genus Ephialtes; species Ephialtes manifestator. The sequence continues at coordinate 29,408,742 of OZ019976.1, read as the reverse complement.
AATTAAGCTTAATTTTTTTATTAGAATGAATATCTATTGTGAATATTATTATTCTACTGAACAAAACAGTTATTTTTTATTACATTAAACATACATTAAAAAATTAAGCTTAATTTTTTTATTAGAATGGATATCTATTGTGAATATTATTATTCTACTGAACAAAACAATTATTTTTAATTACATTAAACATACATTAAAAATTAAGCTTAATTTTTTTATTAGAATGGATATCTATTGTGAATATTATTATTCTACTGAATAAAAAAATTATTTTTAATTGCATTAAACATACATTAAAAAATTAAGCTTAATTTTTTTTATTAGAATGGATATCTATTGTGAATATTATTATTCTAGTGAACAAAACAATTATTTTTAATTACATTAAACATACATAAAAAAATTAAGCTTATTTTTTTATTAGAATGGATATCTATTGTGAATATTATTATTCTACTGAACAAAACAATTATTTTTAATTACATTAAAAAATTAAGCTTATTTTTTTATTCGAATGGATATTTATTGTGAATATTATTATTCTACTCAACAAAAAAATTATTTTTAATTACATTAAACATATATTAAAAAATTAAGCTTAATTTTTTATATTAGTATGGATATCTACTGCGACTATTATTATTTTACTGAACAGAATAATTATGTATTATTATATTAAATTACAGCTTCTAATTCAAGAAGTAAATAACAAAAATTAAGCGTCATTTTTTTCCTATGTCTGGAAACTGCAAACTTTAGTATCTTTAGATTTTGTACAATTTTATAATTTTTTTTGGTTTATTTCTAAAAGTTCTTTTTATTAATTTATAAATACTATTTTATCGAAAGCACTTTCTGAGTTAAATGATGATGAAGAGGGGCAAAATAACGGTTTTCCAAGACTATAAAATCTGACGTGTATTTGCAGACAGAAGTTTGCTTTATAATAGCACTACAGTAACAGGCTATTCTTCGCTACTTTTCAGCCGTATCCGAGCCACATGGCGGTCGACTCGCAGAAGCAAATCGAGATGCAACGGTTACAAACGGAGCACTTGAAGCGACAGCAGGAGCACATTATGCAGCACAACATACAAGAGCTTCAGGCGCAGTTAGCAAAGGGCCAGTTGAACATGGCGGGTCCACAGTCTCTCTTATTCCTACCGTTTATCGAGCAACTACGTGGCTTGCCTGCAACATCGATGCCACCGCCAACATCCACAGCTACCACCGGCAACAAGCATATCAATTCAATAGCCAATGTAAGTTAAATTTTCTAAATCCAAAAAAACTTATCATAGAAAACATTGCTTTATCGATTTCATAGAAACTATATCGTCTTTGCTATAAAAATAGCTTATAATTTATCTCTAGAATAATTTCTGTGTATTTTTGAAGATTTTTATCGCTCAAACTTGGGTCTATTTTTATTTACCTATTTTTCTCTTCGAAGATATGAATAGTTTTTAAAAAATGCAAATTTATGGGGAATAATGTATTTAAAAAATTAACAGAAAATTTACTGAGACTAAAAAGTGTCTCAAAAACAAATAAAATTGGTTTGTATCTTGCATTGATTTTTCTGCAAAGAAACCATCAAATTTATAAGAACGATTATTAAAAACTTTTACTTCGTACAATTTTTTAGATGATCAGCATTTATTTGTCGTATTTTTTAACCTATTTTTTATTTCCAAGATATAAATAGTTTTAAAAAATTCAAAGCTCAAATTTGTGAGGATTAATATCTACAATAAATTACCAGAAAATTTACGGAGGAAAAAAAGTTTCTTAAAAACACATAAAATATTTTGTATATTGCATCGATTTTTCCGCAAAGAAACCATAAAATTTATAAGAAAGATTATTAAAAACTTTTACTTCGTACAATTTTTTAGATGATCAGCATTTATTTGTCGTATTTTTTAACCTATTTTTTATTTCCAAGATATAGATAGTTTAAAAAAATGCAAAGCTCAAATTTATGGGGAATAATATCTACAATAAATTAGCAGAAAATATGCGGAGAAAAAAAGTTTCTTAAAAACACATAAAATTCTTTTGTATCTTGCATCGATTTTTCTGCAAAGAAACCATCAAATTTATAAGAACGATTATTAAAAACTTTTACTTCGTACAATTTTTTAGATGATCAGCATTTATTTGTCGTATTTTTTAACCTATTTTTTATTTCCAAGATATAAATAGTTTTAAAAAATTCAAAGCTCAAATTTGTGGGGAATAATATCTACAATAAATTAGGAGAAAATATGCGGAGAAAAAAAGTTTCTTAAAAACACATAAAATTATTTTGTATCTTGCAACGATTTTTCTGCAAAGAAATCATAAAATTTATAAGAAAGATTATTAAAAACTTTTATTTGATACAATTTTTTAGATGATCAGCATTTAGGTGTCCCATTTTTTTACCTATTTTTCTCTCCCAAGATATCAATAATGTTTAAAAAAAAATGCGCGGCTCAAATTTATGGGAAATAATATCTCCAATAAATTAACAAAAAATTTGCGCAGAAAAAAAAGTTTCTTAAAAACACATAAAATTATTTTGTATATTGTATCGATTTTTCTGCAAAGAAACCATAAAATTAATAAGAACGATTATTAAAAATTTTCTTTCATAACATTTTTTTAGATGATCAACATTTAGGTGTCCTATTTTTATCTTCCAAGACATAAACAGTTTTCAAAAAATGCAAAGCTCATATTTATGGGGAATAATATCTGCAATAAATTACCAGAAAATTTGCGCAGAACATTTTTTCTTAAAAACACATAAAATTCTTTTGTATATTGCATCGATTTTTCTGCAAAGAAACCATAAAATTAATAAGAACGATTATTAAAAATTTTCTTTCATATCATTTTTTTAGATGATCAGCATTTAGGTGTCCGATTTTTATCTTCCAAGATATAAACAGTTTTCAAAAAATGCAAAGCTCAAATTTGTGAGGATTAATATCTACAATAAATTACCAGAAAATTTGCGAAGAAAAAAAAGTTTCTTAAAAACACATAAAACTGTTTTCTGTATTGCATCGATTTTTCTGCAAAGAAACCATAAAATTTATAAGAACGATTATTAATAATTTTGTTTCATAACATTTTTTTAGATGATCAGCAATCATAGAGATGGTCATAGCTGGGCGAGTCCTCATTTGGCGCAAATGTCACAAATAAAAAAGGAGAGATCACCAACCCCAGTGTCATCGGCTGTGGCGCCGACAGCAGCTCCGCTTCCGGATCCGGACACGCCTCTTAACCTTACGAAACCCAAGTCCGCGTCGTCGGGTGCAACGGCATCGTCATCACCCGGAAGCGATTCGCATTCTACAGGAGCGGGTAGCAGCGGCCAACAGGAACAACCTCTAGCCGCTACAGCCCCAAAACTCTTTCCGCCCGGTTTACCGATGCCGAGAAATTATTTGCAGAGCCTTCCTTACGCAGGACTTCCCCCACATCTCAGCTCTCTTTCCTCCTCGAGTAAGTTTGTTACCAGAATTCAATAGTTTTCTGAAGTCTAGAATCAGTTCATAAACTTTTATTTCATTTATTTATTTATTGCTTCCTCATAGAGGAAGCTTTGTTTTCGTGAAAATATTTTTTTTCGAGATTTTCATGTCAGGACACTCAGAATATTCCAAAACGTCGAGAAAAGTGGTTTAGAAAAAATGTCTTTTAAGACAGAAAAAATGTCTGATAACCGTCGCAATTTTTAAGATATCGGGCTCAAATTTGAACCACGAGTAAATTGTCGTTAAACAAGATATGAGATTGAATTTGGAGTTAATCCATCAAGGTGTTCAAAATTTATGGCATTTTGAATTTTTTGGAGAATGTTAGCTCGGGCTCTAACTCCCGTAATTTTTATGATACCCGGCTCAAACTTGGACCAAAAGTGAATTGTTATCAAATAGTGTTTGGGATTAAATTTGGTGTCAATCTGTTGATGGGTTCATAATTTATGGCATTTTTTCATTTTTTGACATTTTTTGTTCGTGCTCTAACTTTCGCAATTTTTAAGATATCGGGCTCAAATTTGGTCCACATGTGGACTGTTATTAAATAAAGTTTGGGAGTGAATTTGCCGTCAATCCGTTTAGGGGTTTAAAATTTATGGCTTTTTAAATTTTTTGTTCGTGCTCTAACTTCCGCAATTTTTAAGATATCGGGCTCAAATTTGGTTCACGAGTAGAGTGTGGGTAAACTAAGCAGCAGTTCGAATCTGGCGAGAATCCGTCAAGGGGTTCAGAACTAATGCCGTTTAAAATTTTTTTAAACAAGGCTGCAAAGTAGAACTTTGCAAATTGCTTCCTCATTATTGTTGGATTTCTAAAAAGCTTCCTCTATCACGAAGGCAAAATAGATTAACATGCTTCCTCATAGAGGTAGATTTGTAAAAATCCAACAATAATGAGGAAGCAATTTGCAAAGTTCTACTTTGCAGCATTTTATATTTAAAATGCTGCAAAGTAGAACTTTGCAGCATTTTAAATATAAAATAAAGTTCTACTTTGCAGCATTTTATATTTAAAATGCTGCAAAGTAGAAGTTTGCAGCATTTTATATTTATTTACTGCCGTAGGAAGAACTATTTTATGTACATGAAAAAAAAATACAAAGAAAATACCATTTTCTTAGACCAAATTAAGCAGAAATTTAAAAAAACTAGATTGTACAGTTGTTAATTAATGTAAAATAAATTTTATCGATTTTTCAGTGGGCAAAGGAATGGAAAAGGACGAAACTGGTGGATCCGGCGGTTCAGCAGCTGCAGCTGCGGTAGCCGCAGTCGAAAAACACTTCGTGATGCACGGATTATACGGGTTGCCACCGAATCCGGGTGCGATCGCTCCGTCGCAACAGGCGCAACGACCGATGAAACATTCCGGTGGTCGGGACGAGCCACATCAGGATGAGCAAGACTTCCTTTCGGCACAAAACAGTAAGTTATTGTATATCGTACTCAAACTTCTGTTTTTTTCGTCGCGACAAAAGAAAAATTTAATTAAAAAACAAAACAAGTCTTCTAAAAGCTTTCCATCACATTTCTTAAACGAATTTATTGATAATTTATTTATAAAAGATTTTTCTTTTCTTGCGTGGTTCTCAAATTTTCATCAAATCTAATTTATTCTTCACAAAAAAAATCCCTCTAAAATATAAAAACTTAAATGATACAGACTCAAAAAATATTATTATCCACGAGAATTGGAGAAATTCTTCATGACACTCCTTGAAATTAATCGGCTGAAGTTAAAAAAAAAATACACGTTTTACTTTGAATAAATGTCATCCTATATGAAACTTTATTTTTTCTTTACATTTATTATTTGAATATACGAGCAAGAAATAACCGAAGATCGTTGAAAATTTTTCAGTGTGGCGAGATCCTGGGTACAAAGTCCCGGAGGATATTACGGAAAAAGGTAAGACCACTTTTTCTTGAAATTTCTTTTTGCTTCTTAGTCTCTTGTCGAAGTCAGGAAAGGGTATATAACTTACGTAGTATCTAAAGTACGAGACGTGTAAGCTGTAAAAATTGGTGGGAGAATATAAGAACGTGAAGAGTCTCGTAGCTCGTGTAGCGTACGTGTCGTCTTCTCTTCTACCTGCGTCGTAATTCCCGCGGGACTCGAAGCGGGAAGAGACAGCTTCGCGCGAGCTCAACGAGTCCTCTCGCTGTTCATGTCTTCACGAGAGAAAACCCTTCGTACTATGACGTCTAACACGCATTTCTTCATCTCTGTACACAGCTAAAATGGTGAGACAGCAGAAGCGAGAAAACGAGAACAAGCCACATATCAAGCGGCCGATGAACGCGTTCATGGTGTGGGCCAAAGACGAGCGTAGAAAAATTCTCAAGGCATGCCCGGACATGCATAACTCTAACATATCGAAAATACTTGGTGAGTATCGCAAATATTATTTGATAACAACGTTATAACCATCCCCTTACCTCTTAATCGCATCAATTTGTATGTTTCTAAATAATGTTACGGTAGTTTTTTTTCTAAAATATTTTACCAAATTAATAAGTAAATGTATAAGCATTTAGTAAACGAAAAAGCAAAATTATTCCTTGAAAATTGATCCCTTATTTGTTCACCTTTCTCAGAGCTTTCTCCATGATGAAACAAATTTGATTAACATATTTTCTCGTCGAAGTAACTGTGAAATATATGAAAAATGTATTTTTTAAAAAATAATAAGTAAAAAATTTAAAGTTCCATCAAATTCTAACGCCTCAGTCGTTTTCCATGAATTTCGGTATCAAATATCCTCGCAAAAATTCTGTGGATTACCACAAAAACGTGTAAAATACGCCATGCACCGTAAATTCAATAAAAACGCTTTGAAACACAACGAAACTGTATGAAACATTTACTGCTCTATAAATTCCATAAAAACTCTGCAGAATACCACAAAAATGTATCAATCGTGTCCTGCTCTGTAAATACTATATTTTCTTTTTAAGTGCCAAATAAAAATTCACAAAAAGTAATCAAACGTGCACTCTGTGAAATCCATTAAAATTCTGCGAAAAAAATTTTCCACGCAGCCTTGCTAAATAATGAGGTTTAAGATTTCTGCATATTCATAATAAAATTTTGGCAAGCTATATCTTTCGAATTACGATATCAAGAAAAAAACTAAAAAGTAGAAAATGTTCGTTTTCGTATTCTCTGGTGGACGATTTTTTTTATTTTTTTTTAAGTCCAAAATTAAGGGAGTTGTTCTTGATTTAGTACTTTGGCAAGCTATATCTTTCGAACTATGATATCAAGAAAAAACCTAAAAAGTAGAAAATATTCGTTTTCGTATTCTCTGATGGACGATTTTTTCATTTTTTTTTAAATATAAAATTAAGGGAGTTGTTCTTGATTTAGTACTTTGGCAAGCCATATCTTTCGAGCTATGATATCGAGAAAAAAACTGAAACGTAGTAAATTTTTGTCTTCGTATTCTCTGATGGACGATTTTTTTATTTTTTTTTAAGTACAAAATTAAGGGAGTTGTTTTTGATTTAGTACTTTGGCAAGCTATATCTTTCGAACTATGATATCGAGAAAAAGACTAAAACGTACGAAATGTTCGTTTTCGTATTGTCTGGTGGACAATTTTTTCATTTTTTTTAAGCCCAAAAGTAAGGGAGTTGTTCTTGATTTAGTACTTTGGCAAGCCATATCTTTCGAGCTATGATATCGAGAAAAAAACTAAAAAGTAGAAAATGTTCGTTTTCGTATTCTCTAGTGGACGAATTTTTCATTCGAAGTAGTTTACTTCGCGGATAAAAAACTCCCTTAATTTTGGACTTAATTTTTTTTAAATCGTCCATCAGAGAGTCCGACAACAAACATATTCTTTTCAGTTTCTTCCGCGGAGCTTGAACTTAAAAGTTATAGCTTGCTAAAATATAAAAACCGCAACAACACCCTTAATTTTGGACAAAAAAAATTTAATCGTCTGTTAGAGAATACGACAACGAACATTTACTACTATTCAATGTTTTCCGCGGAGCTTTTAAGAGTTGTAGCTTGCCAAAATACTAAATCAAAAACAAATTCCTTAATTCTGGACTTAAAAAGAAATAAAAAATTGACCATCAGAGAATACGAAAACGAACATTTTCTACTTTTTAGTTTTTTTCTCGATATTATAGTTCGAAAGATATAGCTTGCCAAAGTACTGAATCAAGAACAACTCCCTTAATTTTGGACTTAAAAAAAAAAATAAAAAAATCGTCCACCAGAGAATACGAAAACGAACATTTTCTACTTTTTAGTTTTTTTCTCGATTTTATAGTTCGAAAGATATAGCTTGCCAAAGTACTGAATCAAGAAAAACTACCTTAATTTTGAACTTAAGAAAAAAAATAAAAAAATCGTCCACCAGAGAATACGAAAACGAACATTTTCTACTTTTTAGTTTTTTTCTTGATATCGTAATTTGATAGATATAGCTTGCCAAAGTTTTATTTTGAATATGCAGAAATCTTAAACCTCATTGCTAAATATTTCAAGTTCAAATTTTTTTTAAAAGTCTCTTAATCCTTCTAATTAAACTCCTTATGTATTAACGCAACCCTTAATGTTTCATGTGGCGATTCGTGCAGGTGCCCGATGGAAGGCGATGTCGAATTCAGAAAAGCAGCCGTATTACGAGGAGCAGTCACGTTTGTCGAAGCTCCACATGGAAAAGCATCCGGATTACAGGTACAGGCCACGTCCAAAACGTACCTGCATAGTAGACGGCAAGAAGATGAGAATCTCCGAGTACAAGTCATTGATGCGTCAGCGTCGTCAAGAGATGCGGCAATTGTGGTGTCGAGACGGAGGACCAGAAATGGGTTTTCTTTCGCCTGTTACCAGCGAGATGAGCTCACAGCATCATCCAGCTGCCATCCAGGGACCATCGGCGCGACCTTCGGTATCGCCTACGTTAATAAACGGAACTGCGGGTCCCAGTCAGGATCACCAATCATTTTATTACCCCCAAGACAGCCTCTCGCCCACCGACATAATGAACTTTTCCCCCGACAATCCGGGCTCGATCGGCGGTTACGACGCGAGTCCGCGAGGCCATCACGACGAGGATTGAACCGCGGCTCCGGGTCAGCCAATTTGGCAGCCCGGAGCTTCAAGATTAGCACGCGAGCTCTTTTGGTAGAGCGATCGCTTACAAAAAAAATACGATAAATCGCGGTGATAAAAATCGGTGACACTCGGTGATAAAAAGGACGAGAAATTGTCGGTGATTTTTCCCCCGAGATTCCAGAAAGATTTTCGACGCTCTATGGTGACGAAATATTAATTCCTGTGTCGTCGGAGAAACACGTGAAGAAAAACAAAAACGTCGCCTCGAAAAGCGTGAAACCTGAAACGAAACGTCAAATCGTATTATCCGGTGACTTTTATCATTATATTTAATACACGATACAATGAATGAGAGACTCGAGGAAGTCGGATGATGGTCGTCGAGCTGCTACATCTTAACTCATGTGCTTAATGCTCTCGTCATCTTCTTCTTCTTCTTCTTTTTCTGTTTTTTCAAAAGACTGTCGGAAATTCGTGTGAGGTGTGACATTTTTCTTGCACGTTTCTCTGTTCGTGGACCGAGTGACTACCAAGATCGTGGATTAAATTGCTCGGTGCCTGGCCAAAAGTCTTGTTCCTAATCCTATTATAGCGCGAGGTCGGAAAATATGCGCACCTGAAAAATCGGTACGCGTTAACTGAAGCGTGAAAATTTATTATACGTTAAAAAAAAAGTCGAAAAGGGAGATGGCAGAAGAAGTGAGAATAATAAAATGAAAAATGAGTATGTGCACTCGACGCGTTCGCCAATCGCGTAACGTAACACCGCGATCCTCGGTCGTCGAGTGCGATCGTGGGAATCGACAAACCGCACTCGATGTACTACACTCAAATATACACACACTCGTAATATAGACAGGCACACAGAAATATTGAGAGAGAGAGAAAGAGAGGCGATCGAAGCGCGTACGAGTTAATAAAACAGAAACGATGAAGAGAAAATACAATATAGGATTCACGAACCTTTCCAACTTGTAAAAGGACGTTAAACGACTCCATATGAAATTTTTCAAATGCTTAGTACTTATAGTATTTTCATCATTAATTTATTGACCTTCATATTACTACGATTACAGCTGAGACGACGAGATAAAGGAATAAAGGTTGTGCTTAAACGGCCAAGGGATCAAAGTTCCATATGAAAAAAAAGCGAGGGAAATAAAGAAACTCAGAACAACGTCGTATTTTATGTTGGGGGACTGCAGAGATGTTTAAACTTTTTTTTTTACAACTGTACAAAATAAAAAAGCTTTGTACGTTCAGTTTTTATTGAAAATCTTTATGAATTTAGAGAACATCGGTTATTTGTGTTAAATATCTCTGTAAAATTCTCTCAAACTGTTATTAGATTATTTCGAAGAGAACATTAGTGTTATTTATTAATCAACGTAGCTCAGCGATAAAAATTATCAGGGCGTTGTTTTTAGTTTCTTTTCGTTGCCAGACACTCAAATTTCTCTCACGTTTCGATGAACTTCTGGAAGAAAAAAAAAGAGGTAATGGCCAAAATAAAAGAGACACAACATCGTTCAGTTTATGAACAGAACCGGAGACGCGTTCGCCGGACGGATAAGGATGATTGGGAGCTTGATGTGATAATACTTATGTGCCAAATAGCGCTTTCGGGGTCAGGGGGTAAAAATCGAAGGCCTCTTTAGTTCCGAGTCGCCTCGTTGGCTCGACGTGAAGTTCGACGTTGAAATAACGTCGCTTTTTTTTTGTCTTCACGTCTTCTTTTTTATTTTCATCCTTATTACTTTTTCTTTTTTTGTTATTTATAATCAGTGCAATTTTATATACAAGGTACCTAATATAATTTTATAAAGAGAGCCAGTATCCTCGATGTAACTGCGCGTTAATAAGTAAACGGAAGAAAAAAAAACGTTATGATAACAAAAACGCGCAGAGACGCTCAGACTAAGACGGAAGGGAAGCGGCGCAGGGTAGGGTAGCTTAATGTTGATAATATTTATTTTATGTATATAATGGAGTTGTACAATGCATCTCGGCTAGATCGAATTCATCCTGGACAGCCGATTAAGCAAGGCGTCGAATATTATTACTGTACAGTGTAACTATATTAATTGTGATGTACCTACGTAGTTATTACGTGTAAAATTAATCGAAAGAAGAAGAAAAAAAAGAAGCACAATGCCTAGCTAAATAATGGTTAGTTACGATAAACGTTATCATCAATTATTAATTATTCAATCGTCAATTTCATTGTACTGGATTCTCAAGTTTACTTCGTTCTCTTATCACGGTTATCATCATCATTGCTGACCACCAAGTTGTACGATTTGTTATTTAAGCGATTATTAGTTATTATTTTAAATAAATACTTAGGCGGTAGAAAGGTTGTACGTGCCAGTCTTTACGAAAGACGAGATGACGACGGGAATCTACGACGACAATTATTTTAAAAAAAAAGAAAACAATCAGCGAACACACGAACGCCTAAAGCCAATTTCCGTCTTTTGTTCGTCATTCGAATACTCAAAACAATATTTGTTTTTTTTTTCTACTGTCGCATATCGCTTACATAGTGCACAGAACCCCAATTATTATTTCATCTACAGGCTATAATAATTACGTTGTCATACAATTAGATTTGTGCGAATAGAATTTGCGTAAACTTTCATTATTCGAATTATTTTTTAAAAAAATTTCATATTCGCACATCTCTAAAAACGCTCATTGGATTTTATCTACGCAATTTAATCAAACTCCAGGCCCAATTGCCATTGCCAGTTGTTATCTCCAAAGACACTTTTTATTTTGAGCCCGATTGTTTTTTTTTAGCGAGTGGAAATCATTGAATTGTTGAATTGTCGTAAGAGCTGCCCATCTTGCATTTTTTACTCGTTAATGTGCCATATTTTTTCTCCCGCGTGCACATGTTTGCCACATTTTTATACGAATTAATCGTTTACAAAAAAAAAAAAATAGAAAGAAAAGAAAACACAGGAAAAAATGTTCGCCAAGATCTACCGTTGCCATTTGCAATATATCTTTCGGTTCTGGGCACCTTTCGCGATTGTTCTTCCTTCCTCTTTCGGAAAATTAAAGGATCGCGTGTCACCGCACACACTTTCGCTCACTAATACTTTACCCGGCTTGACAAGAGCCTCAACCAGTGGAAATGCAAAACTGTACGAATAGTAAATTGTAAATCGAAATACGCTACTAATATTACGATATAATTAACGTAAAGGAAAAGCAAAAAAGAAAAAAAAACAAGTGAAACTAACATCCAATCTCAATATTCCAAACGTTCACTTCATTTACATGTACGTTGTTGTTAATTATTAAAAAAACACAAAAGATTATATATATATGCATATATATATAAATATAAAAAATAAAGTAATGCTTTACTGAAATTCGGACTTAGTCGTAGGTGCGACGTTACTCGTGTAGAGGATCTTGTATGTATGGGCAGTGTAAATAGTTATGCAATACTGGATCAATGCGGGCTGCATGTGTGTAAGAAAGATGATGAGTAAGTGAGAGAAAGTTGACAAAAAAAAAAAAGAAACAAACAAAAACAAAGAGAAAGCGAATGCAAGTATTGACGCCATTAACATTCTCACGGCCACCTTAACACACTTCTCGGATGATCGCACGTTTACGAAGATATATCAATCAATATCAAAGGCATACAATCAAAATGTAACTATTAGATCGATCATTAAAAAAAATAAAATAAAATAAACGAAACATTAAACAAAACATCTCGCATGGTCAAATGAATTTTCGATTTATAAGGTATAATTACTATAGGAAAAGTGGTGACGAGAGTTAGGGCTTATTTATCGGACGGTGTTAAGGTGAGCCGTAAAAAAAAGAACATTTAAAGAAATACATTTAAAAAAAACGGTAGCATTATAGCTGAACATGGAAAAGTCACCGCTAGGAAGTTTTACTTCGCATGCTTTTCCGCTATTTCGGCTGTTTATACAAATTATATTAGCTACGCAATCAACGTATTCGAAATGTTTTTTTGAATTTATTGGCAAAGGTGCATTAAACGCGGTGTATAGGTCGATTGTTTAATCGTCGTGCGACTGAAACTTGGAAGTAGCGCTATTCGGCTGTGACCAAACGATTCTCGAGCGTGCGCGAACGAAGAAATAATTGAAAAAAAAGAGAAGAAAGAAAAGAAAGAAGGAATAAAGAAAAAGTGTATTTATTGTCGAAGTGAAGTCGTAGTTAATGTAGATCATAGATGATATGGTAATTCACTTAACCCAACACATCAGACAAATCGCCAGTCGTGACACAACTATCCTAGATGTGACTTTTCCCTCAAGGATAGTGACATCAAATGCACTGTATTGCATAGAGAAAAGCGCTATTATAAACATAGATGTATCAATTATATTTATTATAATAATTTAAAAGTTAGGTACTCTTTGTTGTTTGTATTTTACAACCGTAATCATTATTACATATAAATAAACGACTATATAAATGATTCCATTTTGTGTAACTACTTTTTTTTATCACCTTTATTGTCAATGATATCGAAGGTACATTGTTAGCAAAAATAATGTTTCTTCCGTTTGTAGTTCCGCACCACCAAGCTTCTTTATTACAGTTTTTACTTTGTCCAGTTGCTGCTTTTCGGATGGTGTCATCATTTCTGCAATCTGAAATTTAAATAACGATGCACGTGCAATATTAACGCAGCTTTCTTATTTTCCTTTTTCGTCAAGATTTTTTTTTTTACAGCATCTTTACACATTTATTATTCCTCCTATTTCCGAATACAATTTTTTTATAAGAATTTTCTAGCATTTTTCAAATTCTATTTTTGAGCATTTTTTTAGGCTGTTTTAATAAAACTTTTGAACATTCGAAATTTACCAGAAAATTAAGTTTGTTAAAATCACAAATTCGTCCGATTAAAAACGAAATCACGCGAATTTGTTTAAATTTATGTGACGAAAAATTTCGTTACCTCTGCTAATTGTTCTTCGGTAGCGCCGTGTTCTTTTAAATTACTCGTTAGCGTCTGCATACGCATTTGTTTGTCAATCATTCGCCGATTCACAGCCGATTCGTGTTCACGTCTGTACATTAGATTGTACAGCGCGTGATAACAATGATCGATTTCCATGCGTACTACTTGATTGAGATCGATGTGAAACAAGTAAAAAGCTTTTGACGGAGCAGCGGCAATACCGACTTTTTTCATTTCCTGCATTTGCAAATAATTCTCCTCCACAAGAGTGTAAGTCAAGTGTTTAGCTTCTTTGGCCGGTATCATCGCCAGCTGCTGAATCTGCTCCTGTTCAATGAATTGTTTGCTTCGCACTAATCTGCAAATTAATATTTTGCACTTATTTCCGATTACAAGATCGTCGTTTTGATTTTACGCACCTAAATATTCTTGCGGATTTCGAACCAAATCGCTCCATCACGATATTGTCTATTGTAGCCCATGCTAATTGAGCGAAAGCTTCTTTCATGTTGACACTGAATTGACCGCCTCCCGAGTCACCGGAACGTTTTAAAAATTTACTGGAATCTTCTTCTGCAATTTCATAAAAAATATTTTAGAATTTACGCGCTAGTGTTGCGAAAAATTCGTAATTAAAAGCAGAGTTCTAAGCATTCCACTATTTTCCAACTTATAACTTATCAAGTTAAATTGTATTAGTAACAAATTTCTAAAATTCTATAGAAACTCGTAAAAAATCTTTAAAAAAATGGTTTTTTGTGGTGTCAACTTCAAATTGTTGAATTATCGACAAATAATTGGCAGATTTGTAATCAGCAAGAAATTTCCGTTCAGATAGACTTTTAAAATGTAGTGAAAGTCGAAATTTAATTTGTTTCAATGTCGGACACCCCAAAATTCAGAATTACGAAAATTCGGCATTCCTATTTGATGTAACATTTTTGTTGGGCTGGCCGATTGTGAATTTACGTAATCCATTCGAAAGAAACGGAAAAAATGTTTTTCGGATATTTACAACTTTGAATTAAAGACCAGATTTTTTGGAATAACGACGAAATCTGAATTTATGTATACCGATAAGACGCAAGTACTGATCGACGTATGGATAGAGCGTCGGTAAGTCCAATTTCTTAACAGAATCTCTTATTTCGGTGAATGGTATTGGATTCGACGTATGCGACCACGAAGCGGTTCGAACATACATAAGAAAAAGCAGCTGTCTCATCACTTCTCCAGCATTTTCATCGAGAATTCTTGTTGTAGCTTGTACTATTACTTGGTCCCTGCAATATAAGATAGAGATGAAAATATCAAACGAATTTTTAATAATTTAAATCAAAATAGGCATTAAAAAAACTACCTAAGATCTTGTATCAGTCTGTCGAAATTGACTCTCCAGTAAATATTCTTATCCCCCGGATCGTCATTTCCACCTTTGATAATTTTGATAATAGCTGCCAATTTCAAACTGGGCAGATCATAATCCGGTTTATCAGTAGGAATTTCCGCCACAATTGTAGTACTCAAACTGCGCATGAGAAATTGATTTTTAACTAGCAGTTCAAATTTGTCTTTCAGTAATTCCACTGATACTGGCTGGTCAGCTGAAAGAAAAATAATATCCTTGTGGATAAGTTAAATTGCAGTCCAAACTTTTGCAATGAAAATTTGTTAAATTTTTCTTTGTATTTATTACGATTTGTCTGCTCTAATCTCTGATACACCCTTATGATTACTTTGGAAGCTGTGTCGTAACCGTGTTTCAATATTTCCTCCAATATCATTTCACCCTCATCTCCGCAGCAGGATTTAACGAAAAACATAAATCTGTAACAAAGAAATGACAATTAATAATCCTCTCCGTGCAATAAAGATATTGACCAGAAAATACAATTTCAATTTATAACTAGATATTCATTCATAGTATTTTATATCAGAGAAGAAATTAATAAATAAATTACGCAGAAATGACAATTAATAATCCTCTCCGTGCAATGACGATATTGACCACAAAATACAATTTCAATTTATAACTAGATATTCGTTCATAGTATTTTATATCGGAGAAGAAATTAATAAATAAATTACACAGAAATGACAATTAATAATCCTCTCCGTGCAATGAAGATATTGACCACAAAATAAAATTTCAATTTATGACTAGATATTCGTTCATAGTATTTTGTATGGGAGAAGAAATTAATAAATAAATTAAATAATTACCTGGAATATCGGAGCATCATAATAATTCTATCGTGTTGCAGGGTGTACGTCATTCCTTTCTCAGTCTGTTCATGCGTAACCAAGCCATACTTGATGAGTACGCATAACGATTCTTTCACCTAAAAATAAAAACAAATTATTTGCAAATTCTCTTGTAATCCAACTAAAGGACTCCAGTCGATGGCTCACTAGAGACAAAGAATGCGTTAGTTTTAAAAGTAAAATGTAGATGAGAATACTACATTGTAAAAATAGTCCATGAAATATGTTATAAATAAATAAATAAATAAATAAATAAATAAATAAATGAATACCTTTGGAGCCGAAAGTCCAGTCATACTCCGAATAAAGCCCAAACTTTGTGTCCCATTCTTAAAGAGATAATCTCCAATAGTCTGAATTATCGAGCCAAAATGTTCAGCCAGTATAAGGGAACACAATTTACCACAATAATAGGACATTGCTATGTCTAATTACGAAAAAAAAATTAAAAAATTCAGCGACACATAAACTTTTGGAACTTAACCTAAAAACACTACCGGTTCTACATGTAAAACACTGCAAGTACGTGACACTGAAAGTCTACGAATACGCAGTAGACTTGATTAACGTCAGAATAATACTTGAAATAAAACGCATGGCTTAAACATCCGTGGAGTAAATACGAACACGTGCTTTTTTACTGAGCACTAACGTTACTGACATACGTTAAGAGCATGTGAAACACCTTCCCCTCCGACCATTCCGGTCTCAATCGGTATCAAAAACTGTAATGAACTTTTTTCATGCATACTGACATTTTACAGCTTCAAAAAGAGTTTCATCGAATGCGGATATCACTGGAGCATTCGATGAAACTCTTTTTGAAGCTGTAAAATGTCCGTATGCGTGAAAAAAGTTGATTACAGTTTTTACTACCGACTGCGGTATTTCACATGCTCTTAAGGACATGTGAAATCCCTTCCTCCCCGACAATTCCTGTCTCAATCGGTATCAGAAAATGTAATCAACTTTTTCGATGCATACTGACATTTTATTGCTGCGAAAAGAGTTTCATTGAATTCGGATATCACCGGAGATTCGATGAAACTCTTCTTGAAGCTGTAAAGTGTCAGTATGTGTGAAGAAAAATTGGTTAAAGTTTCTATTACCGTTTGCGGTATTTCACATGCTCTTAAAGTTACGATTTCATACTTGTGCACAGTTGGTAAGATAGAAATTGTATTATCGACAGATTGTTACCAACAATTGCTGTCGAGATTTTATTATTCAGTGCTGGTAACTTAAACCATATCAACAGTGACCTGACCCTTTATACACTGTCTTACCCTTTTTATAAGGAATCATTTCCCTTCTGTCGGTTGGTTTGTTTGCCCTTAAAAAGGTTCAGTACATGAACGAGAGATATCACCATGAGGGCGTATTTCATTAGGTACTTCCGATTTAACAGGAATTCCTGACTGTAGAGCCAAATGGTTTCCAAATCGAATACTTTGTATTTTTATTCAATAGAAATTAAAAAAGGAAAAAAAAATTATATTTGAAAAAAAAAAAATTTCGAGAAATTATGTGAATAAATCTTAGGCCTTTTAATGATTAATTATCATTTTAAAAAGAATGCAAAGTTGAACCTTGCATATTGCTCCCTCATTATTTGTCGCTTTTTACACAGCTTCCTCTATGATGAAGTACGTTAATCAATTTTGGCTTCCTCATAGAGGAAGCTTGTAAAAAGCGAAATATAATGAAGAAGCAATATCCAAGGTTCTACTTTGTATCCTTTTTAATTTGTTAACAAATGAAATTTTTGTGGTAAAAAGGCTTGTAACCGGTATTTTCTGGGGCAAAATATGCGACTTCTGGAATTAGAAACGGAAAAAAGTTACTTTCTATAAAACTATTGTAAAAAGGCTTGTAACCGGTATTTTCCGCGATAGAATATGCAACTTGAGAATGATAGTGAAGGCCAAAATTCGATATCTTGATGAAGAAAAAAATTTAGGTTCTTTAGGTTGGAGTTTCCGACCAAAAGTCGGATCTGTGAATTCTGAAATCAGAACCGACCACAAGTGACTTTTTCAAAAATCATCGTAAAAAGGCATGTAACCGGTACTTTTTGAGGTACAATATGTGACTTGAGAACGATAGTGAATGTCAAAATTCGATATCTTAAAGAAAAAAAATGTAGGTTGGATTTTCCGACCGGAAGTCGGATCTGCGAATTCTGAAATCAGAAATGAACAAAGGTCACTTTTTTTAAATTCATGATAAATCCATTGCGTCCTGAAGGGCCAACGGTCTTTCTGACTATAATCGAGAGCGAGAATGAAAGTTTTCAAAAAAATTCAGAATGCCATAAAGCTAAGTTGTATTTATGTTCGTACTACCACATTAATCAGATTGCCAAGCTGTCAGAAAAAAGTTGTCAAGCTGGCTGCACAGTGCAAGATCCGTACAATGTGTAAAAAAAAAATTGAAAATTATATATTCAAAAAATTATATGTCAAATTTTGCATACATCACAGGGTAAACGTTCCCATTCCTTCTAAAGTCGATTCACGGCGCTATAGCTTCCGATCTTCAAGGGTATTAGAGGCCCCCTTAAGCTCTTCCAAAAAAAAAAAAACGGACCTTGCGTACTCAAGATTCCGCAATACACACCAAATCGAATGAAGTGACTAATGTAAAATTAGGAAAAAGAAGTAAACGTCAGTTTATTTACATAAAAAGTAATCTCCTCCTTATTTATGTAAAAGATTATTTTTTAAATGTATTATGTTCTTTATTTTGACACTTTAAACACATGTGGTCGTTAAATCATGTGCAACTAGCTCACTATGTGCATGTTATACCACGTTTGCTATGCGCATTGAACACAGAGAGAGAGACAATGGAAATGAAATGGCCGCTCGTCCGTTATCCCGATTGATCTGTATTGTTCGATCTACCGATGAGATCCTGCTGCTAGTGAGGAAGTGTACCAAACTGAGTGAGGGATTTATGTTCTCTCCTAATTGCGTCGCTTCCAAACCCTAGGTTTAACATTCCACAGGCCATGGGTGAGATTGGTTTGACGTGCTGTTGGTGACAAGAGTGGCTAATTATAGGAAATCGGTAATCGGTACGCGAGAATGAGCAAACCCTGAAAGAATCACCATATTTATTCCTAATACATTAAAACTGCATTGAGAGGCAGACAAAACGACGATTAAAACGGAGGAAGATTGGAAGAAGAGAGGGGTAGATTGGAATTACATGGACCATTCGGTAATCCCTTTAAGCCCATTCAATGACTTCTTGCTTAAGAGCTCATAAAAATGCAATGCTTCCAATCACGAACCTCATTACAATTCCAATGTTTTAAACTTCCATAGCGAAATTTGTTGGCAATCGGCGAAATCATCTGCTAAATAGCTGAATATTTATTTAGCATCTTTTATTAGTATTTTTTTTTAAATACCCTCAATATTTTGATGACATACCTAAAGCATCGCTCCTTGATTCCTGTATAAAATACGACTGGAAACCGTGAAGATATCGATCTCCACACCAAAAAACATGGAAATTTCGACCTTGACACTTAAAACCATGGAAATATCGACTTGGACACCTAAAGCCATGGAGATATCAACCGGGACACCAAAAGCCATGACGATATCAACCTCGACACTGAAAACCATGGGAATTTCAATGAAGACACCGAAAATCATGGAAATTTCGACCTGGACACCGAAAACCATGCGAATTTCGATCTGGACACCGAAAACTATGGAAATTTCGACCTGGACACCGAAAACTATAGAAATTTTTACCTGGACACCGAAAAACAGTAATTCGGCCTAATACCCTTTAGGATTATTCATTCCAATAGATCGTACTTAAGGCTTTTAACTTTTTACACTTCTTTCAATACTCTTTTAATACTTTCTTTATTTGGGCGAGATATTATTCGGTATGTCTTATTCCAATACGCTATAAACCTTGGCATACATAATCCTAGACTCTTTTAATATAAAAAAAAATACTGTTTTCATACTTCCGTTTTTGCGCGGGATAGACATTGACAGTCTCTTAGACAAATTCGGAAAATCAAGGGATTCATACTATTTTCAAGTTTACTCAAAATGTCATGATATTATTGCCTCTATTTCCACCCCCTGCACGAATTGCACTATTCGACCCTTGGCTGTTACCAGGGCGAGTTTGTAACACTGCGCACAGCCAATGCGAACTCCAAAGGTGCTTTCTCTCTCGCTTACCTAACTTACTCTTCTATATATATCGCACAGTCGCACGATCTGGACTTCTTCCCTCACTGGCTGTCCTCCGCACGATCTCTCTCTGGCTCGCCACCCTCTCTCGCTGGTCGCCGTCATTGCCAACCAAGTTTATGGCCCAGACCAACGCCCATAAACTGTACAAATGGTAAATCTACCGTAAGATCATCCCAGCCGAAAATGATGTATCGTAGGTACGACGATGGGGATAGAAACTGGAAGAGGGTGGCGGGGGGAGGATTTTGAAACAGACCAACGTCGAGACGCATGGTGTTACAGAATCCCTTGGATTGTCCCCAACAACATAGCCGAATTTACTAAGAGACGATATTCGATCGTCCTGGTTACTTTTCTAATCTTCATCACTTTCCAAAGTTACAATCTTGTTTCCCTTGTTCAGACACAAACATCAATACGTTGGATTCAATATCAATCAACTTATGCAGAAATGATCGAAAATTGAAAATATGAACTTTTTGTTGGTCATTTTTCAAAATTCATGTAGCCTAATGTTATTCGCTCTATTGTCCTCATTTTTGTGAGCAATTTCGAATGAAAAAAGCAAATTAAAAATTGGTCAAGACAAAAAAAAAGATTATCGCTCGTTGAAAAGTTCGAATTTTTATAATCCTGATTCTTCAGGATGTCTAAAGACGAAAAATAAGATAGAAACTGGAGGGATAGAAATTGGAAGGTGGAGGGGGGAGGATTTCGAAGCAGACCAATGTCGAGACGCATGGTGTTACAGAATCCCTTGGATTGTCCCCAACAACATAGCCGAATTTACTAAGAGACGATATTCGTTCGTCCTGTTTACTTTTCTAATCTTCATCACTTTCCAAAGTTACAATCTTGCTGCCCTTGTTCAGACACAAACATCAATACGTTGGATTCAATATCAATCAACTTATGCAGAAATTATCGAAAATTGAAAATATTAACTTTTTGTTGGTTATTTTTCAGAGCGATCATATGGTCGTCAAAATTCATGTATCCTAATGTTATTGACTCTATTATCTTCGATTTGGTGAGTAGTTTCGAATGGAAAGTTCTGGTTACTTTTCCCATCTTCATCACTTTCCAAAGTTACAATCTTGTTTTCCTTGTTACAGACGTCGGCCAGAGACATAAATATCAATATGGTGGATTCAATATCAAAATCAATTATGCAGAAATGATCTTGCGTAATTATGATTCCAGAACCCCCAAATTTCGGGCAAAAGACTTTCGCCACGTGTATACAAGATGACTTGCGTGGTGTTTTCCCCAAGCATCGTTAACTGCACGGCGCTACTGAAACGATTAGCGCTTGACGTACTGCGATACTGTGAACGAGACGTTTTCTCGTGAAAGTATTCAATGAAAAGATGTACATTTTCTTGTTATACATGAATTGTACGGTAAATATCAAGAATCTGAACCCTTATATTGTGATGAATCTTTGCTCTGCAAAAATAACCATGTGATATTCAAACGATGTGATATTCAAACGACGTCTTTAGGACATCATTGTAACATGTGATGTTCAAACGACGTCTTTAGGACATCATTGTAACATGTGATGTTCAAACGACGTCTTTAGGACATCATTGTAACATGTGATGTCCAAACGACGTCTTTAGGACATCATTGTAACATATGATGTCCAAACGACGTCTTTAGGACATCATTGTAACATGTGATGTCCAAACGACGTCTTTAGGACATCATTGTAACATGTGATGTCCAAACGACGTCGTTAGGACATCATTGTAACATGTGATGTCCAAACGACGTCTTTAGGACATCATTGTAACATGTGATGTCCAAACGACGTCTTTAGGACATCATTGTAACATATGATGTTCAAACGACGTCTTTAGGACATCATTGTAACATGTGATGTCCAAACGACGTCTTTAGGACATCATTGTAACATGTGATGTCCAAACGACGTCTTTAGGACATCATTGTAACATATGATGTTCAAACGACGTCTTTAGGACATCATTGTAACATGTGATGTCCAGACGACGTCTTTAGGACATCATTGTAACATGTGATGTTCAAACGACATCTTTAGGAAATCATTGTAAAATGTGATGTCCAAACGACGTCTTTAGGACATCATTGTAACATGTGATGTCCAAACGACGTCTTTAGGACATCATTGTAACATATGATGTCCAAACGACGTCTTTAGGACATCATTGTAACATATGATGTCCAAACGACGTCTTTACGACATCATTGTGACAAGTGTGCCCATTGGGATGTTGCATTTAACCAATAATGTAACGTTAGTAAGTGATTCGTGAACAAAGCTGGCATCGATTGTCATATTGCATATTATACAAGAAAAATTCTCGTTTAATGGCAAACATCGCCAAACTGTTATAATAAACTGATTTTTCTATGCAGCGCATGAGAACCATCACCACGCTCTTTTTTATAGTGATTACCAGAAAATTCTCTCCTTATAACATCCTCCGTAAAATAATCAACGAATGTCCCACATGTCCCCAAGGATTTTCAATATTATCCAGAAAAAGAAAATTCACATTCTGAAAGTGATGCATGTATCATAGCCGAAGAGTGTGAGAGCGTTGAAAGGCGAGGGTGGGAATTAATCTATCGCGATAGGCTCTCCCGATATTCCAACCCCCCGACATATCGTTGACTCCTGTATGGCTGCTGCGTGAGGAGGCCGGAGGAGGTCCATCGATGTGTGTGCCGAGTCGTGGTGGCTGCGTCGTCGTGTATGGGCATTACAAGTAGGCTGGAAAAACGAAGACCCATCGACACGAGAGACGGTATGAGACACAAGCAGCCAACCTGCTTGTCACCGAAGCTCTGTAATGCTTCGTACTCTCTCTCTTTCTCTCTCTCTCATGGCAGCAGCAAAAGCAGCATTACTACCACCATTACCGCTAGTAGCGGTAGAGCATCACCACCACCAGATGCTGCTGCTGCTGCTGCTGCTGCTGCCGCTGCTCACTCCTCATACTCCTGTTCAGGCTGGCTGCCGTTGTCCCGACGTTACTTCCGTGACGGTGAGCTTCAATGCGCGCCGATAGTCGCGGCGGGAAACCAACGAGCCTACCCAAAGTCGTCCATGGTTTCCACGCATCCAAGCCAACCCGTCGGCCACAAGAGAGAGAGAGAGAGAGAGAGAGAGAGAATTCCCTGCCCATAGACGAAAGCGCTCGTTGCGCTCACCACATCCACAATTACACATTCTGGAATATAGGAACAGAAGATTTTTCCAAGTGTTGAACATACGCGCAGGTTGCATCCAGAAACGCACACATTGGATTTTCCAACACGTCCCACACTCGCGTACACACGATATTATTATAATACTACTGGTACATGGTCGAGGCGCCACGACTCTCACTCCTGGAAAATAATAATAGAAGAATGAGGAAGAAGAATATATAAAAAAAAGAATGAAATAAAAGGTGGAGAAAGGGAGAAGAAGAAGAAGAAGAAAAAAAGTAATAATCTCGAGGGATCTTTTAAAATCCATCGAAGCAGACGAAGCTGCGCTGGATTGTGCCGCGTGTGTCGAGGGGCCATCTACTCTAGATGTATCTCTTCTTGTATTGGTTTTCCTTCTTTCTTTATCTTTTGCTTTCACCATTTTGGATCTCGGTCTTTCTTTTCTTTCACGTTCGGGGCCTCTCTTACACACTGTATCGCAATGCTTTCTGGAATACTTTTCTTTCGGTTGCTCTGCTCAATCTCTCTCTCCAGCTTCAGTTTTTTAAAAAAGCAGTGTCGCTCTTAGTGATTCGCACAATGGTTGGATGTTACATACATATGGGGAAATATGAATGGGATGATACGTCGTAATTTGCAAGATTGTAATGAAATAGTTGTATCTTTTTTAGAAGGGTTTTAGCGACTCCCGATTGCGATTCTTTTCTTCGTCTTCAAAGCACTCGGTGGCAAATTACGACTCGCTGATATTTTAATTTTTTACAGATTTTTTAACTTGGGCCCAACGAAAATTGAAAATATCAACTTTTTCCGTCATTTTTTGAAGCGATCACATGGGCCTTAATATTCATGTAATAAAAATTCATGAGCTAATATTATTGGCTCTATTGTCTTCGTTTTGATGAGCATTTTCGAAAGAAAAAAGAAGATTAAAAATCGGCCATGGCAAAAAAAAATTATCGCTTATTTAAAAGTTCGTGTAACTTAAATTTCTAAATTTAGAACTTAAGTTTCCTTAAATTTTTATCAACAAATAAAAAATAGACTTTTCCAATTTTCCAGATCGAAGTTATCGACTAATTAAAAATCTGTCAAAATCATTCTGACATTTAGACATATTTCCTCTTAAAGTTAAATTTTTTTTCAAAATTAGGTGTAAAATATCATTGCTATGAACATGAGACATCAGAAGAATACAAAAATTCTTTAGCCCATATTTCTCATTACACATATTGATAATATTTTTCAATGGACGAGAAAAAAAAACAAATTCAAGTCCCTAAAGAAAGTATGGTACCAGAGAATACAAAAATTCTTTAGCCCATATTTCTCATTACACATATTGATAATATTTTTCAATCGACGAGAAAAAAAAAACAAATTCAAGTCCCTAAAGAATCTCGCAATCTTTTTTCTCGTAACTTGCTCTGAAGTTGTACAGTACCAGTTTGCTTCAGAGATCGTTATCATAGTGTATTGACGCGCATGAGATAACTCACGTATGTTGATGCATTACGCAAGCTCATTGAGTTATGAGAGTCATGAGGATGTATATCCAGTAGGAACGTTATGTGGGGTTAGGTTTAGTCGAATGCTGGTCGAAGAGGTATTGGGTGGAGATTCAGTGAGTGGTTGCAATGCTATATACTAGCTAACTCCTACTGATGCTGATGGTGATGCTGTGGTGAATGCATCACAGGGATGTTGATGAAAGAGTGAGAGACAGAGACATAAAAATCTACAGATTGAGTGAGAACACATTGAGAGAGAAAGAGATGGAGATTGAGTGATAGAGAAAGAGAGAGATAGAGATTGAGTGAGAGAGTGAGAGAGAAATGATGCGAGCGAGAACAGAGGCGCGAGGTACTGCAGGGCGAGAGGTAGGTTTCGATTCGGGGGTGAGTCCCGGGGAGGCACAGGATTTCACGGGAGGCTGGTCACGAATGGACGCGTCTCCCGCAGCTCTGCCGCTGACAGCCAGGAATTGGAATTGCATCGGCGTCGCTCGATAGCCAGCCAGCCATCCAGCCAACTATTCGGAGAGGCAAGAGGCAGTAGCACAGCACTGGAGTCAGGCTCTCGAGCTGTGCTCTGCGCCTGTTAGGCCGTTTCGCTGCTGCATCTACTGTCCCACAAGCTCTGTGCTGGCTCTCATGCCGCACAGAGCTATGGACCACTATAGCAGCCTCCAAAATCCTCTCAGCATGTACCTGCGTATGTACTGCCGCCTTGACGCTCATCTTCCAAACCTAACATGATACATAACTTTGTGGAAAACGAAACAATATTTTATTAATTCGTGAGGTAATAGGCCTTTTTTGAGTTGCAATTGAAATGGAATTTTGTAAATAGATTTTTTGGGGACCATTTAGATTATTTGAGGGGACCGAGAATCTCTATGAGCTATGGACCACCTCACGTAGATATATAAGTATGTGAAGGCAACATGAATTTTTAACTCTTGATATGCACGATATATTCGAAATATAGAACTTTTTGTCGCTAAAAAAATTATAATATGTACTTGCGTGTGTACTGCCGCTTCGACGCTTAACTTTGTGGAAAGCAAAATAAAAACAATGTTTTATTAATTCGTGAGGTAATAGGCCCTTTTTATTCGCTATTGAAATGGAATTTTTTAAACCGGTTTTGGTGGGGACCATTTAGATTATTTGAGGGGACCGAGAGACCGCTTCGACGCTTACCTTCTAAACCTAACCATGATACATAACTTTGTGGAAAACAAAATAAAAACAGTGTTTTATTAATTCGTGAGGTAATAGGCGTTTTTTGAATCACAATTGAAATGGAATTTTGTAAATAGATTTTTTGGGGACCATTTAGATTATTTGAGGGGACCGAGAATCTCTATGAGCTATGGACCACCTCACATAGACATATAAATATGTGAAGGCAACATGAATTTTTAACGTGGCGTGGAGTCGCTATCGCGACTCTTGATATGCACGATATATTCGAAATATAGAACTTTTTGTCGCTAAAAAAATTATTATATGTACTTGCGTATGTTCTGCCGCTTCGACGCTTACATTCCAAATCTAACCATGATACATAACTTTGTGGAAAGCAAAATAAAAACAATGTTTTATTAATTCGTGAGGTAGTAGGCCTTTTTTATTTGCTATTGAAATGGAATTTTTTAAACCGGTTTTGGTGGGGACCATTTAGATTATTTGAGGGGACCGAGAATCTCTATGAGCCTTGGACCACCTCAAATAGAAATATAAATGTATGTCTATATATTCGACATATAGAACTTTTTGGTTCTAAAAATATTATAATATGTATCTACGTATGTACTGCCGCTTCGACGCTCACCTTCCAAACCTAACATGATACACACCTTTGTGGAAAACAAAATAAAACAATATCAAGAGTCGCGGTAGCGAATCGACGCCAAGTTAAAATAGAAAATTGATGTTGCCTTAATTTAATTAATTCGTGAGGTAATAGGCATTTTTTTATTCACTATTTAAATGGAATTTCTGAAATAGATTTAATAGATAACAGACAAAATTTATACATTTTTCTTTTCTCATTGCAAGTTTTCCGTTGGTTTACAATATAGAAGAATTTTTGTGAAAATCTTAATAAATCATGATAGAAATAGAAAAAATCGGAATATTTACACTTTTTTATAAATATAAATAAATAAAATATACCAATATAATTATAAAATAATAATAAGTTAAAATTACTGATGAATTCATGTTCAGCGGGGCAAAATCCATCACTATAGCGTCAAAGGAATAAAAATGTCGACATTTCGGACGAAAATGCAGATGTTCGCTAAAATAGCTACTACTATTTTAAAAAATGGAGTAGCTTCTGCGGCTTATGCTTGTTCTCCTCGTAATAAATTAAGCTTCAAAATGCTTTATAACTGATTAAAATGCGTTGAGTTTTGAATTTTTTACAGATTTTTAAATTTGTAACATCGAAAATTGGACATTTTTTCATACATATTTTTCCTTATTTTCGTCCATTTTTTTTTTCAACTTTTTTCACGGGCTCAAAAATTGAGGTAGACTAATGAAAATAAGGTAATTTTCTTCGATTTTATAACGATATTCGAATGAAAAAAAAAATCGTCACCTTCAACAAAAAATTATCACCAGTTGAAAATTTCGAATTTTGAAGACATTGAAAAGTCAGCGTCCAAAGTCGAAATAAAAAAAAATGTTCATTTTTCGAAGCATTTTTCCAAATTTTCCAGCGTCAATAGCACGTAAGTTGTGAAACGTTCGTATTTTTCATTACGGCATCAATTTGTCCAAAATTCGCTTCGTTAATTTTTTTTTGGTCAAAATATTGTATTTAGGTTATTATTGCGAATTGACGGTTGGCGGATTTCTGTACGCAAAATATATGTAGACTGCGGAATACCATACAGCCCAGTATAATAATGGTACGACAGGGTAGGAAAAATACGAGGGATTCGGTATGTACGAGAGCACCAGCAGGGCAGACGTACGTTATACGGCCCGGGGTGGGTATAACTCGGGATTGATACCAGTGGCTATGCTTCGAGCTCACTTTTTTTTCCCTGTATCCCTTCCTCTCGCTCGTTCGCCAGTACCGCGAATGCCGGATACGCTCGCACGCAACCACACGCCCGGATTGTCACCCTGTCGTGTTTTTTTTTCTGCCGTTGAGGGATTGGATTTTTTAATTTAGAAATACAACGAACGCCTGGCGCTACACCAAACCATACGACTGATACTACTACAACTATGACTACGACTAGTACTTCGGTATAAGGCAATTCCAGATAAGGTGACCCCAAACAGAAATTTTTAGCGTTACATCAGAACGCAAATCACAACGAGAAAAAAGTTTTCATTGATTCCAAAAAAATGGGTGCACTGAGAAAAAAATAGATACTGATAATCTACAAATTTACAGTGAAATACAACCTCAGCCATTTTTTAATAATTATCTGTACTAATTATTTATAGTCAATGCAATCGTTAATTTGCATAGTTAATCGGTGTTTATTGAAATAAATTATTTCTCTAACCTTTTTGCGGATTCACGCCTGATGTAACGTTCCAAATTTCTACTCGGGGCCAAATGCTGGAACTGTTTTAAAGTGCCCTTAATAATGGAGATAGAATGCACCAGTGAATGAACAATAGCTTTTTGAGAATTCATGAAAAATTATGATGACTTGGCTGAACGTCAGATTTTGAATTTGACTATTTTTTAACTATCTGCAGCGATTATTTAGTCTCAGGAGCTTATTTTTTACTAAAATTGTAGGTTATATTGGCCCGTTCATTTACTGATGTTTTTGGATTTTTTTGCTTTGAGCATTTATTTTTACATACTTTACGATGAAAATACAGTATCTTTTCGTTGCATTACATAATTGGACATTTTGGTAATCCGTTAAAATTATCGCCGTCAGTCTGGAAATATTACATTTTATAGAATCTCATGATAAACTAATTGCGCTTATTTCTGCTGTTCATTTACTGTGACTCTAACCAATCAAATTTTAAAGTTTGTCTTCTAAATAAAGTCTAAATTCGAACCGAGTATTTTTGAATATTTTTCAAATAACCATTTTGTGCTAATTTATTCGATAATTTATTTATTAACTGTAAATAAAAAGTGTTATTTTTAAATAAAAAAAATACTGTCAATAACTGGGAAAAATCTGCACGATTCAATTTCATTTTTATTGAAGATTGAAAAAAAAATAGATGATTAATAATACATATTTTATTTGATGTTGTGATATATAGTTTTTGTAGGCCAAAAGAAAACCTTCGTTCGTTTCTCCGATAAAAAAGTAATGGCCGTCTCTCACGGGTTACCCCATGCGTTATCCCTCGTTGTGTGCCAAAGGTTTTTCGTTGGTATGCATCAGTCTCGACAGCACACCACGATCGACATTGAACCCCGGCGATGCATTGTCCGTTTTTAGCACACCGGATGACGAGTATGGAAACCTCTGCGGTCTAGTTCGAAATATAAATCTCAAAACGAAATGCGCTTGCAAACTCGTACGGGGAATATGATGAAAAGTCACAAACTTTCACCGCGTAACGTCCACGCCACACATTGTCCTCAAATACAAGACATACGTCGTTTTTTTTAGCACTGTCTACAAGAATAAATTGCATAAGGATTTTATAACATATTTTTGGTGTTTTACAAGCATTTTTTATTTTAACAGAAAAAAATTACTGTATAAAATTATTTAGAAAGACCGGAAATTTTTTATTCATCGCACCTAATCCGGAAATGAATACATATTTAATACTTTTATACTGTTTTAATTACAATCAGATTTTTATTATATCAGAAAAAAATTACTGTATAAAAATATTTAGGAAGACCGGAAATTTTGTTTTGCATCGCACCTAGTCTGGAAATAAATACATATTTAATACTTTTATACTGTTTTAATTACAATCAAATTTTTATTATATCAGAAAAAAATTACTGTGTGAAATTATTTAGGGAGAGAGCAAATTTTTTTTTCCTTCTCCAATGGATAAATGTTTAATACTTTTGTACCATTTTACTTTTATAGTACTTTTACTCTGTTAGGAAAAATGATTATGTCAAATTATTTGGGGAGACTGTAACATTATTTTTTTTTTTTTTTCGTCGCACCTGAACCTTGAACGGATAAATGGTTAATACTTTTATACCGTTTTACTTCCAGTCAACCCTCGGTACTTGCCCATCGATAGCACTCTGACTCTGGGCGGCTATGTCGTGTCTTTCTCTGCCAGTCTTTTCGCATGACGAGCGATGAGCTGAACGGGGCCAGTTACACGGATGATCTGGCAGAGACGATCGATACCAGCCGCATCGTGGAGAGCGGGACCACAAGCCTGAGGAGTGAGGAAGTGCCAAGGCAGCTTCCGTTCTCAGCCATGAAACTCATCTTATTACGCGCTCGAACTGGTAGATAGTTGCTGTTCGAGGCATATACACCCTCGTTGTCGATGTCGACGACTGCGAGACTAAACCGCCGACAGCGAGACTAAAATCAGTGCAGGTATATACGCACACGCACATTGTATTCTGCTAGTTAGTTATGGAGTAATGAAAAGATATTACGTCGATTATAATATGGCGATTGTAAATGTCCTTGTTACATTTGTACGTATTTACATGGTGAAAAGTGCTTTCCTCTTAAAGTTTAAAATTTTTATGGTGAAAAAAAGCGCTAAAGTACTTGACAAGCACGTAATTCGAAGCGGAGTACAAAATTTTACCGCTAGGTGGCGAACAGTGGCTGCGCTTTCTCGACAACACTACAGCCGTTCTATTTAGTCAAACACTTAATCACACATAAAGGGGAATAAATCGCTGCTTAATAAATTCTTTGTATTGGTCGGATACTTCGTTAATATTTAATATGCGAAGAACAAAATGGCAAATGAACTTAAATATTTTATAATGTGTAGGGGCAAACAAATAATTTCTACATGCATTTTTTTTGCCAATCATAAAAATGCCCTCAACGCCCTCGAAGACGGCAAATTGATGCCAATACCGACAAATTATTATACGTGAAGCAACCTCGATTAAAAATCTGTCAAAGTCATCCTAACGTTTAGAGGAATTTCGTTTTAGAGTTTAATATTTTTATGGGGACAAAAAGGCGCCAGTGGATTTGACGAGTACATAATTCGAAGCGGAGTACAAAATTTTATCGCTAGGTGGCGAACTAGTGGCCGCGCTTTCTCGACAATACTACAGTTTTTCCATTTAGCTCAAAACTTAATCACACATAAAAGTGAATAAGTCGCTGCTAGATAAATTGTTTGCATTCGTCGCATGCTTCGTTATTATTTAATATGCGAAGAAAAAAAATGGCAAATAAACTTAAATATTTTATAATGTGTAGGGGCGAACAAATAATTTCTAGATGCATTTTTTTACCAATCATAAAAATACCCTGAACGCGCTCGAACGCGGCAAATTGACGCAAATAGCGACAAATTATTATACGCTAAGCAACCTCGATTAAAAATCTGTCAAAATCATTCTAACGTTTAGAGGAATTTCCTTTTAAAGTTTAAAATTTTTATGGTGAAAAAAAAGCGCTAGTGTGCTTGACGAGTACATAATTCAAAGCGGAGTACAAAATTCTACCGCTAGATGGCGAACTAGTGGCCGCGCTTTCTCGACAAAACTACATTTGTTCCATTTAGCTCAAAACTTAATCACACATAAAAGTGAATAAGTCGCTGCTAAATAAATTCTTTGCATTCGTCGGATGCTTCGTTATTATTTAATATTAATATTAATCAATATATTTATAATATGTAGGGATGAACAAATAATTTCTAGATGCATTTTTTTGTCAATCATAAAAAAAACCCTCGACGCGTTCGAAGGCGGCAAATTGATGCAAATACCGACAAATTATTATACATGAAGCTACCTCGATTAAAACGGTGTAATGAGGGTATTAATGCAGAGAAAAGTGAGGCTGTGGGGCCCGCGCAAGGTTACGAGATCGTAACGAGTGTATAAGATAAGGTTTTGTCGTTCCATCGGTCTGCGAGAGGGGGTTGCGTGCCGTCGCACCCTCTTGCCATTCTAACAAGAACCCCCGTAGCGGTGCCGGCCACGCTCCAGCCACGCTAAACTAAACTCCCTTTTCTGGCGCGTCATGGTGGGACGACCCCCCCTATTGCCAGAGAACGGGCTGACTGGCGCGTCTTCCACTCGCTCGTTCGGGGGTGAGCTCCCCCGCACACCCCATTCAACCCAGCACTATATCGATAGGCCTACAAACGGTTTGCCTTCATGCTAATAACGCGGTGATAGCCGGCACGAGCACGAGACAGGACTACACGCGGCTTTTCCCACAGCTCACTTGCCTATTTTCTTCTCCCTCTCTTATTTCACCACTATACAACTACAGTTACATCGACACCGGGGTCAAATGACACAATTTCTAACACTTCTCGCTAATCACCGACGAAAATATAAATTACAAACTTAAAATAATTGTATGATCCTTGTACTTTTACCACTATACAACTGCAATTATATTGTCATATTATTTCAGACACATTAGTTACCGGGGTCAAATGACACAATTTCCTATACTTCTCGCTAATCACCAACGAAAATATAAATTACAAACTTAAAATAATTGTATGATCTTTGTACTTTTACCACTATACAACTGCAATTACATTGTCATATTATTTCAGACACATTAGTTACCGGGGTCAAATGACACAATTTCTAACACTGCTCGCTAATCACCGACGAAAATATAAATTAGAAACTTACAATAATTGTATGATCCTTGTACTTTTACCACTATACAACTGCAGTTACATTGTCATATTATTTCAGACACATTAGTTACCGGGGTCAAATGACACAATTTCCTATACTTCTCGCTAATCACCAACAAAAAGATTCCGAAGAACATGCATTACAAACTTATCATATTTTTATGATCCTTTTGCTTTCACCTCAATGCAACTGCAGTTATGTTGACGCTGTAATGTTTCAGACATACCAAGTAAACAAAAATGATATATAGTCCGATATATGGAATTGGGCATATATAGTCTGCATAAACTCTATGTACAAACTATATGCAATTTATATATAAAATCACCTGTGAAGTTAGGTTTATGTATAAATTGTATACACTGTAAAAAAAATTTTTTTGAAAATTAATATAACGCATATGAAGCTCGGATTCATATACTGTATATTAATTTTCAGATGCATTCGTCATTGACAAATACAATATTGGTCTATTAAAATGAAGATTACAGTATTCACGTACTGTAATTTTCAAATACCAGTATCGGAGAATTCCTATACTATTCTTAAATTTACAATAAAAGTTCATATCGTTTTGTATCTTAAATTCACTTGCATTTTTAACAGTGATTACAGTAGATTACATATAGAGCGGACTATATATGCCCAATTCTATGTTTAAAACTATACATATTTTTTATATACTCTATATATCATTCTTTTACTTGGAATAGCAGTTACCGGGGTCAAATGACACGATTTCGAAAAGATTTCTAAGAATATGAATTACGAACTTATTTCCATTACAATTACAATATATTTTGATGATTCTTTTGCAAAATGTCCAGCTCTGGCAAAGTGATACAATTAATATCGAAATTAAAAATTCTTCAAAAGTTACAAGGGAATTTCCTGCGCAAAAAAAACCATCAAAAACGAGTATATATTTTGCGAATGAACTTTAAACAGAAAATCCAACAGTTGGACAGTAAAGAGATTTTCAGCAAAGAGGATGAGATTTTGCAAAGCCAATTTGTACAATTTGTGCAACCTGAAAGTAAGTTAGAAAATGCGATCAAAATTCATCTTATAAAAATGCTAATTTTTTTTTGGTCTTATCAAAAGTCAACGTTGTATTTTCATGCTTTTAGACCCTTAATAAAACTTTTAAATATATTTCAGCAAATTCTATTACATTACCCTCGTGTGTCATTCCACCCCGTTCTACCCCTTGCCTGAGTTTACACAGAGATCTATTAATATCCACTACAATATATATAGCAAGTATAATATATACTGGGTATTATGTGGACGTGTGAGTATATAGTGGATTTAGGCCCACTCATATCGAACTTCGCACGCCCCTTTCGTTTCGTTGGAGCAACCCTCTCGTTCATATTGTGAGCTAACATATCTCATACAGCGAATATTCGACCTCTCCACCCGTTATGACACCTCGTCTCGATGACTTATGTCCAGAACGGTCGTTTCATTGGACGGGGTGCGTATCGTTCCCGCGACTTAATCGCGCGCGCGACAACCGAGTGGAACGAGCCCCTCGTCTAACGATCGAAATTTTTCTCTCGTTCATAGGAGATCTAAAAAAAAAAAAATAATAATAAGAAAATAAGGGATATATAGAAAGAAAGTGGGCGAATGAACGAGTTCACCAACACCAGGGGCTTGACCCCCATAGTCCGAAATATAGTGGCCGCGTTTTATCGAGCGATGCAAATTCCCCAGGAATACTATTTGTATTGTGGGATTGTTAGCGAGTCGTGCTTGCTATGTTTCTCATTCGCTTTTTTATTTTTTTTTATTTCCTCCTTTTTTTCTTTTCTATCTCATTCTCGCACGTTTTTCATGTTTTCCCATCTAGCTGCGGAGAATTTACATCTCCACGTGTCGATATACACTTGGATGAAATATCGCGTGCTGGATATGATGAAATTTATTATAACGAAAAAGTATACATCGATTTAACAAATTTTAGAATACGGTTCTTTTTTTGTGATCATTAAGGATGAACCTCATATTGATGCCCTACATTCATTTTTTTATTAGAATTTGAGAAGAAAAATCGTGAAAAATTCATTGAAAATGCAAAGGACATAGATTTTTAATTGTACCGAAGCAAAACAGTTATGAATAAATTGCTAAGCTCAATTTTTTAAATAAATTTGTTTTTTCCACCGCATTCTATATTTTTTAGATATTTTATCTATTTTGAGAATTTTTTCAAAACGACTTTCTGTAAAAAGCAATGAAATTTTCAACCAACGTAAAAAAAAAATTATCGTAACCAAAAAGTTATGAGTAAATTGCGAAGCTCAATTTTTTAAATAAATTTGTTTTTTCCACGGCATACTATACTTTCAGATATTTTATCTATTTTGAGTATTTTTTCAAAGCGGCTTTCTGTAAACAGCAATGAAATTTTCAATCACCGTAAAAAAAAAAAAAAATTATCGAAACCAAAAAGTTATGAATAAATTGCGAAGCTCAATTTTTTAAATAAATTTGTTTTTTATACCGCATTCTATATTTTTAGATATTTTATCTATTTTGAGAATTTTTTCAAAACGGCTTTCTGTAAAAAGCAATAAAATTTTCAAACACCTTAAAAAAAAAAAAAAATTACAGGAAAATCAAAATTCCTGACAACATTTTTTCAATATTTTCTGAATTTTACTTTCATAAACAAATATTATAAAAAAGACAATCATTTAATTAACCTGTAAATTCATAATAACTGGTAATACGAAAAATCTAACGATGCTTTTGTGAGCCTTGCTCTCTCCTATATACAGTGATGCCATGTCAAAAGTATATACCTATAGGAATGTTACAATCGGAGAAACATTGCAATGGGGTTACGAGAGAAAGAAAGAAAGAAAGTGGGGGGTTGGAGGGTGGAGATTAAAGGCTGCGGAGGAGATGACGAAAAAGTATAAATCAATTTAACAAATTTTCGGATACGTGTTTTTTTTGGAGTTCATCATGAACGATGCATATTGATATCCTCAAATTTTAAAAAATTATAATTTGAGGAGGAAAATAATGAAAAATTGAAATTATTGGAAATGCGAAGAATATTGATTATTAATTATATCGAAGCCAAAAAGTTATGAATAAATTGCGAATCTCAATTTTTACATCAAATAGATTTTTCCAACACATACAGTACGCTACAGTATTTCTAGAATTTTTCTCTATTTACCGAAGTTTTTTAAAGCGGCTTTCACAAAAATGTTCATTTAATTATCTTAAATCTTCGGATCTGTAAAAAGCAAAGAAAATTTTCAAACATATTAAAAAAAAAAATGACAATAACATCAATATTTTCTGAATTTTGCTTTCATTAAAAACTGTTATAAAAAAAGATCAATCATTTAATTAGCCCATAAATTCATAATAACTGGTAATATGAAAAACCTGGCGATGCTTTTGTGAGTTTTCTCTCTCCTATACACAGCGATGCCATGACAAAAGTATATATCTATAGGTATGTTACAATCGGAGAGACATTGCAACGGGGTTACGAGAGAAAGAAAGAAAGAAAGTGGGAGGTTGAAGGGCGGAGATTAAGGGCTGCAGAGGAGATGAGTTTGTTAAAAAGGCAGAAGCGGGCCAGCAGCACGCATCAGGGACATCAAAGCGACAAGACGAAATGAAATCCAACCGCTGCTGTCCGTCGCCTCCCTCGGTTTCTCTCGTTTCTCTCCCCCTTTCTATCTTTTCGACTCTCTTCACCCTGTGTCTTTCTTTCTCCCTTTCTATACCTTTTTCTCGTTGGCACTTTCCCCCCTTGCCCTCCCCCCCCACGTCCTCCCGGGTTGCCATTCCCTCCATCCACTCTTTTTGCCACGATCTCCTCTCTTCTCTGCCTCGTGTCTCCGTTCGCCATCTTTTTTAGTCCCTTTTACCACCGACCCTGTTTCTCATTCCCTTATACCTTTTCTCCCTCCGTAGAGGGATGAGTCGACGAGAGATGTCGGCTGCTCTTAGTGGCGCTCGGCACACTGTGTTTCCCTCGCAATTTCGCAGTTTCTTTCTCGTGCCCCTCGCCCCCTCCCCCACCGTAGTCTTCTCTTACTCATCTCTACTGCTCACATTTTTTTCCCTAACGTCTATATAGAGATATATGCATTACGGTAGCACTCGTATATAGAGCTGCTTGCCACTGCACTCTCTGTAGCGAGAGGGCTACCTCTCTTACTTTTCTTTTTATTTTTTTTATTCTTTTCTTTTCTTTTTTTTTTTTTTTTTTTTTGTAACCGAGGCACCCGACGCTCTCCACTAGGGAGTTGAAGAGAGCTTGGCTCTCCACAAGATCCACGTAATTACGATTCGGCAACATTTCGGTTTTTTTTTGTTTTTTATTTTTTATTTTTTATATATATATATCCTTTCTCAGCTGCTATACGACTCTCTACGACGACTTAACATTTTTTTGTTCACAGATTGTGAATAATGAAGAAGACTACTAGAGTCTCTCGACTCTCCATCCGATGCTTAGTGTAGATACATTTTTGATAACTAGAAAGCTACTTTTTTACCAGACGGACTCGGTAGAATTGTGGTATTCGGAATTGCGCCTCTCTAGACACAGTTTTTAATTTTTTACATAAAAATATAGTCAGATTATAAAGATGGATTCTCTTTTTTTTTTTTAGTTTAGGCTGATTTTTGTCTCACTAAATATTGACACTGTCATCAATTACCAGATTGAGAAACCAGTTGGACATTTTTTTTTAGTAGACAACTGAAGTTGAATTGGTTTATTTGGCATTTTGCCTCGAGATACATTTTTTAATTGTTAAATAGATGTAATAATATTTGACAATTACCGGATAAAAAATACATAAGCTACTTTTTTTAATACAGCTCTAGTAGAATGAATTTATGCGTCTAGATACATTTTTTAATTTGTCAAATAATGATAAGTGATGCAATAAAGTTTGATTATTATCAGAAAGAAAAAAATATAGAAGCTACAGGCGCATGAGAAATAATTTTTCTGATAAAAAATAAAAAATAAAAAATAGAATAAAATAAAAAAAATAAAAATATATTTCGCTTAATTAAAAAGGTAATATATAATTAATGAATTATATATTACTTTTTATAATTAATATATAGAAAATAAATTAATATAAATATATTAATATAAGTAAATTAATTATAAAAGGTAATATATAATTCATTAATTATATATTACCTTTTTAATTAAGCGAAATATATATATATTTTTTTTTAGAAATTAATTAATTTTTAATAAATAAAAAAATTCGTTAAAGAATAAAATTGTGTCCAATTTTTTATTCATGGGCTTATTTCGCATTTTTGTCTGACAAAATATTACGGCTTTAATCAATTACCAGATTAAGAAAGTTTACAATATTGTAAAATTTAATGTAACAGCAGCTTGAGGGCAGCAGTAATATTACCGAAAGGAGGCACTGTTAGCCCCTGCAGTTTTCCTCTGGCAACTTGAAAGGAGCCAACAGCCTGTATGCTTCGCTGGGTTCATTCAAATTTTCTTGCAGAGAGCGCGGGGCCAAGCCAACTACGTGACGACGAGGACCAACGTAGACGACGATCAGATCATAAATATGTATCCTTCACTCTCGGTAACCGTTAAATTCATGGAAATTCTTTAATTAAGTTATTTTGGTTTTGCCGAGAGGGAATCCGGGCGAGAACGAGGAGTGCTATGCTCCCTCCCCCTCCCCACCCCTTCTGCCGTTAAGTCTCCCTCTCGACTGTAGCACGTTTGAAGGCAAATCCTTGTGGGAATCGAGACAGGCTCAAAATGTCTTTAGAGCTCTTCCATGTGTCTCTCTTACAGCAACTTACGAGTCCAACCCGGTTCAACCCGTTATCCTAAAAAGATAAAGCCAAAGTTTGCTCAACTGATCCTTACAATCCGAAATTCTTCCATTGATACAAAAACTTGACTGACAATGTTCGTAAATTCAAATCCGATTTTATTAACCACATGATACTTAATGAATTTAACTCGACTGATCCCCCGTTGAATTTTTTTTAAGGGCTGTATATATTTTTGAAGGGACCTATGGCATCATATTAAGGATTTAATTTATAGTTCTAGTTAAGTTCAAAATTCAACCCTACAAAGTCATTCAAGATTTTTATGAAGATGATTTGAGGGAAATGCAGAACGCTCATCAAAGAGTATCCAAAAATAAAGAAGATGCTTTTTTTTCGCTTGATGAGAATCGCATATGTCATTTTAAAATGAAATGTTTATGACGACACAAAATTTCGCCTGGGAAATCATTTTGAAATTCGTGGTTTGACAAGTCGCCGATTTATGCGCCACCTACAAAGAATATAAATTTTTTCAACAGGTCTACTTAAAGTTTTGGTGAGTTACATATGTGTGATACTGAATCGACGATATGTTCAGTGATTTATTCAATGTCTACAAATAAAGAAAAATATTTTTTCGCTTCGAATTCCAATTGGCACTTCATACCCAAAATGTGACCTGTCTCTTAATTATGTGACTCGTGTTTGACAAGTCGCTGATTTATGCGCCACCTAGACAGATTATAAATTTTTTTAACAGGTCTCCTGGAAATTTTGGAAAGTTACATATGTGTGATAATGGAACGAGGATATGTTCAGTGATTTATTCAAAATTTACAAATAAAGTCAAATCATATTTCGCTTCCCATTCCAATTGGCACGTCATTCCCAAAATGTGACCTGTCTCTTAATTAAGTGACTCGTGTTTGACAAGTCGCTGATTTATGCTCCACCTAGACAGATTATAAATTTTTTTAACAGGTCTCCTGAAAGTTTTGTTAAGTTACATATGTGTAATAATTGAACGAAGTGATGTTCAGTGATTTATTCAATGTCTACAAAAAAAGGAAAATCATTTTTCGCTTCGAATTCCAATTGGCACTTCATATCCAAAATGTGACCTGTCTCTTAATTATGTGACTCGTGTTTGACAAGTCGCTGATTTATGCTCCACCTAGACAGATTATAAATTTTTTTAACAGGTCTCCTGAAAGTTTTGCAAAGTTACATATGTGTAATAATTGAACGAAGTGATGTTCATGTGATTTATTCAATGTCTACAAAAAAAGGAAAATCATTTTTTCGCTTCGAATCTCAATTGGCACGTCATTCCCAAAATGTGACATGTCTCTTAATTATGTGACTCGTGTTTGACAAGTCGCTGATTTATGCGCCACCTAGACAGATTATAAATTTTTTTAACAGGTCTCATGAAAGTTTTGCAAAGTTACATATGTGTAATAATTGAACGAAGTGATGTTCATGTGATTTATTCAATGTCTACAAAAAAAGGAAAATCATTTTTCGCTTCGAATCTCATTTGGCACGTCATTCCCAAAATGTGACATGTCTCTTAATTATGTGACTCGTGTTTGACAAGTCGTTGATTTATGCGCCACCTAGAAAAATTATAAATTTTTTTAACAGGTCTCCTGAAAATTTTGAGAAGCTACATATGTGTGATAATGAAACGACGATACGTTCAGTGATTTATTCAATGTCTACAAAAAATGGAAAATCATTTTTCGCTTCGAATTCCAATTGGCACTTCATAGCCAAAATGTGACCTGTCTCTTAATTATGTGACTCGTATTTGACAAGTCGCTGATTTATCCGCCACCTAGACAGATGATAAATTTTTTTAACAGGTCTCCTGAAAGTTTTGTTAAGTTACATATGTGTAATAATTGAACGAAGTGATGTTCAGTGATTTATTCAATGTCTACAAAAAAAGGAAAATCATTTTTCGCTTCGAATTCCAATTGGCACTTCATACCCAAAATGTGACCTGTCTCTTAATTATGTGACTCGTGTTTGACAAGTCGCTGACTTATGCGCCACCTAGACAGATTATAAATTTTTTTAACAGGTCTCCTGAAAGTTTTGGAAATTTACATATGTGTAATAATGGAACGAAGTGATGTTCAGTGATTTATTCAATGTCTACAAAAAAAGGAAAATCATTTTTCGCTTCGAATCTCAATTGGCACGTCATTCCCAAAATGTGACCTGTCTCTTAATTATGTGACTCGTGTTTGACAAGTCGCTGATTTATGCGCCACCTAATCAGATCACACATTTTTTAAATCAGTTCTCCTGAAAGTTTTGGAAAGTTACGTGTGATAATAGAACGAGGATATG
This sequence comes from Ephialtes manifestator, assembly GCA_963970395.1. Classification (NCBI taxonomy): domain Eukaryota; kingdom Metazoa; phylum Arthropoda; class Insecta; order Hymenoptera; family Ichneumonidae; genus Ephialtes; species Ephialtes manifestator. The sequence goes on along the minus strand of OZ019976.1, from coordinate 29,367,976 downwards.
TTCAGTGATTTATTCAATATCTACAAATAAAGGAAAATCATTTTTCGCTTTGAACCTCAATTGGCACTTCATACCCAAAATGTGACCTGTCTCTTAATTATGTGACTCGAGTTTGCCAAGTCGCTGATTTATGCGCCACCTAGACAGATTATACATTTTTTTAACAGATCTCCTGAAAAATTTAGAAAGTTACATATGTGTAATAATGGAACGAGGATATGTTCACTGATTTATTCAAAATCTACAAATAAAGAAAAATAATTTTTCGCTTCGAATCTCAATTAGCACTTCATACCCAAAATGTGACCTGTCTCTTAATTATGTGCCTCATGTTTGACAAGTCGTTGATTTATGCGCAAACCTACTGTAGGTAGATTGTAGATTGTATGTTACAAGGGTGGTGAAAGGTTTCGTAAGGTATACATACATATATATGTATGTATGTGTGAGAATGCAACGAGGATATGGTTGGTGGTTGGTTAACTGTACTGGTGGTGTAGGACACGACAGTGGAACTCCATGGTCGAGCCGTCTAATGACTCGTTACCAACGAGGCTGGATGGTAACGAGGCCACCGATAAGTGGCGGCGGGTGTCGTACCACGTGTGAGCAGGGCTTTCAGGACTCCGTGGTCCTCGGTTGAGGTACCGAAGGAGCAACACATACCTACACATACAACCAAAGAGACTTTGTAGACTATACGTATTCAGTCACGGTGGTGAGAGCTCTTAGTGTTGGTTTGTTCGTCGTCCACCTACCGAAGCCCTCACTGAGTCTCGTCGAACCTCTACAACCCTTTGCCACCTACCGTGCACTTTGCCGCACTACCTCGTCTCAACATCCTCTCTCTCTCTCTCTCTCTCTTTCTCTTTCTCCTTCTCCTTCGCCTTCTCCTTCTCCTTCTCTCTCTGTCAGTCTTGGTAACCCCTCTATAACCCCGCGCACGCTTCACGCTCCAGACCTCGACAAGCTTGGTTGGCATAGGAGTGGATAGCTACGGTCCTCCATCTCGTCAGCACCTCACCTCACCTCAGTTGAAACTGGAGGTTCTTGCATCCCTCTCCACCATTACTCAGGACGAGAAGCGGAAGCGTGAGCCGTTCTCTCCTATGCCACACGATGTATGTTCACCTTCAGTTTCTATAGCAACCTATCCACCTCCTCTGTGCCCAAGCCCAAACAATGGAACTCTATCGACGACTGAGAGCACATGCCAGCGAAGAGGCTCGTCGGAAACCCAACCCCTTTAATACCAGTATGAGGACTGGGATATATAATGCGATTGTTATTCGCTCCATGTGAGGTCGATGCTATAGCTGTACAGAATTGGTCTTGGGGCTTCCATGGTGACTTGAATAAGACATTTTGGTGGGGCGAATTGTATCACGTATGGCAATTTGTCACGGTGGTTCAAGAAGTTGCTATTTCAATATAGTCCCCCTTTGGTAGAAGACTAGTTCTTCCTTTTTTTCTGACCATAAGTTCATGCCGTCAGTGGTTATGGTATTCGTGTTAGGACAATCAAGATTGAAGCTAGTTTTGGGTATGTTAATGTTTTCAATTACAAGATCATCTTCTAGACCAGGATGAAATATAGTATGAAGTCCAGGACGAAATCCAGAATAGCGTCCAGGATGAAGTCCAGAATATATTCCAGGATGAAGTCCATATTAAAGTTCAGTGTAAAGACCAAAATTGAAGGTAGTTTTGTGCATGTCAATTTTTTCAATTATAGGATGATCTTCTGGTCCAGAATGTAGTTTAGTATCTTGGTCTGCCCAGTTCCCATCTTGGATTCCATCTTGTACCCACATTTTCTTTGTTGTCCTCATACATATAAGTATGGGAACTAACACAGAAATAAGAAAATCTGGCCTTTCAAACTTATCCTCTGTTCTGATTTTCCTTGAATGATTAAACTGAGAAATATGATTCTCTGCCCTGTTCACATGGTTGAAAATTTGGCATTTCAACATATTTCAAATAAGTAAGCGTAGCACGTAGGAATGATGAAAGTTCTCTAAACGAATATGTTGAAGTCCATATCGAAGTACAGGATAAAGATCAAGGTTGAAGCTAGTTTTGTGCAGGTAAATTTGTTCAATTGTAGGATTCTCTTTTTGTCCAGGATGAAGTCTATAGTATAAACCGTACATATCTTGTCCTGTCCAGTTCCATATATATAAGAATAAGAAGTAACACAGGCATAAGAAAATCTGGCGTTTCACACTTATCTTCTGTTCTGCCTTTCTTGAATGATTAAACTGAGAAATATGATTCTCTGCCCTGTTCACATAGTTGGAAATTTGGCATTTCGACATATTTCAAACAAGTAAGCGTAGCACGTAGGAATGATGAACGTTCTCTAAGCGAATATGTTGAAGTCCATATCGAAGTACAGGATAATGATCAAGATTGAAGCTAGTTTTGTGCATGTAAATTTGTTCAATTGTAGGATCATCTTCTGGTCCAGGATGAAGTCTAGTATAAATACTACATATCTTGTCCTGTCCAGTTCCCATCTTGGATTCCATCTTGTTCCCACTTTTTCTTTGCTGTTACTTCCTCATATATATATAAGAATGAGAAGTAACACAGGAACATGAAAATCTGGCCGTTCAAACTTATTCTCTGTTCTGCCTTTCTTGAATGATTAAACTGAGAAATATGATTCTCTGCCCTGTTCACATGGTTGGAAATTTGGCATTTCAATATATTTCAAATAAGTAAGCGTAGCACGTAGGAATGATGAACGTTCTCTAAACGAATATGTTGAAGTCCATATCGAAGTACAGGATAAAGATCAAGATTGAAGCTAGTTTTGTGCATGTAAATTTGTTCAATTGTAGGATCATCTTCTGGTCCAGGATGAAGTCTAGTATAAATACTACATATCTTGTCCTGTCCAGTTCCCATCTTGGATTCCATCTTGTTCCCACTTTTTCTTTGCTGTTACTTCCTCATATATATATAAGAATGAGAAGTAACACAGGAACATGAAAATCTGGCCGTTCAAACTTATTCTCTGTTCTGCCTTTCTTGAATGATTAAACTGAGAAATATGATTCTCTGCCCTGTTCACATGGTTGGAAATTTGGCATTTCAATATATTTCAAATAAGTAAGCGTAGCACGTAGGAATGATGAACGTTCTCTAAACGAATATGTTGAAGTCCATATCGAAGTACAGGATAAAGATCAAGATTGAAGCTAGTTTTGGGCATGTAAATTTGTTCAATTGTAGGATTATCTTCTTGTCCAGGATGAAGTCTAATATAAACCCTCCATATCTTGTCCTGTCCAGTTCCCATCTTGGATTCCATCTTGTTCCCACTTTTTCTTTGCTGTTACTTCCTCATATATATAAGAATGAGAAGTAACACAGGAACATGAAAATCTGGCCGTTCAAACTTATCTTCTGTTCTGCCTTTCTTGAATGATTAAACTGAGAAATATGATTCTCTGCCCTGTTCACATGGTTGGAAATTTGGCATTTCAATATATTTCAAATAAGTAAGCGTAGCACGTAGGAATGATGAACGTTCTCTAAACGAATATGTTGAAGTCCATATCGAAGTACAGGATAAAGATCAAGATTGAAGCTAGTTTTGGGCATGTAAATTTGTTCAATTGTAGGATTCTCTTCTTGTCCAGGATGAAGTCTAGTATAAACCCTACATATCTTGTCCTGTCCAGTTCCCATCTTGGATTCCATCTTGTTCCCACTTTTTCTTCGCTGTTACTTCCTCACATATATATAAGAATGAGAAGGAACATAGAAATAAGAAAATCTGGCTTTTCACATTTTCCTTGAATGATTAAACTGAGAAATATGATTCCCTGCCCTGTTCACACGCCATTTCAAAATATTTCAAATAAGTAACCATAGCACGTGGGAAAGATGAACGTTCTCTAAGCGAATATGTTAAAAGTCTCTGTGAGAGTCGGCTAGCTGTTAGCAAAAGGGCATTGGATGCTGAAGAGTGAGGGTAAAGGTATATATGGTGTTGCTTCTCCTTCTGCTGCTACTGCTGATGTTGTACACTCGGACCCCTTGATGAATCGTCCGCACGTGTCTCGCCCGTTCACCGTTGCCTAATTACACGCTGATCAGCGTTTTCGTATGCGAAACATACTCTCCCTAACAGGGACTAACCTTTGAAAGCTAAACGATAAAAATATGTCTCATAAAATCTGAAGGATGTAAAAAAGCATCAAGATACACGGAATGTTCAGCAAGTGGAGGATTCACGAGTTTCGCGGTGCGTTAGGGGAGGATTTTTTGCGTTTGGGGTGGAGTCAAACATGTCCGCCATCTTATTATGGTCTTTGAAGAACCGACGCGCATCACACATCAAAGAGTGTCGTCAACGAATGTCATCACTATCCTTGAATTTGTTTTTTTCTTTCTCTACGTTGCAGAAAGTTTGTAGTGGGGATGATTCTGGACATCTACCCCTTGCGGATTTATGTGTTTGTTAGAGCCGCTGATAGATGGAGGCCCTCATGTTTTTCGACACCCTCTTGTCGGACTTGTCACGACCCTCTACGTCCACACCGTCCAACGGAGATAAATGCTTCCGCTACCCTTGACGAAAATATCTTTCCACGGATTTATAATACGAAAGCTTTTCTGTACCCTACTCTCGTACGGCACGTGACGACAGTGTCGCCAACGCCAACAAACTTTCCCTGGAGAACGACATCATGCTGAGATATGCGGAAAAAATTGATGTTGACATCATCGTTCACGGAAATAGTCGTCAATATATATATTTTTTTCTTCGTCGCATTGCAATACGATAATAATAGATTGATAGGATCAAATCGGAATGACGGAAGTGGAAACATTCGCTGCCTCGATGATCAATGACGACTCACAAATATTCTGAAATATTTGCACGAAGTATCTTTTTTATTATTCAAAGGAACAAATGTCAACAAATGGCGCATTTTTAGGCACGTACAAAATTTTGGAATTAAAGCAATATGATGGAGTCTATGGAAAAATATATTTTATGGTTAATATTATTGTCAAGGTGAACAAAATTCGAATAAAATATTATGAAAAATATTTTTAATTATTAAAATATATTTTAAACGTGAAAAAAAAGTATGAAAATGTATAAATATTGTTTTTTTCGTTTTGAAAAAAAGCTTGTTGGAAAATACAACAAAAATTAGTTACTATTTTCACCCAACTTTTCACCAAAAAATCTATATGGAAATTTCTAATTTTCAATAAACCATTTATAAATTTCTTCATCAAAATAATAATAGATTGATAGACTCAAATCGGGATGATTGAAGTAGAGACATTCGGTGCCTCGATGATCAATAACAACTCACAAATATTCTGAAATATTTGCACGCAGTATTTTTATTACTATAAAAAAAATGTGAATAAATATTGTATTTTTAGGAACAAGATTTTGAAATTGAAATAATATGATAGAGTATAATGAAAAATACATTTTCCGATTAATATTATTATCAGGATGAGTAACGTTCGAATAAAAAATTACGAAAAATATTTTCAATTATTGCAATACCTTGAAAATGCGAACAAACAAAAAAGAAGATTTTTCGATTAAATAAAAAAAAGTTCGTTAAAAAATACCACAAAACTGTGTAACGACTTTTGGGCGAAAAAATTAACATGTAAATTTTTGATTTTCAATAAACCATTTACAATATTTCTTCATCAAAATTATCTGGTAGAATGCCCAAAAATATGAATACCAAATAATTTATGGAATAAATAAAGGCGAGAATTTTGTTGGTAATGGGATGATTACGGGTTTGCATTATTCGCGGTATACCTTTTTGCCCCATTTCCGGTGTTTCCATATATATGTTTGTTGGTACACGAAGTTGATGAGCGAGCTGCACTGTTCAACGCAACACGGAGAAGGGATAAACGCGAGAGCCCGGTCGACAACCATCACCCGATCTCGTCGCATATTTGTGGCTCCACTATCCGCTCGTAAATAAAGTCCCGGGCTAAAAACAAAAACAACACACCGAAATAACGAACAAATGTACCCATCACTTCTGGTACATAAAGCTGGAGGCTCCGTACGCTCGTGTACATCTATACACGTGTACCTATATGTGTTTCTCGATCTATCCTGTGTACCATAGCCCAAGCTCTCTCGTGTGTTCTCCTATGCCGTTGGATCGCAATGTGCGCGCGCTCGCAAACGAGAAAGTACACGGGTCGTCGAGCGTACGTCGGTGCATCGGTGAAAAGAGTTCTGTGGAATATATGTTGCGGACTCTCTCGTACAGAGAAAACAGACAGAGATCGAAAGCCCCGAGAGGTAGATAAAACAAGATAAAAATGAAAATAAAACGCGAGTATACGAGAGAACGTGAAAATTGTGAGAACGCTCTCTCTACGTAGGACGAATACGCGCTTTGCTACCGCAGGACGGATTGCGAGTTCACGGTACAACGATATTGCACCAATGGACCTCTAGTAGTCCTATAGAGAAGAGGACATGATAGAGAATGAGACGAGGTACATCGTGTACATATACATATACGTATATAGTCGTAGTGTTTTACACGTCCGATGAACGAATTTCTTTACTCTGTGCCGCCTGCTCGGCGAACGACCAAAAGTTTACGATGTTCCTGGGTTTTCATCTTCCAACACTGTCTCCTCGAATATTCTCGTTGGGAATTGTATTTTTCGGGTGGGCGCTTAGAAACAATGGAACTGGGAGGATTTTGGATAGAAAGTGGAAGAATAATGTTGTTAAAAAAATTATCAAAATATTAATTTTATTAATTTTATTAATTTTATTAATTTTATTAATTTTATTTATTTTATTTATTTTATTTATTTTATTTATTTTATTTATTTTATTTATTTTATTTATCTTATTTATTTTATTTGTTTTATTTGTTTATTTGTTTTATTTGTTTTATTTGTTTTATTTGTTTTATTTGTTTTATTTGTTTTATTTGTTTTATTTGTTTTATTTGTTTTATTTGTTTTATTTGTTTTATTTGTTTTATTTGTTTTATTTGTTTTATTTATTTTATTTATTTTATTTATTTTATTTATTTTATTTATTTTATTTATTTTAGATATTTTATTTATTTTATTTATTTTATTTGTTTACCAGTGAACTTATAATTAATGACGAAAATAGTATATTGAACATGAAAACATATAATCGTTTAGTAAGTTCCATATTTGAAGTTGCTATTTTTTTTAACACAAAGTAAAATGGAAATAAAGTACCTTGCAAGTCGGTTTTTTATTACTGTCCAATTTTCTTGGCTGGATATTGGAAGAATAGTATTGTTTAAAAATTTATCCAAATATTTGTTTAATTATCATTTATTTAATGTCAATTATATGAATATTTTTATAATTTCGTATATAAAATTCTAAATTTTTTTAAAACAGGAAACAAAATGGAAATGAAGTACCTAGCTTGTTGGTTTCTTACCATTAACCACTTTTGTTAAGTTAAGATAGTTGATATCCTGAAAATAAAATTCGAGGCTTCGGTTTTTAGTGCTTTTCAATTTGAAGTCAAATGTATGAATTTTGAAAATTAAAAGGAGGGTCAATATTGACCTTTCTTACCGCATTACGGATTGCGAGTTCAGAATGTGAATGAGTGCTTAAAAATAATGGGACTAGGAGAATTTTGGATAGAAACTTGAAGAATAATAATGTTAAAAAATTTATCAAACTATTCGTTTAATCATCATTAAATAAATTCCATATTAGAATATTAAAAAAATTTTAAATAGAAAATAAAATGCAGTATCTTGAACGTTGCCTCAAATCTAATTAAACCTTTCAATAACTTCGTGAATTATACAAAACTTCTAATATTGATATAAATTATTTATATATTATAATATATAAATTAACAATTTTAACAATCTCAACGAAAAAAAATTTGATTTTTTCTCGCCCGAAAACAGACCTTTCTTCACGAGGAAGCTAAAAAACCGTTTCATGAATATTTTTCGAATGGAATTAAAAAAAGCAGAATAAAAATGGTTGCAGGATATTTCGTTTCTGCGGAAACTTGGTGGTTATCTACTACGTCCTGTATCCCTTCATCCTCGAAATGATAAATTGCGCCGAGGCGCCGTGAATCTGTATATAGAGAACACCAGAACGGAATATTTTACATTGTATGAAATCAAAAAATGGCGAAGTAACTCGTACAACCACACTATACATACATATACATATATATTTAGCGATATAAAGGGGATTCGCAGCCCTTCCTTACCAGGGGAGACGTCGAAAAAGGCAAGGCGAATATAAGAAGCTCGGGATGTGGTATAGAGGGAGAAAAAGAGAGAGAATAAGACGGAGGACAACCGGGAGAGTGGACTGCGTAATATAATTCAGTAAGTTTATGACCGGCCCGCGGAAACGATGGCGGTTTGCATATAACCGGGGGTAAGTTTGCGCGGAGTACCGAGAAGCGAAGAACAGAGGGAATAGCGACAACTTGGGGGATGAACAGCGAAGGAAAGACAGAGAAAGGCAACGAACAAGAGAGAAAGAAACGACGCGGGGTCGGTTGGCCGTATTTCTTGTCTGGTGAGCTTTACGGTGCTGCGCTCTGCGCGTTATGACCGCCGAATGGATTATCATTTCTCCTTCTATTCTTACGTTTCTCGCTTATACGAAACCGTTCCCGCAACGAAAGTCCACGCCTCGTGTTCTCCACGAACACACTGTGCAACGTTTACTCGAGCTATGCGGCGGTTTCCGACGTTATTTCCCTGCGGTTTCAACTCAAAACGCATAGAAAGTAGAAATCTCTCTTTTCACCTTAAACAGTACTGCCATTGGCAATGGAACCATTTGCCAATAAGAGAGTGTTTACGGGTTTTTGAATTATTTCAGAATATTCTTTCTTGTTTAGAAAAATATTTTTACATATATTTTGTATAATTAAAATACGGAATTTTATTCGGAAATAATTCTGAATAATGACGAAGTCAAGAGACAATTGTTTTTACAAATTGATTAGATTCTGGTAATAAATTTTTTTTTGCCAACGAGTATTTGGCACGTAACTAAGGTTTAATATTAAAAATATTCAGGTATTGAAAGTACAATAAAAAAAAGTTATTTTATAATCAATGATAAAAAATAATCGAAAAAGACACAGAAATTGGCGAAGCATATAATTGCTATGACCGAATGCACTAAATTTACTCGACTATTTTTTTCTTTCTTTATACTCATAGCGATTAGTTTCGAAGCAGCGCTTTAAATCCAAAACGCGCATCTACTTAAATACACATAGCTTTTCATCACACAAATAAGGTATTAATTTTTAAATATTCATTTATTGAAAATACAAAAAAAAATTATTTCATAATCGATAAAGACACAGAAATTGGCGAAGCATATAATTGCTATGACCAAATGCACTAAATTTCCTCGACTATTTTTTTAATACGTTTATTTTATACACATAGCGATTAGTTTCGAAGCAGCGCTTTAAATCCAAACGTGCATCTACTTAAATATGCATAGCTTTTCATCACACAAATAAGGTATTAATTTTTAAATATTCATTTATTGAAAATACAAAAAAAAATTATTTGATAATCGATAAAGACACAGAAATTGGCGAAGCATATAATTGCAATGACCGAATGCACTAAATTTACTCGACTATTTTTTTAATAGCGCTTTAAATCCAAACGTTCATCTACTTAAATACGCATAGCTTTTCATCACACAAATAAGGTATTAATTTTTTAGATAATCCTTTATTGAAAACACAAAAAAAATTAATGTTATAATCGATAAAGACACAGAAATTATCGAAGCATATAATTGCTATGACCGAATGCACTAAATTTACTCGACTATTTTTTCTTTTTTTATACTCATAGCGATTAGTTTCGAAGCAGCACTTTAAATCCAAACGTGCATCTACTTAAATACGCATAGCTTTTCATCACACAAATAAGGTATTAATTTTAAAATATCAATTTATTGAAAATAAAAAAAAATCTTCTCTAATCGATAAACACACAGAAATTGGCGAAGCATATAATTGCTATGACCAAATGCACTAAATTTACTCGACTATTTTTTTAATACGTTTATTTTATACACATAGCGATTAGTTTCGAAGCAGCGCTTTAAATCCAAAACGTGCATCTACTTAAATACGCATAGCTTTTCATCACACAAATAAGGTATTAATTTTAAAATATTCCTTTATTGAAAATACAAAAAAAAAATTATTTCATAATCGACAAAGACACAGAAATTGGCGAAGCATATAATTGCTATGACCAAATGCACTAAATTTACTCGACTATTTTTTTAATACATTTATTTTATACACATAGCGATTAGTTTCGAAGCAACGCTTCAAATCCAAACGTGCATCTACTCAAATACGCATAGCTTTTCATCACACAAATAAGGTATTAATTTTTAAATATTCATTTATTGAAAATTAAAAAAAATTATTTTACAATCGATAAAGACACAGAAATTGGCGAAGCATATAATTGCTATGATCAAATGCACTAAATGTACACGACTATTTTTTTAATACTTTTTCTTTTATACACATAGCGATTAGTTTCAAGGCAGCGCTTTAAATCCAAACGTGTATCTACTCAAATACGCATAACTTTTCATCACACAAATAAGGTATTAATTTTTAAATATTCATTTATTGAAAATACAAAAAAAAAATTGTTTCATAATCGATAAAGTCACAGAAATTGGCGAAGCATATAATTACTATGACCAAATGCACTAAATGTACACGAATATTTTTTTAATACATTTTTTTTATACACATAGCGATTAGTTTCGAAGCAACGCTTCAAATCCAAACGTGCATCTACTCAAATACGCATAGCTTTTCATCACACAAATAAGGTATTAATTTTTAAATATTCATTTATTGAAAATTTAAAAAAATTATTTTACAATCGATAAAGTCACAGAAATTGACGAAGCATATAATTGCAATGACCGAATGCACTAAATGTACACGACTATTTTTTTAATACATTTTTTTTATACACATAGCGATTAGTTTCGAAGCAACGCTTTAAATCCAAACGTGAATCTACTTAAATACGCATAGCTTTTCATCACACAAATAAGGTATTAATTTTTAAATATTCATTTATTGAAAATTTAAAAAAATTATTTTATAATCGATAAAGACACATAAATTGGCAAAGCATATAATTGCTATGATCAAATGCACTAAATGTACACGACTATTTTTTTAATACTTTTTTTTTATACACATAGCGATTAGTTTCGAAGCAGCGCTTTGAATCCAAGCATTCATCTACTTAATTTTTATTACACGTATTAATTTTTAAATATTAATTTATTGAAAATAAGTAAAAAAAAATCTTCTATAATCGATAAAGACACAAATTGGCGAAGCATATAATTGCTATGACCAAATGCACTAAATGTACACGACTATTTTTTTAATACGTTTTTTTTATACACATAGCGATTAGTTTCGAAGCAGCGCTTTAAATCCAAACGTGTATCTACTTAAATACGCATAGCTTTTCATCAACTGTTATGCTAGCCAGCGAAACGTTTACAGCAGCACCGCTGAGTATACACACGCGTCACATTTGCGACTGTCCTCAGGCATGTGTACCTATGTGCTCTTGTATACTGTAGTGTATAGGTTTACATGACTATTCTCGTATACGAACTGTATACTATTACAGTATCCTATGTATATAAGCCACTACGTGTCCCCGGATCTCATCTTACATCGTACAACATTGGCCGCCATCATTGGAACCAACCGGCCGGAATTGATTTGAATGTTTTTTTGAGCGGTGTACCGCTGCCCCGAGGGCCTTCTTCGTGTCGTTCTTCTTGCAAGAAGAAGAGGAAAACGAACACGATCGTTCGCCTTACGAGTTTGCTGCTGCCTTCCATGCCGCATTTTCTTCCTCCACGTCACTATGCTCCCAGTATATATACTACTATACCCTTAGACCCGGTCGAAAGTACATGACGACGCTCGTAAACATACGTGATATTACGGTTGTACTATATCAGGAATACCGCAATTTATCTTGTGCTGTGCTGATTCTTTTTTTTTAGAAATCCCATTTTATGGCTCTGTTGGGATTGTATAGATCAATTACGGAAATGGATATCGAAATAGCATTGTTTTGTTCTCGTTGGGGTTGTCAACCCTGAGAAAAGCAGTTCACTTTTTTTTTTTTTTAGATATTCGAACGTTTTAAGTGAAACAAATTATGGTTTGTAAGGTTATCGTCTTATTGGCATTTTGGAGACAATATTATTTATTTATTCACAATTTTAAGATCGTCTCTGTTGATAAAGCGAAAAGAAATTAATTTGACAACCAAAATCAATTAATTTCATTTAAAAAGTTAACATCCATTAGAAAGTTCATTAAAAAATTTAACTTTTCACGACGTATTTTTCTTGTGCAATTTTTCGATTCTAAGATCTAAATTATTAAGCGCAATAATGTATCCATGGAATTTTCAGTTGATTTGATGAGATTTGACGAGAGTTAGAGCAAAGCGAATATTTTTTTAAAAAATTCAGAATCCCATAAAAACCAAATTTTTTTACAGATTATTTCCAAATTCAATACCGATCCTCCTTTAACATAGTTTTATCCACACAAAAATATTTAGCTCAATAGCTAAAAATTTGCGAATGCTAGAGAGCGTACAGACCTTTTTTTTACACTTTTTACAATTACAATTTACGAGTACAATTTTTCGAAAATTGCAAAGTCAAATAAAATTTGAACATATTTTTCAATTTTTTTAAAAATGACCACAACCAAAGATGTCGATCCGTATCACATTTTTGTTAAATTTCAGCCCGATTGTTAAAGTAGTTCTTGAGATATGTAAGTTTAAATTTTAAATGACAGCGCCACACACACACACACGCACATCCAACCATACATTTTTTCTAAACCATTTTTCTCGACGTTTTAGACAATTTTGAGTGTACACTGAGAAAAAAAATGTTAGAATTAACTAAATCGGCGTTTACCCTCGTTCAAATGAATTTTTAGTTGGTATAACAAATATTTTGGTTACCGCAAATATATTTTAGTCAACTGAATCAAATAATTATTGAAGAAACTAAACATTCGGTTGTCCTAAACGAGAAATTCGTTTGAACGAGGGCAAACGCCAATTTAGTTAATTTCTACATTTTTTTTCTCAGTGTACTGATATAAAACACGCGAAAAAAAAAATTTCGCTCGAAAACAAAGTTTCCTCTATCGGGAAGTAAAAAAAGATGCAAAGTAGAACCTTGCACATTGCTTCCTCATTATTTTTCGCTTTTTACAAAGCTTCCTCTGTGAGGAAGCAGTATGTTATTCAATTTTGGCTTCCTCATAGAGGAAGCTTTGTAAAAAGCGAAAAATAATGAGGAAGCAATGTGCAAGGTTCTACTTTGCATCTTTTTTTTTTATACCTTGTGTCTCTTTTGCAGAGGTGTTTTATACAGCTATAAATCACCTCTGCAAACGCCGTTACATCTAATTTTGATTAGATACAAATTTTTGTCATACTTTCTCAACTTTTCCGGAAGTTATAGCGAAAATCTACATTTTTTTTTAAATGAAGAATGGTGTAAAATCCGAACGACTTTACCGATCATCACCAAATTTGGTACATGGCATTTCTGAATGTTATTTTTCGTCTGTACAAAATCTCTGTTCATTTGTTGAAATTCGACGTAATTTAGATCAAAATCTATTTTTTTCGAAAAATTCAAAATTCTATAAAATCCGAACCGCTTTACCGATTTCGTCGAAATTCAATACCATACAACATTGAACGTATCTTCAGTTATGAAGAACTATTTAGCCAAATCGGCGAACTTTTACGAAAGTTAGAGCGACCACGCCCTTTTTTCAACAAATTAAAATCAACATAAAATCTTAATGACTTCACATATTTTGGCAAAAATCACAACATTCAAAGAGGGGCAGCTACTCTACTTGCGTGCCAAATTTGAGCCGGATCGCTCGAACGGTTACCGAGTGAGAGGAGATTGAATTTTCGAAGCCCAGCACACACACACACACACACACACACACACACACACACACACACACACACACACACACACACACACACACACACACACACACACATACATACGGACATTTTTTCTAAACCACTTTTCTCGACGTTTTAGGTGATTCTAAGCATACTGACATGAAAATCTCGAAAAAAAAAAAATTTCATGAAAACAAAGCTTCCTCTATGAGGAAGCAAAAGGATGCAAAGTAGAACCTTGCACATTGCTTCCTCATTATTTTTCGCTTTTTACAAAGCTTCCTCTCTGAGGAAGTAAAAAAGTATGTTATTCAATTTTGGCTTCCTCATAGAGGAAGCTTTGTAAAAAGCAAAAAATAATGAGGAAGCAATGTGCAAGGTTCTACTTTGCATCCTTTTTTAAATTAGATAAATAAACATGTTGTGAATTCGCTTTTTCTATTTCGTTATTCCGTTATTTCGTTATTATTAGAGCGCTTTCGAAAGTATATGTGATAACGTATATTATTAAAAATAATTCAACATTCCATAAAATCACAAATTTCATACCGTTTGTCACTAAATTATACATATTTAATGGCTGAATATTGTTTCATTTATATACAAAATTTGAGCTCGCTACTTCAAGTTTTGCAAAAGTTACTATAGAGCGATAATGTCAATTCTTTGAAAAATTCAAAATTCCATAAAATCTTAACCACTTTACCGATTCGAGCCAAATTCAATACCAAACAGCACTGAGTGCACCTACTCTTATAACCAACTATTTAGCAAAATAGTCTAAATTTTACGAAAGTTAGAGCGACCACGTCCTTTTTTCAAAAAATTCAAAACGGCATAAAATCGAAATTTTCGCACAGATTTTGTCGAAAATTGCTACAGTTGAAGAGAGTCAGCTGGTACACTAATGTGCCAAATTAGAGCGCGATATACAAAACCGTTCTTGAGTTATCGGTGTTCGAATTTTCGGAGTTGTATACGTACACACCCACACATACATACATACGGACATTTTTTCTAGATCACGTTTCTGGACGTTTTGGACAATTCTAAGTGTCCTGACATAAAAATCTCGAAAATGTTTTTTTTAATGAAAACAAAGTTTCCTCTATGAGGAAGCAAAAGGATATCGCATTTATCAAGGTGTTAATGTGAAAATCGTGGAATGAAAGGGTAAATCGGTAATATGCAAGCATCGAGTACACTCGTGCAATGTCGATATGCTGCTGACGTTGTTGTCATTGGTACAGTGCTAGGGTCGTAAAAGCGACGTGTGAGCTTCCTGGTTCGAAGGGGAATCGACGAAGGTTCAGGTCATTACGAAATGCAAATCGCGGGCACGAGCGATCGATGAGTTTGTACGGTGTCCCACGCAAGCAAGCAAGCGGCGTGCGTAACGCCGCTTAACCGGTTAGGGTTATGCTGGTGATTGGTGAGTGCACTACCAGCATCATCACTGGTAACTGTGATGTTGACGGGGTCCGAAAATCGAGGCTACCACCCAACGACACGCGCCTCGTTATACAACGATTGCTTTCTCATTTTTTAAGCTCTCACACGTTTGTCATCCCTTTACACGAAACGGCGCAATATTTTAATAACGAACCTTGACAGGAGGCGTTTTCGGACCCCTTTTGGTACCATTCACACGGGGGCGGTTTTATTGATGCTCGATTTAGTGCTCAACATGGTCCAAAATATTCCATATTAAACATCTTGAGCATTTTAAGGATGGACTACATATATGTGACAGAAAAAAGATTGATTGAAGGTTTGCGACACTTAAAATATCGATTTTGAATAAAAAAATAATGCCAAAGATTAATTTGTAAATTACTCAAGTTACAGAATATTCAACTTTCGGAAATCCTTTTGGAAATCAGTTACAGCGATTTTTTAGGATAAAATGAGCCTTTTATCAGTTCGGAAATTTACAGATGATTACAAATATGAATGAATCTTGATGATAATCGTAATCAATTACTTTTTATTTATCAAATAATTAGAAATCCAACATTTACATAATAATATATATGTGATGTAACATCTCAGGGAAATTAAAAAAATATATATACATCGTTTGGATCTGCAACCCAAAAAAAAAAATATTTTTGAGATTCCCCATAAAATTTCCGAGTGATCAACAAAAGAATTGATCTCATCCTGATTTATATTTAAGTACTTTATATTTAAATATTCGTCGTTAATTTATTATTGATTCATTAATGAAAATTGCATTCTTGATTCATTTTTGAAAATTACACCATTGACCTGTTACTTTGTATGTCTCAGCAAGCAGCTTAACGTAATCTGAAGAGTCCCTCCAATCATATAATCAGAGTTGTAAATTTCTAATTCTTCTACAAATATAGTTGATGATATAATTGGCCTTATGATTAGCTTTCCATAAAATTAACATTTGGCGATTATAATATGATGTTTGAACTTTTAATATTCGTTATTAAAATTTTAATATTAATTTAATATTAATTTCCAGTTCAATTTCATGGTAATCTTCTTGAAAATATGGCCAAAAACAATTAATGCACACGGAAAAAAAAGATTAGTTGCCATAAGCAACAAATGAGTTGACACAACCAATCGATTATTCTATTTCCCTTACAACTCAAATGGTAGTGTCAACGATTCGAAAGGTAATGCCGACAATTCGAATAGTAGTCCCAACGATTCGATTGGTTGCGCTTACTAATCTTGCGAGAATTATACGTGAACAGTTGAGGTCAATATTCGATATGGTTGATGCAACTAATCTTGGAGACCTCGTGTACAGCAAATTGAAAACGTAGTTGTCACAACCAAACATTTCTTTCTGTGCATTGCGAAAATAATGGATAATGTATGGAATAATGGATGGAATGGGTACTCTTCCATTTTTTCTGCATTTTGCTTCCTCATAGAGGAAGCTTTGTTTTCGTGAAAATTTTTTTTTTCGAGATTTTCATGTCAGTACACTCAGAATGGTCCAAAACATCGAGAAAAGTGATTTAGAAAAAATGTCTGTATGTGTGTGTGTGTGTGTGTGTGTGTGTGTGTGTGTGTGTATGTGTGTGTGTGTGTGTGTGTATGTGTGTGTGTATGTTACACAATCAAAAAATGTAAACCTTTATAACTCGGGAATGCCTTGAGATATCAAGCTGAAATTTGGACCATAGATAGAGGGATCAAGCCTCATCGTTCATGCAAATTTTTGTTAAAATCCACTTCATCGTTAAATTATTACGCGTTTTTTAATTTTTTGAAAAATGTCTGTTTACGCGATAACTCTTTCAATTTTCGAGATATTGATCTAAAAATTGGTATGAATTTGAGCTTTCATATGCCGGTGATCGCTATTGAATTTGGTTAAGATCGGTTGAGCCGTAAAATTTTTATGATGTTTTGAATTTTTCAAAAAATTGACATTATCGCTCTATTGTAACTTTTGCAAAACTTAAGATAGCGAGCTCAAATTTTGTATATAAATAAAACAATATTCAGCCATTATATATGTATAATTTAGTGACGAACGGTATGAAATTTTTGATTTTATGGAATGTTGAATTATTTTTAAAAATATACATTATCACATTCACTTCGGAAACGCTCTAATAATCACGAAATAACGCAATAACGAAATAGAAAAAGCGAATCCACAACATGTATATTTATCTAATTAAAACAAGGATGCAAAGTAGAACCTTGCACATTGCTTCATCATTATTTTTCGCGTTTTACAAAGCTTCCTCTATGAGGAAGCCAAAAATTGAATAACATACTTCCTCATAGAGGTAGCTTTGTAAGAAGCGAAAAATAATGAGGAAGCAATGTGCAAGGTTCTACTTTGCATCCTTTTTTCCCAAGGCTTGGTTGAAAATACACGGAAAAAATGGATTAGTTGAAAAAACTAACCTTTTGATGCTTGGAGCGTCTGATAGTTTGGTTGGCATTACCAGTCAGTTGGTGGCGCCACCAATTGGTTGGTTGGCACTACCAATCGATTAGTTGGCATTACCAATCGGTTGGTTCTGATACGCAATAACTTGCTAATGCTATATTTTACCATGCCTGTTGGTTGGCACGTATCAATTCCGTAGTTCCTACAACTACACCCTTTTCTCCGTGTAAGATTTTGTTTTCAAGTAGATAAAAGTTCACATATCATGTAATAAAAGCTCCAGGTTATTATTGCGAAATCATTACTGCAAAACGGATAGTACTTTAAACTTTATTTCTTAAAGTAATAGGGCTTTACAACACTGGTACACACGCACATAAAAGAGTCACATTTATATGAAGAGATCATGAAACAATAGAGGGCGATGGTTTTACCCGTTCCATATCTATATATATGCTCTATGACTTGCTCTAGCAATCTCACGAAATGAAGTCATCATGCGCGTCAACGGCACGTCGAGGATGAGCGTTAAGCAGACGAGATTTTGCGAGAAATCACCTCGGCAAATCAGTCATCATATATTTGGCCTAAGCACTTTTTTGAACATGCAACCCAAAATATATATATATATATTTTTGAAAAACCTCATAAAATTTCCGAATTATCAACAAAAGAGTTGGTCCGAAATTCTTATCAAACATTTACATAATACTATGCGTAGTATGGATCCTCACAGGAAAAACTTTTTTTAAGGGATCTTTCCAGTGTGACGGCTCGAAAAATAGCCTATTTTCCCGATTTTTTTTCGGACGGTTACTATAAGTCGATGAATCTGAAATTTTTATGACATATTAAGGTAATCATGAATGACAGGAAATGATTTTTTATAAGATGACTTTTATTGTTTAAATATATTTTTTTAATTGTTGAAAATAATGTTGATAAAAAAGATAGCCTCATGGTGGACATCCTAGGGGTCGCAAATTTGATCTGAAAAAAAACCCAAAAGATTATTAATTAGTATGCGATTGGCTATCGCGCTATGGAGGCTTTTTTTAGGATCAAAATTGACAAAATGGCGGCGATTTGAACAAAAAGTACCGAATTTAGCCGATTTTTGTCGGCAGTTTTTCTTTTAAAAAAAATGGGAAGATTACAAAAAAAGCTTCCATAGCACGATAGAGAGTAGCGTGAAGAATGTTCTCTTAAAATTTGAAAACGATCGCTTGAAAACTGTTCCCTGGAGAATGTCCACCGTTTTGAAAAATGTCGTTTCGAGAAAATCGCGTTTAAAGTTTCGAGTGTAGAAATTTCATATACCTAAATTGTGTACTTACGACTAATCGGTGATGCCAGGTCCATAAAGTATGCCAGCGAAGTATTTCGAATTTCGCTTTAAAAATTTGAGAGGATGTTTTTGACCGTATATACTAATGGATAAGACAACAAAAATCGATTTTTTTCACACTGGAAAGATTCCTTAAATTGATCGTAAATATATTATTGATTAATTTTTTTTAATGTCACTATTGACCCATTACTTTGTGTGTCTCAGCAAGCAGCTTAACGTAATCTGAAGACTTCCTCCATTAATTCGATATGCCTCATGCATAATATATACACGCACATAAAAGAGTCACATTTATATGAAGAGATCATGAAACAATAGAGGGCGATGGTTTTACCCGCTCTATGTCTATATATATATGCTCTATGACTTGTTCTAGCAATCTCACGAAATGAAGTCATCATGCGCGTCAACGGCACGTCGAGGATGAGCGTTAAGCAGACGAGATTTTGCGAGAAATCACCTCGGCAAATCAGTCATCATATATTTGGCCTAAGCACTTTTTTGAACATGCAACCCAAAAAATATATATATATATTTTTGAAAAACCTCATAAAATTTCCGAATTATCAACAAAAGAGTTGGTCCGAAATTCTTATCAAACATTTACATAATACTATGCGTAATATGGATCCTCACAGGAAAAACTTTTTTTAAAATTGATCGTAAATATATTATTGATTCATTTTTTTAAATGTCATTATTGACCCATTACTTTGTGTGTCTCAGCAAGCAGCTTAACGTAATCTGAAGAGTTCCTCCTATAATTCGATATGCCACATGGATAATATACACTCGCACATAAAAGAGTCACATTTATATGAAGAGATCATGAAACAATAGAGGGCGATGCTTTTACCCGCTCCATGTGTATATATATATGTTCTATGACTTGCTCTAGCAATCTCACGAAATGAAGTCATCATGCGCGTCAACGGCACGTCGAGGATGAGCGTTAAGCAGACGAGATTTTGCGAGAAATCACCGCGGCAAATCAGCCGTCATATAATTGGCCTCTAGGCGCAGTGCTTCGGCACGTGTCTGCTATATCCCACTGCTGTTGCGAACTCAACGGCGCACGTTCGACATTCGTTCGGCACACAGTAAGACCTGCCCGTATATTATTGTCTGGCATAGATGGAATCATAACTTTAATTCTCGATATCGAATCGAATTACATGCTGCAATTGTTGGGACGCGAGAGATTCGAATTGCCGGGAAGGCATAAGCGGGATCGTTCAGCCGCTCTACTTTTCCTTGTACTTTGTGATGCTGCACCGAACATAAGCATCCGCGTGCCGAGTAAAATAGGGTGAATCGGTGATGGGGTTGTGCTGGATAAAAAATGTTTCACCGAAAGACGAAGAAGAAATGAGAGAAAATATCGCCGGGGAAAAAAATTATTATTGGCAATATGCAAAATTGTTTATAGTTCAAGAAAATGCCGTAGTGTATACAATTATGTACGAATGATATTTTATACAAATCGTAAGTTGCAAAAAAACAATTTTCTTTTTTTTAAGGTTTGAATTTGGAATTTAATTTTTTAGTTATCTACAGAAAATTTGGCAGTTTTATAATTGGCGAAAAATTTCCGATGCGATAGTTTTACAAAATGCACTGAAAGACGGTATTTTGGTTTTGTTTTTTATTAGCCGCTAAATTCTAGAAAAGAACCAAAAGATTTTTTTTTTCAATTTTTTCTTTCTTTATGATTTTCTGAAATTTCAGCACCCTTAAAAAATATCCTTATAAATAAATAAATAAATAACTGCAACTGTCTGCAACTGTCCTATCTACGCACCACTTCGAAAGCAATTTTTAAAGAATCCGGTATTCCCAGAAATATTAAAAGTGCAAAATAGTATAGAAGCGCGCAACATTTTTCTGGTTATTCAAGCAGTTTGCAAACTACGCTCATTCGCTCTAAGCGAATAAAGGATTAAAATATTGCTAAGCAGCATTGGTTTGAGATGTACAAATATATAACAAATAATGAGAGATAAATAGAATAAGAATGTTATTAATAAGAACAAATATTATAATACACTTTATAACAAAAAGATGTAATAGGTGTAAGTACAAATGTATAACAAAAAAGGTGTAATAGGTATTTACCTTGAATACACGAAAATAAAACCAATACCAATACCAATAAATAAATAAATAAATAAATAAATCTACACAATGTCTGAAAGGGTAGAAGAAAATTGTTTTATTAAAATCACTAATTTCTCGATTGTTTACCTATTCCGTTTTGCCCCATCGTTCTGTGTACAAAACGGGTGGTTAGAGAATGTAGAGAACGTTGGCTGTGCATGAATTGGCTCGCTGCGCCACCATACGATAATGTGTCTCGTGCTACCGATCGTCCGTCAATCCATCCGGCGGTTTCTCCATCTTTGTTTAGCATGGTATATGAGCAGCTAGTACGCGTTTTTATGGGGCGCTCCTGCTGCGGCACGAGCGGTCACGTGCCGAGCAAGAGCCCAGCAACCCCTCGACGTGTTAGCCCACCCCCGGTGTAAACCAGCAACGGGGGTGCCGACGATCGGTATAGCGTCGCTGAGCCACCCACTTTAGACGCCTCTGAGATGAGCGATATTCGTATGGAATCAAAGAGAGCAAAAAGGATAGCAAGAAAAATTGAGCAACTGAGTGAGATCGCATGTGTCAACCTTACATCCTGAACGCGGGGATGTCTTCTCCCCTTTGTCACCTCCGCAACGAGAATTTCAGACATCCTCTCATCGCTTTCATCTCTGATATGTTCCTGTGCTCTTCAACTTTAATAAAAACGTACTTAATTTACGAGAACGGTATGAGATGAATGGTTCGAGCCTATTTTGATCCTCATTGTAATTGTCTTATAGTCTGCGTGTGATGTACAATTAATCATTGGAAAAATTAAGGCAGTATTATATGGCAAAAGTGACTCCGGAAATTCGATACGTAGTTTAGTTTGCTCGGATTATCGATCGAAACTTTGACACTCCAAATCTTCGCGTAAGCTTCGAGCGATAAAAGTCTCGGCGATTTCGACTCGTTAAAAACTTGTTTTTAAGTTCTTAGCGTCGAGACGCTACCGCGTCTCTTGATAGCACGCTAGGAATGTAGATTCCGATCAGAATTGATAATCGATGGGACAAAAACGAAATCCAAAAGTATTTAAAATGTAGTTACAATATTTCTATTAATTTTGACATTATTGGTAATTTATTCACAAAATGTATACATTTATCGAGTGATGTATTAATGATAATAAATACTTGCAGCGATTCTAATATATATTTGAGAAACCGATTAGTATTTATCTGAAAAAATCATAACTCTTTAAAAAGGTTATAAAATACTATACAGTATCCAATGTTTTTTGTAATAGAAAGAAAATTATTCACCTTCTGTTAATCCATTTTTGTATCTATATAGAGCAAAACAAAAATTGAATTATTTTAATAAGACAATCATCAAAATATTTAATTTTTATTATTTTCTTATATACATATAACCCAAAACTACATAAATAAATTACGATAATAAAATGACTACATGAAATTAATCCTGAGTTACAAAGCAGTCATGTTTGCAAAAAAAATGGAGGCCAAGAATTGTCACATTCTCGTTAAATAATCATTAATTCCATTGTCCACGTAACCTGCGACATGTGTGCTAAACTGAAATCACGTCGAACGTTTAGTCCGACGTGATTTCAAGTAGTTTTGCAGCGAGAAGCGATCGGGTTTGTTGGAAATCGTGGGGTCATTTATGGCCAGGGTTCTACGGTAGGAATGCAGATTCCGATCAAAATTGCCTTATTAACAACGGATGTGACAAAATCGAAATCCAAAAGTCCCAAACGCAGTTACAATTTTTTTATTAATTTTGAAATTATCGTTGATTTCTTCACAAAATGTATTTATCGAGCAAGTATTTATTATCATTTATTAATGATAATAAATACTTATTTATGAGCAAGTATTTATTATCATTTATTAATGATAATAAATACTTGCAGCGATTCTAATATATATTTGAGAAACCGATTAGTATTTGTCTGTAAAATTCAACTCTCTAAAAAGCTTATAAAACACTATGAAGTATCCAATTTTTTTTTGTAATAGAAAGAAAATTATCCACCTCCTTTTTTGTATCTATATAGAGTAAAACAAAACATGAATTAGTTTAATAAAACAATCAATAAAGCATGTAATTTTTATTATTTTATTATATATATACACGGTAAGAAAACCGGTGGTTCTGGCTACCAATTCCAGCATATGCTGTGCCGCGTGTTAGTTACTGAAACTAAATCGGAATTGTAGTCTCAACTTTTTTCGATTGGTAGCAAAAATAGTACGTATAACCAACAATTTGGTTCCTGCAACTATCACGGCTCCAATCCAAATGATTCGTTTTGCCAACCAACCGGTGAGTTGAGGTTATGATCTCAGCTGGTCATTATTACTATCGATACTCTACGAACGAGGTTATAGTTTCTTCAACCGACCGAGTAGTTGGCGCTATGCTAATTATTTCGATTATTTGTCGGGATTGATAAATCAGTTTTGACAACTACTTCTTTCTTTCCGTGTATATAACCAAAAAGTACATAAATAAATTACGATAATAAAATCACAGCTCGACTGCAATAAATTAATCCGGAGTTACAAAGCAGTCACGTTTGCAAAAAAATGAAGGCCAAGAATCGTGACATTCTCGTAAAATTATCGTTAATTCCATTGTCCACGTAACCTGCTACATGTGTGTTAAACGTTCGACGTGATTTCAAGTAGTTTTGCAGCGAGAAGCGATCGGGGTTTGTTGGAAATCGTGGGGTCGTTCATGGCCGGGGTTCGAAGGGGGTGGAAGAGGGTAGAAGGGGGTTTAGACGGGGTAGTCCATTGCGCCGAACAGCGGCAACAGTAGCAGCATGACCGGACCTACTGGGTTGAACTTTAATATTACAAAAAGCTGTAATCTGACGAGCGCGATAGCCGGAGCGTTAACTGGCACCCAATTTATAAAAATAACGATGAAATTACTGTTGCGTAAAGCGTGTATACTATAGCATATCGTCGCCCTGCGAACAGCGCTCTCACTGAAAACGTTATATGCATGTGCACTGGCCACTGGATGACGGGATTGAACATAGAAAAAGTGAGACGGAGGTATAAAAGCACGCGAGAATGTTGCTGCTGGTTGCAGGGTGGAAAGCGCGACGCTAGCGACGAATAAAGGACAGAGAATCAGCGATGTGGTTGTACGTGACGTACGTTTTGTCCATCATCAGCCACCGGACGGTCGGCCAGTTGATGTTTCAGTCTCTCTACTGCTCGCTCGGGCTCGCGTTTCACGTTCGAAAAAATATGCTCGCTGATACGTGAGCCAATCGGCGGGAGGGGAAAACGGGGTGCGACGGGGCTCGGTGTAATAACGAAATCTCGGATCCGATTAATTATAAAAAACCTGATATCGGACGCCACTGGTTGGGCATTGCAGCTACTAACAGCCTCGTCATATATATATATATGTATATATATATGTGTATGTGTGTGCGGATGAATACTGGTGGGCGAGTACATTAAAAAGCATGTCCACGATATGGTATTTCCAGAGCGTTCATTGTCCAATGGAAACACAGGGGCTCTCGGCGGTCCATCCCCGGCACCAACGTCATATATATATATACACACTCCACCCCGTGCCGGTGAAAATAAATATTCGCTCGTGTACCTACTCTACGTAATAAAAACTAATATTCATCTCTACATCCAATATTCATCCAATTACGGGATCACCGATGCGTGAGATATTCATGTCTGCGAAAAGCATCAGCGTCGAAGTTTCGTTTTTATAAGTATCGGACAGAACGGGGCGCAATGACACATGTAATAATGTTATGTACGAAAAAAAAGTGCATCATACTTTGGACATTGATTTTTGTTTTTTTTTTCATCTTTCTTTGAATTTCTGATAAATGGAAACACCTTAGAATTAATTAAGAGCCTTCAATATTATTCATCAAAAAAATTCACAAACATTCTTCTTTTATAATTAACGAAAAAATGAAAAATCTGTTCGCCATTTTTCTAAACATTATGAAACATTCCTTCAAACAAAAAGCAAATAGTATTCGACCGTCATCGTGCAATGTCACCCCGATCACCGCGATCAAGACCATACAATTGGTATCAAGGGACCAGAGGGCGAATAGACGTACGATTTAATTTGCGACAGTATAATGGACAAAGGCCACATGTACACGAAGCGACTAAAAGTCATCAGGGCTTGAAGATATGTGTTGGTCCCTTAGGAAAACTTTTTATTACAATACCGAGCCTCTGTGATTTCTATATCAAATAAATCCGAATCACTGACGATCTCGATGAGTAATGGCACGAAGTTTCCGAGTCCAAGACCACAAAACGCAACATCGCACTATTTATTGAGGTTGCCGTGG
Organism: Ephialtes manifestator; assembly: GCA_963970395.1. Classification (NCBI taxonomy): domain Eukaryota; kingdom Metazoa; phylum Arthropoda; class Insecta; order Hymenoptera; family Ichneumonidae; genus Ephialtes; species Ephialtes manifestator. The sequence goes on along the minus strand of OZ019976.1, from coordinate 29,342,192 downwards.
GTCTTCCTCTTCGGCTGTCGCTATAACGTGCCTCTGTTCGACCCTCTCTGCACCGCCACTTTCCTCGGCAATCCTCATCGAGGCCGCCGATGCTAACAATGTTTGCAGATATATTGTATCTCACGCATCACTTGGCTCGCAAATTGTTTTATAAACAGATTACGGCGACAGGCATCCCCCGTAACCCGCGGGAGCGAACGAGCGCGGAATAGTAGTGCGGGGTTGGTGGTTCACAAGGTTGGAGGCAAAAGCATCAGGCAGTAGAAGCGCCATTCCCCCTCTGGTCGAAACTATACCATGACGTCGGTAATACGTCGAAGCTACTGTTGCCATTGCTGGTTGATGTCGCCGTCGCTGCTGCTTCGAATGTCCTCCCCCCTCTTCCCGCAAACCCTCGCGGTCCTTCGTCAAATCCCTTCGATGCAATAAAAGGCAAAATACATGCAATCTTAAGATTGTATCTATCGCAAATGCGGGTGTGTTTTGCGAGTGATGCTGGAAAGAGAGCGGGTAGTTGCTGACCCGGAATGCACGTCATGATGTTCCGCATGCTTGCTTTTCTTCTTCCCTGCTTATTCGCGCTATCCTATCCTATATCATAGAAAATAGTAGGCACTCGAAGACGCTTGCCAAAACGGCACTGCAACCGTCTCATCACAAGAATAAGGACATGGCATTTCGCAACTTTGATATTGATAAGTGGAATTGTGCCATTCGTAATATGATATATTCGTAATAGTCACCTACTATTTATTGTCACCGACTATTCGTTGTCACCGACTATTCGTTGTCACCGTAAATAGTAGACTGTTTATTGTCACCGTAATTAGTAGACCACTATTTATTGTCACCGTAAATAGTAGACAGTTTATTGTCACCGTAATTAGTAGACCACTATTTATTGTCACCGTAAATAGAAGACTACTATTTATTCTCACCGTAAATAGAAGACTACTATTTATTGTCACCGTAAATAGAAGACTAATATTTATTGTCACCGTAAATAGTAGACTACCATTCACTGCCACCGTAAACAGTAGACTACTATTTATTGTCACCGTAAATAGTAGACTACTATTTATTGTCACCGTAAATAGTCACCTATTATTTACTATCACCACAAATAGTCATCTTCTATCAATTGTCACCGTAATTAGACACCTATTATTTGTTGCCACCATAAATAGTCACCTTCTATTAATTGTCACCGTAAATAGTCACCTATTATTTATTGTCACAATAAATAGTCACCTTCTATTAATTGTCACCGTAAATAGTCACCTATTATTTATTGTCACAATAAATAGTCACCTATCATCTAGTGTCACCTTGAATAGTCATTGTGAATAAGCCCCAAAGCCCGTAATATAGCCAAAAGTAGTCTTCATGTAGAGATATCAAGAATCGAGCTTCCAAGTAAGCGAAACAGAATAGAAACTCCCCTAGTACGCTACATTAACAGAACTCGCACACTCAACAACCATATCGACATCCGGTTCCCGCGGAAAATCTGGTGAATCGCGGCTCATTGGCCTCGTAATAGTGCGGTTATCCACTGTCCGGTAGTGGAGCATGTCCTTATTGTGGTAGAACCGGTGACTTAATGGCCTGTGACCCAAAAGCCTTACCCCCGGGGTGACGAGACACAGCGGTCCATGGTATAGCACAATCGCAACCCAGCTTCTCCAAGATCCGAATCCATGAAGCTTGGACTATCACCCGGTGATGTATATATGTATACCATCCACATATATATATATGTGGATGGTATACATATATACATAGCCAGTGTCTAGTGTAGATTCGGCGTGCAGCGTTCCAGCGGCACATCACGATATAGCAACATCAGTCGGTTCTGTCCTAGCCCGAAACTTAGTTATTCGCGTGTGGAGAATGTACGGAGTGTAACAACGTTGCGGAAGACCGACGAACGGTCCCGACGCTGCGACGCGCCTGCCGGGCGTCTCCGGTCGCGTGGCTTTATGGCCTCGACTCTCATCCTCTCACTTACTATCTCTTCTCACTACGAAAGACCCGTAAATTCGAAACGGGGTTGATGTGTACTGTACGTACAGTCATAGAACATCGTCGCTTTCTGTCAGCCTCGAAGCCATCACTGTTAATACCCCTGGTACCGAGATGGTACCTCCCGCGATGTGGCTTCCGCTTAAACGTTCCGTCAACGATGTCGACGAGAATCTCGAGATGCAGAACTTCCCTGCGAACATATATATGTATAGATATATGTATAGATACTGGACTAGCTTTGTGATAGACTATGGATAGTTTGTACATGTGTATATGTGTGGATAGGAAAGTCGACAACGCCATCAATCCGCGACCGCGTAACGTAACGGATATGCAAAATCGTTTCGCATGCGAAATGAGTTGGCAGAGCATCTTTCACTGAATCTGCTTGCTGTACTATGCTGTATGCTCGAGCTTTTGGCCCCATCCAACCCATGCTCGTTACTCTTAGCCTCATGGTTTCCCAGCTTGATATGTCAGCGGGAATTTAATCTATCTTGGTTGTAATGTAAAATGCAAGAAATAGACGATGGTGTAGATACTTCAATTGGACTAAACTGGAAATGGAGATGAGTCCAGAAATTGTTTGTTGTTATCGTCAATAATCTGTGAAGTTACCAAAGTTCACAGTTGAGACATCAGGAGTTAACACATAGAAATATCAAGCATCGAGCTACCCTACCTATCCGTGCAGAAATTAGTTCGGGCAGCCGCGATTAAATAAGGGGCTTTTTTAGGTATAAACGTGGCATCCACAATAGGGAATCTACTCTAGAACCCTACTAGGCTCAACAGAGACGGTCACGACAAACTTCGGGGTCTAATTACGCTGAAATGTGGAACCCTCACCAGGGTCGCCCATATTGAGCCTCTAAAGGCCCCGTACTTCAAGGGTGACTAGCCTAGTAGGGCCCCTAATAGAACTGGGGCAAACTAGAAAGGGCCAAGTCAGAGCCCCAACTATTTTTCTACACGGGTATACTAGAAAAAAATGTCATTGATTCAAAAACATTTCGCTTGCGGGCTGCCAAAAATAAGCGTTGTCAAATCAACTTTACTTCTAATTTCTAAAAATTTCATAATAAAATGAAACTATATCCCTCAAAATGGCAAACCAATATTTTATTGCTTCAATGTTAAATGGGAATGGAAAAATAAGAACTAGAGTTAATATAAAAACACTTGTTTTTGACAGTAAATTGTTTTTTAATCAATGCATTTGTCTTTTAGTATACACGAAAAAAAGGAATTGGTTGAATAAGCTCCAAGCGAGAAAATTCGTTGGGATAATAAACTAGTTGGTTATAGAAACAAATCAGTTAGTTAGGGCAAACCAGTTGGATGGGCCAGCAAATTAATTGGCGGACAACTAACGAATTGGGTATCACAACCAACTAGTTTGTCGGTCGAACCAAAAAATTGGCTAGCCAATTTAGTTGCTTTAACCACGCGAATAGATGGGCCAACTAATTATTTCTCTCCGTGTAGAAAGATAATAAAAATAATTTTATAAAAATTACAAAACTCCCGACTGAAAGAAAAATAGTGTAATTAATAAACAAATTGGGTTAATGAAAAATGTTTAAATAAGAATCATTTGCATATTATAGTCGGGAGATTAATTCGTCAAAGGTGTGGGAATAAATAGAATATGCAGATTACCAAAAATTCAACACTAAAGGCCTTGAGGTTGGAAAATTAGTGCTTTTCGTTAATGACTCTCGAGCATTTACCCCGGAAGATTTTCGTCAAGGTTCGTTATTACCATAACCAAAGTTATGTGACGAAAATCTTAACCTAAACGATCCAATGACGCGGATTTGTGATCTCAGGTCGCGACGTAGTTTAGGCTCGCACGATTATCTACCCAATCTCGAATATAATTTTCTTGTTATCCGTAAAATCCAATCAGCGTGGAGAGGGCTAGGGCGGCGTTGAGCGGCAAGGGTCGAAGCCAAACGGGGCGGATATTATGAGCTAGGTAGAAGCGGGTCGTTTAGTGTTTATAGCGAGGCCAGGACGAAACCACCGAAGCGGTTAGCTCTCGTTTCCAATACGCGAGGCAACCCTGCAACCGAGAAGAAAGAGGACGAGAAAGAACAGCAGGTTGAAAGAGGAAAAGAAAGGAGGGCGGCACATAATTTAGTAAAGGTTGACGTAAGGGAGAACGAAAGAGAAAAGACGCAAAGAGAGCTCGAGCCAACCTCAGACGGTTGATCAAGTTAACTGGGTGCTGCCCTTTCTCACTTATTTTGCGGCTCGGACTACCATAATACGATTTTGTCGCTCCACGTCGGCTCTGACGCGTCACAAGCTCACTGCAACTCAAGGCCTGCCTTCCTCGCGTCCTTATACGCCCTTCTCCACCCCTTTTGTCTCTCCCTTTGGTTCTTATATTTTTTATGCTTCTCCTCTGGCCGTAAGTTCGCCACGAGTTCCTTCCTACATGTCCTGTGGTCTTTCTAATTGTACTGAAAACATAATAGAGAGTGAGAAAATGTGAAGCATGGCATAAAGCTTCCGCACACGAAAGAAGAGTTTCTGGAACGTGTAAATCTCCAGGAAACATCTATGGTTCCATAATTTCCATGCTATCCATATGCTGTAAATTCAACGAGGAAAAAGATTTAGTTGAGAGAATTTACAAAAAAACGAAAACAAAACAAAACAAAACAAAACAGAGGTTGTATCAACAAATTAGTCCCTTTCATGTTGGTTAGGACAACTAATCGAAAAATCGGACCATTCGCTTAGTATCGCCGATCTACCCATTGGTAATTTGACCAACGGAATGGCAAAGAAAACCAACTCATTACACTCAGAGAAATCATAGTAGTACAGTCAACTATAAAGTGACAACTATTAAGTTTTAGTCCATCCAACTATTTTCATAATTACGATATCTATGAAAATAGTTATGGCAACTATTTGGTAGTTATAGCAACTATTTGATAGTTGTGGCAACTATTAAAAAATTGCTTGTATGAACTAAAAATGAATAGTTGTCACTTTATAGTTGCAAATACCACAATTTTCTCTCAGTGTACTGAAGACAACCAAGTGCTTAGTAAAAGAGACCAAACGAAACGTCGGTAACGAAATCATTGATAATCAATTGCCCAATGGGCACCGAAAACTTACCACATAACACGAGAACGTCTAAAAGATATCATGGTCATTAAAATATGGCTGAAGAACGTCTTTTAATGCGTCATAAGACGTTTGTGCCATGTGGGAAATAAGTGGTACCTGAAACCATCCGATTAGTGATTCGATCAACCAAATGGTACTATCAATCAACTGCAAAACAATTAAATGAAGCGATTGATTGAATTAGCAGTAATAAATAATTACACTAATGTGCCCCAAGCATTCCAAAGTTATTTTTCTCCAAATTACCATTTTTCCCATGAAACGATCCACAACAAACAAGTCCCAAATGGTATCCGAAGAATCTAAATGTGACCACAGAACTTCGTCAACAATATCGATTCAACTACGAAGAAATGGTTACAAATTTATGTACAAACGACTTTGTGGTTTCCCGAATGACCTGAAGGTAGTTTTGATTGTCCTTAGCAATGCATCAGACAATTACGTTCCATTAAGTCGCATCCTCTTGTCTCCTCTACTCCTAAGAGCAGTCAATTTTTTTCTGGTAGCTCGATCATTGAAATACCAAGATGAACGGAAGACAGTAATGGTCGTATCCTGGAGGTAGATCGACCGTTGGGGAATAGGGAAGTCGCGATGAGTAGCACAAACGGCCAAGATAGAATAAGAAAAAAGGATCTATGACTGTCTCACTCAGTTTCCAATGTACCAAATCATCCTTTTCTCTATCTCTCGCTCTTGGATATATTTTTTTTCTCCTATTGGCTTTCATCCGCATAGCATTTTCTCCCTCGCAAAGTGTAGAGACTTCGAAGAATCGCGCAGCAGGAGCTGCGGCAGTATACGAGGCGAGTGCCCTCTTCTCTTCCGTTTGCCTCGCTGACTGCAGACCACGGAGTTGAATCAATTAAAGTTTAATCCGGAACTGGGATCGGGGTGGGTTGCAAGCGTGCACGGCCTGCGCTTCAGGCACCCTCCCCGCCTACCCCTGTTTCCTCTTTCTATTCCGTCCTTCCTTCGCCTCTTTAAACCCCGCCGGCACTTTATACTCTCTCACTTCCTACCTTTCTCCTTGATATTGTGCGCTATAGTTCTACTTTCCGGCTAGTCCACTTCAGTAATTAAAGTACTTTTACATAAAACTTATTTGATACAACATGTGCGTGTGTCATGAAACAGAATTGTAACCCTTTAATGCTTGTAAAAAATATTCTCGATGATACAATTGACTTTATAATCATGCACACGGAGAAAAATCATTTGCTAGCATAGTGACAGCAAACTTTATTTGTTGGCCTAGAAAATGTATTTGCTGGCCTAACAAATAATTTTCGTCTCATAACTTTGGTTACGGTAATAACGAGTCATAACGAAAATCTTCCGGGTTTGATTTGATACAACATGTGCGTGTGTCTTGAAACAGAATTGTAACCCTCTAAAGCCTTGTAAAAAATATGCTCGATGGTACAATTGGCTTTATGATCATGCACACGGAGAAAAATCATTTGGTAGCATAGTGACAGCAAACTTTATTTGTTGGCCTAGAAAATGTATTCGCTGGCTTAACAAATAATTTTCGTCTCATAACTTTGGTTATGGTAATAACGAGTCATGACGAAAATGTTCCGGATTTGATTTGATACAACATGTGCGTTTGTCATGAAACAGAATTGTAACCCTTTAATCCTTGTAAAAAATATGCTTGATGGTACAATTGGCTTTATGATCATGCACGGAGAAAAATCATTTGCTAGCATAGTGACAGCAAACTTTACTTGTTGGCCTAGAAAATGTATTTGCTGGCCTAACAAATAATTTTGCTGGCCTAGCCAATCTTTTTGCTGATCTAGCAAATTTTTTGACAAGCCTAGCAAATTTTTTGACAAGCCTAGCAAATTTTTTGACAAGCCTAGCAAATAATTTTTGTTAGGCTAAGAAATAAGGCTTTGCTATCACTATATTAGCAACTGATTTGTTGATGCAATAAAAATTTTCTTTCCGTGTGTTTCCATATACTGTTAAAAATATTTAAGATAAAATTACTATACATGTGCAGGAAGCTCTTTTATAGAAACGAGTATAAAAATTTATTACACGAGTATAACGCAAAACTTATGTACATTTATGTACCGAAATTGATATACAGTCTGCTAATTATAATACGATGAGTAAACTTTTGTAGAGCAGTAAAAAATATTTATTTTCAATTAAATTTCATGGTAATAAGTAATGAAGGGCCATTATGCTCTTCTGTTTTTTCCGTAATTTCTCTTAATATTAAATTAAAAATTATTACTGGTTTATTATTATTGAGAAATCATTACTAGAAAACAAACTTTACTTTAATAAACTACATTTCTTAAAGTAATGAGGTTTACAATACTTGTCACAAATATTATAAACTCCAAATTTGGCGTGAAAAATTAATATTGTCTCATGATTCCTGTCCAAATTAAATGCATATAACGAAAAATAATAGAAGCAATATTCATTGAGAACAAAAGCACTAGCTATTCGAGGTAGCCTGAAATAAATTCATGTATTTTTATGCTAATTCAAATATTACCAAAACATGTCCAATTGTACATGTAATCACACTTAACACTGTCTAATTTTTTACGCCATCAATTAAGGGAGCTGAATCATCAAAAAAAAAAAAAGAAATTATATCCACTTGCCTGTTTTTCTCATACCAACACAGCCAAACAGAAAAAAAAAGTTTCTACCAAACTCGACCTCAATAAAAACCATTTCTTTAACATTTCATCCTCAACCCTCTTAAGCCCGATCACTTCATATGTCCGCTCTATTATACATCACCTTTCAATTGCGGTTAACCCAGCAAATGCTCACCTCAACCTTGCTAAGAGGTAGAAAATAGTAACAGATTTATCTGTCGCTAGGAAAAAGGCATAGACAAATTTCTCTCTCTCCTTCGTTATAAGGAGCCCCTTAAACCCCTATAATACCGGGGGTAGTATTGTACCGACTCATCTGACGATGCGGCTGAATCGAAGGGTAGATTCACTACTGTATATGGTGGTGGAAATATTACCTCGAGATCGGAACAAGGGTCTAGTTGCTGTATGGGACGAAGGACTGTATCGCTTACTCGAAGGGTCCATCGAACAATAGAAGCTTGGCAACGAGCGGAAAGAACAGTTATTCGTAATACGGAATGACGCGTGCTGATGAGTCCGAACCGGAAGTGCTGGTCGATTGGCCACATTCTTGCTTAGCAGGCCCTTAAGGTTCTCCAAAGAAAAATACATGTTCTCAAGTTGACTAGATACTTCAGGATCTTCGCACGTTACAAAACAAGGTGGGGGTAAAAATAGCGAATGGTTAAAATAGCGAATTGCAAAATAAGCAACGTTTGAATCTAGAATGGCCATCATTATAAAATTCGCTATTTCTACCATTCGCTATTTTGACCGCCAATCCCACATAGAAAAATATATATGTAATATATACGTTAAATATATGGCGCCAAAAAGTTCTATATGCTGCATATATTCTGCATATATGTGTGCAAAAATATATTCAAAATATATGGGATATATGTATGGAATATATGTAAAATATATTTCATATACGTTTAACGCCAAAAAGTTCTATACGGCGAATATATCGTGCATATATTTCTATTTCCATGTGGGATCTTATTAAAATGCAATCAAAATAACTAATAGCTGAAATAGCGAATTTCATAATGATAGCAATTCTATATTTAGACGTTCCTTATTTTGAAATTCGCTATTCCCACATGGAAATAGAAATATATGCACGATATATTCGACGTACAGAACTTTTTGGCGCTAAACGTATATGAAATATATTTTACATATATTCCATACATATATTCCATATATTTTGAATATATTTTTGCACACATATATGCAGAATATATGCAGCATATAGAACTTTTTGGCGCCATATATTTAACGTATATGTTACATATATGTTTTTCTATGTGGGTTTTAGCCATTCGCTGTTTTGGTCATTCGCTATTTTGACCCCTACCCACAAAACGGAGTGATCCACGTTTGGCAATGTTCGTGATGTCCATTTTGCTATATATCCCCGTTGTCATGTAGAAAATTGTTCCGAGCAACGCAATGGCGAGGGGATTCTCCTGCTTTGCTGTCTTCCTGAAGGGAAAGTAATCAGGGGGAAGGTTATGGCGCTGTACAGAAGTGACCTGCTCGACCGTGAAGATTGACGAGGAAGAGAACGTCCAATTAATTGTAGAAATAATGATTACATCGTAACAACTGCCATACTCATTTGTCTGCTGCTGATGTTATTGATGGACTAATGTTACACTGTATGGAAGAAAATAGTACGAGTCAACAGGCAGCGTTATAAGAGATTTATTGATGCATAGTGGCGCCTTTCACATTTAAGAAATTACTGGGATAGTCATAATGCACTTTAGCAAAGTGTTACTGGGAAAAATCAAACAAAGTGTGGAAAAATTACTTGGGTAAGTTATATATAATCATGAATTCTGAAATATACGAAATTTTGAGATTTTTTAATTCCTAGCTAATTTGTTATAAATTCTACTTTAATTTGTTCTTTTGAGTTATACAATCATGAACTTTGAAATATACGAAATTTTGAGATTTTTTTGTTCCTCGCCAATTTCTTGTAAATTCTGCTTTAATTTAGTCAAGAGATAACTAAGAAAATAATTGTGGTTTAAATACTGAGTTATTAGAATCAAATTTGGAGACATCAAACTTGTTGAAATATTTTTAATGCCTTTGTAAATCAATCATTTTATTCTGTTGAGAAAATAAAAAATTTGGATGACTAAAGTTTCATACGCTATAAAATCAATCAAAGTATGGAAGAAAATTATAAATTACTTGGGTAAATTATATATAATCATGAGTTCTGAAATATACGAAATTTTGTGATTTTTATATTTCTCACTAATTTCTTGTAAATTCTACTTTAATTTAGTCAAGAGATAACTAAGAAAATAATTGTGGTTTAAATACTGAATTGTTAGAATAAAATTTGGAGACATCAAACTTGTTGAAATATTTTTAATGCGTTTGTAAATCAATCATTTTATTCTGTTGAGAAAATTAAAATTTTGGATGACTAAAGTTTCATACGCTATAAAATCAATCAAAGTATGGAAGAAAGTTATAAATTGCTTGGGTGAGTTATATATAATCATGATCTCTGAAATATACGAAATTTTGAGATTTTTTAATTCGTCACTAATTTTTTGTAAATTCTACTTTAATTTAGTCAAGTGATAACTAAGAACATAATTGTGGTTAAAATACCGAGCCATTAGAATCACGTTTCAAAGCATCAAACTTGTTGAAATATTTTGAATGCGTTTGTAAATCAATCATTTTATTCTGTTGAGAAAATTAAAAATTTGGATGACTAAAGTTTCATACGCTATAAAATCAATCAAAGTATGGAAGATCGATATAAATTGCTTGGGTGAGTTATATATAACCATGAGTTCTGAAATATACGAATTTTTGTGATTTTTAAATTTCTCGCTAATTTCTTGTAAATTCTGCTTTAATTTAGTCAAGTGATAACTAAGAAAATAATTGTGGTTAAAATACTAAACCATTAGAATCAAGTTTCGTGACATCAAACTTGTTGAAATATTTTGAATACATTTATACATCAGTCACTTCTTTTTATGTTGAAAAAAAATTCAAAATTTGGATGACTAAAGTATTGTACGCTATAAAATCCAAACATATGTAATCCGTTTTACAACAGGCACTTTTTATTCGCACTTTTGGCAATGAACGGTGAAGAGTGATTTATATTTATCGTGATTTAGTCGATAAAACGATGAAACTTATCTATTGGTGTACAGTAGAAAAATAGACGAACAATGTCTGTCTCGCTTCTGCTGTTTCCATCAGCACTCCGAAGGATATCCAATCGCGGTCGGTTGGAGTATTGCCAAAGGACGAGACAGCGTAACGTCGTCGACTACTGCGAAGAGACCGACGACTCCAACACGACGAATTTTTTTTTGTCTGTATATATAGAAAGGGAAAAATACAGATGATAGAAAGAAGGATTTTGTGGTTATTCTTCGGTGGCTGTATAAACTTAACTCGTATATGGACCTTTTCGATGCTTTCTGTTTACTCGAACAGCTAAAATCAAGTACAAACTCGGCATTGAGGTACCTGACCCGAATTTCACACAATGTATATATCGGGGTTGGGCACAGAATAATAGAATGGAACCCAATGGTGTCACAGTCGCGAAATTGGCAAACCGTTGTGTTCTAACGAACCGCAGAGCCACATATAAGAGGTGTCTCGTCGTTATTTGGACGATTGTCGGCGACAAATCACGTGTATTATATAATTCACGAATGAACGAGGAAATTTTACCAATGAAAAGAATGGAACGTGCTCTGATCGTGCTCGAGTGTTTCGTGACTGGACAAAGAATAAAATTGTGATAAACGAGCTACTCAATATACCATAATAGTTAATATACTCTGCTACATTACTTCAATCTCTCATCATTTATCTTTTTTTTATTGGTAACAAATATCAAACTGGAATTTTAAAAAAAGATTGGCTGAAAAATATTTAATGGATGCTAATTTAAGGGAAGACTATAACGATTTCAAAAAAATATTTTTGCAATTTTATTTCACGTTTATTTACTGGAAATCTACAATTTTTATTAACAGATATTTAATATTCAATTGTATGAATAAAATATTACTGCAAAATGTAGATAAGGGATTTTAAAAAATCCTCAAATAGCCGCAAGTCATTACAGAATAAAAGGTGTACCGCAAACATTTTTTTGAAGTATGGACGATTTAGGGTGTAGTATATGATTTTATCCATCCTATTCTTCCCCCTGGACTCCTTCATGGTCCTCCCTGGCTTCATCTTGACTTCACCTTGGACTCTATCCTTGACTGTCCAGACTTCATCTTGGACCCTATGCTGGACTGTCCAGACTTCATCTTGGACCCTATTCTGGACTGTCCAGACTTTATTTCGGACTCTATCCTGGACTTCATTACAGCCCGCGTAGAAAAAAAAGAATCTGGCCGAGATTCTTAAGAAGATTCTCGCTGAGATTCTCAGCGAGATTCTCAGAGAGAATCTCGGCGAGAATCACGGTTGCGCGCCGAACCGAGATTCTTTTAAAATTGATCTGAGAATCTCGGTCAGCTTCTTAGCGAGATTCGTTAGTGGGTAGCTGGGAATAAAAAGAATCTCTATCAGAATCTCGTTGAGATTCCAGAGAATCTTGCCCAGCGAGATTCTTTTCATTTTCATTGAAAATGAAATGAATCTATATCAAAAAAGATCTTTACGAATATTGAAGGACTGCTAACACTAATTAGTTAGTACATCAACGAAGGTTCAACCCCTCGTGTGTAGTCGAACTTAGAAAAGCTTTTCAGTCTTATATATACGCTGAGGCTTCAAACCACTTGCGAGAAACGCTCCGTCCGGTCGCCACCTAGTGACATCATACGAAACACTGGTGGACAATACTCCGCTAGATGGCGAAGGAACGAAGCGTTTCTCGCAAGTGACTTGAAGCCCTAGCGTATATATAAGACTGGAAAGCTTTTCTGAGTTCGACTACACACGAGGGGTCTAACCTTCGTTGATGTACTAACAAATTAGTGTTAGCAATATTAAAATATTCGTAAAGATCTTTTTTATATAGATTCTTTTCATTTTCAATGAAAATGAAAATGAGAAGAATCTCGCTAAGAAGTTGGCCGAGATTCTGATAGAGATTCTTTTTATTTTCGGCGAACTCCTAATGAATCTCGGTAAGAAGCTGGCTGAGATTCTCTAGAATCTCAGCGGGATTCTCAGATAGATTTAAAAAGAATCTCGGTTGGGCGCACAACCATGATTCTCGCTAAGATTCTTAAGAATCTCGCTGAGAATCTCAGCGAGAATCTCGGCGGGAATCTTCTTAAGAATCTCAGCCAGATTCTTTTTTTCTACGCGGGAGACTCTATCCTGGACTTCATTTTAGACTCTGTCCTGGACTGTTTAGACTTTATCTTGAACTACATCCTGAACTGCCTAGACTCCATCCTGGATTTAATCCTACAATCTATTCTGGACTGATCAGACTTCACTTTGGATTTTATCCTGGACTGTCCAGACTTCATATTGGACTCTATCCTGGTCTGTCCAGAATTCACTTTGGATTTTATTCTGAACGGTTCAGACTTCACCTTGCACTCTATTCTGGACTGTCCAGACATCACTTTGGACTCTATCCTGGAATGCTCAGACTTTATCTTCGACTCAATACTGAACTGCCCAGACTCCATCCTGGATTTAATCCTACGATCTATTCTGGATAGTCCAGACTTCACCTTGGTATCTATTCTGGACTGACCAGACTTCACATTGGACTCTATTCTGGACTGTTCAGAATTCACTTTGGATTTTATTCTGGAATGTCCAGACTTCACCTTGCACTCTATTCTGGACTGTTCAGAATTCACTTTAGATTTTACTCTGGAATGTCCAGACTTCACCTTGCACTCTATTCTGGACTCTCCAGACTTGACTTTGGACTCTATCCTGGAATGTTCAGACTTCATCTTCGACTCTATACTGAACTGCCCAGACTCCATCCTGGATTTAATCCTACGATCTATTCTGGACTGCCCAGACTTCACCTTGGTCTGTATTCTGGACGGTCCAGACTTCACATTGGACTCTATCTTGGACTCTTCAGAATTCATTTTGGATTTTATTCTGGACTGTCCAGACTTCATCTTGTATTCTATTCTATACTGTCCAGACTTCATCCTAGACCTTATCCTGGATTGTTCATACTTCATTTTAGACTCTATCCTGCATTGTCCAGACTTCATTCTAGATTCTTTTCTATTGACTCAATTCTAGACCAAATTCATGTCCTTTCCACACCATGTAAGTATCAAAGAACCATCGATAAATCAGTAAAATTTTAAAACAATTAGTATCAACGAATCTTCTCAAATTCTCCATCAAAAAACCCCCTAAACGTCATCTAACAGCGTGTTGAGCTTAGAAAATCACTGCAGAGAGAGGATAAACAGTTCCAGCAGAGTAAACCGTGGCAATAATTAACAGGTCACTGGTCGTAGATGCAGCCAGAAAACAATGGTGAAGTAGTCGTTTTCATCTAGCTGTGGCCTGGCAGCGTAAGAACCGTAAAACTCGGAGATGGTAGTGAGCGTGAACGGTTGCATTTACCAGGAGGGGTGAACGGGGGAGAAGAATTGTTCGGTTCGCAAATGTCTTCTCCTCACTGCGTTCAGTTCACTACTAAAACCCCCTGCGCAGTCCAGCTTGAGTTAGGTGGGCGTTTCATAGCCACATAGACATATCCAAACGCACATAGGAGTCGCGGACGAACCCGGATAGCGAAGAACTACCCCTGAAGAAAGCGGAGGCGCGCACGATTCGTCGACCCGTAATGTAATTTCTCATTTTTCCCCAAGACAAAAGCGCGTTGAATCTTATTGTTCTTTTGCCGGTAATTAAGGGAACCGAATTAGTTCGCGATTGTTCGCTCGTCTCTCCTTCTGTCGGGATAATAAATAAGATTCCTGAGAAAATTCCGCGATTCTCTCTCGGCTACTTCTTTCTATCTTCCTTTTACTCCCTCCTTAATATCTTTCTCTCTTTATCTTGTTGCGCTTCCCTCAACAGCAGCTTCGCGAAAATGGCTCCGCAAGGCTTTCGTAGTAGTACTTCACAGTTCCGCTCACGGACGACTGACGTCGAAGAATTAATGAGGGACTGGTTGCCACACGGACACACCGCGCGACCTCTTCTACGGAAAAGCTTTTTGCAGTCGGTGAATTGTAATACTGTAATAACGGATCTTTACTGCCTCGTAGAGTTAAGGGCTATGTATAGTAACTATACTATTCCAACGCTCGACTCTTTTCTTGACTCTTCGCTACTTATATATATATATGTATGTGGACACACCAGCGAAAATACAGAAAAATTTTTACGAGAATGGTGTCCAATTACGAGGCATGTAAAACTCTCGTAACCGGTCGTCATTACTAAAACTTTGTCGTCCTGTTATTACCTACAACACACTATTTTCACTCAGCTATTACACAGCAACAAAATTATCGTGTTGAAGTTTTTGGGAGTTACAAATCTGTCATATTAACACACGAAATGAAAAAAAAAAAAATACATGGATAATTCATCCAATTCGGAGTACATTTTACTGGAAATCCTGGAATACTGTTCTTATTCGACAGTAAAAATTACTGGAATAACAACGGACTTTTTAAGAGCGAATAGATTGAATTTGTCGTGGTGTATTACAAATACTTTACTGGATATTGTTAACATATAGAACAGATAAAATATTGGAGTACAACGTAATTTTTACTGAAGTGTAATTTTTGTTGGTTTTCACCGTAAAAAGTACGGTGTACACTGGAAAATACCCATTCATATTGCGAATAAAGATCGAGTTGCTGGAATGAAAAGAATTATTACCCAAATATCAGCAATTTTTCATGGCACATAATAATTCTTTTTTTTTCGTCCAATGACCAAATGACTTTTTTTTTCATGTTGAATTTGTGAAGTGTCTGAAAGGTTTTGTAAATTTGTCGAAATTACACTTTTGTGTGAAACAATGACGGGAAATATAATATAAAAGCAAAATAACAAATTTTGTTTCACCACAATGACAGATAATATTTTGTTAAATAAAAATACAAAATTATATCATGTTATTTCTATAATTTTTATGAAATATTTGCCTATTCTGATAGTTTGAAATTCTATCCCAGTTATTATTTCTAATGTTATGCATAACATTATTTTATTATTTGTTATAAATATTGACGTTTTTGATTGTATCAAATAGTAATAATAAGAAGGTTCAGTTTTATTTGAAAAATTGCGAATTTCCCTACTTCGTTTACGAGTACGTTGATTGAATAAGTTACACTCTGCGAAAAAAAAGATCTCGCATTCTACGTTGCAAGAAGAAATAACTTCTACGGACGAAATAAAATTTCGTGAAATTTCGGTTAACTGCATAACATTATTTTATTATTCGTTATAAATATTGACGTTTTTGATTACATCAAACAGTAATAATAAGAAGCTTCAGTTTTATAAAAAAATTGCGAATTTCCCTTGTTCGTTTAAGAGAACGTTGATTGAAGAAGTTGCACTCTGCGAAAAAAAAGGTCTCACATTTTAGGTTGCAAGAAGAAATAACTTCTACGGAAAAAATAAATTTTTTCGTGAAATTTCTGTTAACTGCATAACATTATTTTATTATTCGTTATAAATATTGACGTTTTTTGATTACATCAAATAGTAATAATAAGAAGGTTCATTAAAAAAAAAATTGCGAATTTCCCTTCTTCGTTTACGAAAATGTTGATTGAATAAGTTACACTCTGCGAAAAAAAAGATCTCGCATTTTACGTTACAAGAAGAAATAACTTCTACGAAAGAAATAATTTTTTTCGTGAAATTTCTGTTAACTGCATAACATTATTTTATTATTCGTTATAAATATTGACGTTTTTGATTACATCAAATAGTAATAATAAGAAGGTTCATTTAAAAAAAAAAATTGCGAATTTTCCTTCTTCGTTTACGAGAACGTTGATTGAATAAATTGCACTCTGCGAAAAAAAAGGTCTCACATTTTAGGTTGCAAGAAGAAATAACTTCTACGGAAAAAATAAATTTTTTCGTGAAATTTCTGTTAACTGCATAACATTATTTTATTATTCGTTATAAATATTGACGTTTTTTGATTACATCAAATAGTAATAATAAGAAGGTTCATTAAAAAAAAAATTGCGAATTTCCCTTCTTCGTTTACGAAAATGTTGATTGAATAAGTTACACTCTGCGAAAAAAAAGATCTCGCATTTTACGTTACAAGAAGAAATAACTTCTACGAAAGAAATAAATTTTTTCGTGAAATTTCTGTTAACTGCATAACATTATTTTATTATTCGTTATAAATATTGACGTTTTTGATTACATCAAATAGTAATAATAAGAAGGTTCATTTTTTAAAAAAAATTGCGAATTTTCCTTCTTCGTTTACGAGAACGTTGATTGAATAAATTGCACTCTGCGAAAAAAAAGGTCTCACGTTTTAGGTTGCAAGAAGAAATAACTTCTACGGAAAAAATAAATTTTTTCGTGAAAATTTCTGTTAACTGCATAACATTATTTTATTATTCGTTATAAATATTGACGTTTTTGATTACATCAAATAGTAATAATAAGAAGGTTCAGTTTTATAAAAAAAATTACGAATTTCCCTTCTTTGTTTACGAGAACGTTGATTGAATAAATTATACTCTGCGAAAAAAAAATTTCCCATGATAAAACGAATATAGGAAGGCTCGCAATGTTTTATGGTTGAAGCGATGATAATATGGTTCAATAACCGATACTTGCTTATTGGAAACAAACGATGAAATCGTATATGCGACGAAACGGCATATTTGAAACGATTAGAATAGTTTTTGAAACTATTATCATTTTGATGATTGCTACTATAATTATATTTGTTAAAACCATAAAATATAGACGTTCATCCTGGGAATTATATTAATGGTTCATCTAACTATTTTCTTATATTTGCTATAACCATAAAATATAGAATCCTATAGAAATTCCTCCTGGGAATTATAGTTTACAGTTAGATTATCGTCGGACTAATTATATTTTTATTTAAATTACGAGATTTTTCTCTCAATGCATTATTATTATTATCATTCGTTATAAATATTGACGTTTTTGATTACATCAAATAGTAATAATAAGAAGGTTCATTTAAAAAAAAAATTGCGAATTTTCCTTCTTCGTTTACGAGAACGTTGATTGAATAAGTTACACTCTGCGAAATAAAAGGTCTCGCATTCTAGGCTGCAAGATAAAGCACTTTATTCATTGTGAATACTTTGTGTCTCAGGGTCTTGTGCTGGAGTTTCTTAATTTTCCAGCAGCTAGCACCGGGCATCGTAT